>CM055281.1:6748004-6812422 GCA_029237695.1 Conchocele bisecta
CACCCATGTGAAGTATCAGGTATTGGGTGAAGCAGTTGCAGAGATATAGTACACGAAAAAACTTTAACAAAAAATTCAAAGTAATTTGAACTTGACATAGGGCACAGGATCGCGCTTTCCGCAAGCAGGTGCGACAATGATGATAAACACCCATGTGAAGTATGAAGGTATTGGGTGAAGCAGTTGCAGAGATATAGTACACGAAAAAAAATTAACAAAAAAATTCAAAGTAATTTGACCTTGACATTGGGCACAGGATCGCGCTTTCCGCAAGCAGGTGCGACAATGATGATAAACACCCATGTGAAGTATCAAGGCTAAGTCGACTGCGCGGAAAAAATGGGTGAAGTTAAAAAAAAAAGTAACATGTTGGATAGTGATATGTGGTGGGTACCCCTTGATTATGAAGTTGTGAAAGTTTGGTGGTCCTAGGTGGTACAGTACCAAAGAAATGGACTTAAACACGAAAACTTAACATTGTAAACGCGAAAACTTAACATTGAAAATGGCTAAGTCGACTACGCGGAAAAAAAATAAAAAATGGTGAAGTTAAAAAAAAGTAACATGTTGGATAGTGATATGTGGTGGGCACCCCTTGATTATGAATCTGTGAAAGTTTGGTGGTCCTAGGTGGTACAGTAACAAAGAAATGGACTCAAACACGAAAACTTAACATTGATTGTGGACGCCGCCCGCCCGCCCGCCTGGCTTTCGCCAATCCAATAGCCTGGATTTTTTTTCAAAAAACCTGGCTAAAAAAGTAACATGTTGGATAGTGATATGTGGTGGGCAACCCCTTGATTGTGGCACTGATAATGAATTGTGAAAGTGTGGTGGTCCTAGGTGGTACAGTACCAAAGAAATGGACTTAAACACGAAAACTTAACATTGTAAACGCGAAAACTTAACATTGAAAATGGCTAAGTCGACTACGCGGAAAAAATGGGTCAAGTTAAAAAAAAAGTAACATGTTGGATAGTGATATGTGGTGGGCACCCCTTGATTATGAAGCTGTGAAAGTTTGGTGGTCCTAGGTGGTACAGTAACAAAGAAATGGACTCAAACACGAAAACTTAACATTGATTGTGGACGCCGACTGCCGCCCGCCCGGCTTTCGCCAATCCAATAGCCTGGATTTTTTTTTAAAAAACCTGGCTAATAAATGATAAAAGTAAGATAATGAAAAATAGAAGTTAAACATGATATAGAGACATGGCATGTTAATCTAATCCAAGACACGCTAGAATCACCTGTGTGCTGAACCATAATAAATCCTGTGTTTTTGTCGATTTACGGAGGTTTCGCGACCTCCGCGTTCGCACCTCATACACTTTCGCACATTGTACGTTTTCGTGGCTAGAGGTTTCACTACCCCAGGTTGATTACCCCAATTAACAAGTCACCGGTTTTTCGGGTCCAGATAACCTGCTAATACAGGTACATAAACATAGGATCGCAAATCCTCTAGTCTTGACAGCTTACGATGTGCGATGGTGTAGCTTAACATGCATGATGCATATACACTGCCACATAAGGTACATGTACATTCAAAACGTAAGGAGAATGTAATTTATTCTCAATATGTTGACTATGAATGAAAGTGTACCAATGTTAGCTTATTTGTGCACATCTTTGACAAGTGATACATATATCAATATTATAAGCATTAAATACATCAGCGTTTTTATGCACCATCACTGAAGATGTTTCATATAAAACTGATTCTGGGTTGTTGTGAACGTGTGAAAATATTAATTGATATGAGGATTGAGACTTATTGTGATGCTGCGATCGCAATTAACATTTGAGAACTGAGTTACTAATTGAGTTGACTAATTAAGCAATGTAACATATTGATTGATTGGAATGTTTGTAATGGCCGCATATCGCAGTAATTAATGTTAGCGTGTACAGGATGGCATGTGGTAGTTCTAAAACAAAGCTGATTTATATCGTACAAATATTATTAGCCCCAATTCTCATGGATTCGTGCCTTCTCATTGATTCATGCCCCTAGAAAACAAGTGAATAAGCATGTTCTAAGATTAGTGTTAATTGAACATTATTTTAAAAAGGTTTTTTAAGTTGTTTCCCATGGTTTTCTAAGTTACAGTTACATACAATTGTGATTTACCATCTATTTTGTGATTTTTCTACATACTTCCTTAATCTGAAGAGGGTCTGTCCGCAAATTATGCATGAAATGGGATATATGTTGATTTCTAGGTGAATCTGGACATCACCATATTTAAATTTGATGCATCTAGGCAGCAACACTTATTTATTGTACCAGTGAGCAAGGAATGTCACTCAAATGCGCAAAAAGTTGTAGGGCACGAACCTGATGAGAAGTTTTAAGATCAATTAGGTGACTTGGGTCGGTTATTTCTAGGGACTCTAAGACTTACATAAACAACAATTTTGGCGAATTCCTTATGTGCACTCATAGTCAAGTGTTTGAACTTTATGTTGATGTACACATTTTCAGGAATTAATCAGAATATAACACACAATATGAATGTATGTGCTTAGGGGAACGGATCCACGAGAACAGTGACTATATGAACATTCAGTGTTATTTATAACGCAGTCCTAATCCACAGGTGATTCTAGCGTGTCTTGGAGGGTCAATTATTGTTTGTATATACATAAAACACCTTTCTAAACACTGTACAAAACAATTCAAATGTGCCAGGGTGTAAATATAATAGTACTTAGACTAAGTACTATTAGTCCCTATTCTTAAGGAATTCACCACAATTGTTGTTTTATATGCAAGTCTGAAGAGTCCCTAGAATTAACCCACCCAAGTCGCCTAATTGATCTTGAAACTTCCAATCAGGTTCGTGCCCTGCAACTTTCTGCACATTTGAGTGGCATTCCTTGATCACTCATACAAATTACAATAAAGAAGTGTTGCTGCCTAGATGCATCAAATGTAAATATGGTGAAGTTCAGATTCATCTAGAAATCAACATATATCACATTTTATGCATAATTTGCGAACATACCCTCTTCAGATTAAGGGAGTATGTAGACAAATCACAAAATAGGTGGTAAATCACAATTGTATGTAACTGTAACTTGTAAAACCATGGAAAACAACTTGAAATACCTTTTTAAGATCATTTTCAATTAACACTTCTTAGATTATGCTTATTCACTTGTTTTCTAGTGGCACGAATCAATGTAGACATAGCACTATGGCTTTACTACCGTTATAGCAAAGTAAATAATAAATGATAAAAGCCAGATAATCATAATGAAACATAGAAGTTAAACATGATATAGAGACATGGCATGTTAGTCTAGAATCAATGAGAAGGCACGAATCCACGAGAATTGGGGCTATATTTAGTAGACACTGGCACATTTGAATTGTTTTGTACAGTGTTTAGAAAGATGTTTTATATATATACAAACAATAATTGACCATCCAAGACACGCTAGAATCACCTGTGATCGCACCAGGGTAGCGAAACCTCTACCCGAAGAGTCGAAAAACCGGGGAACGGACAATATCCCCCCCGGACAATATCCCCCCCGTATATTTTGACCCAGGCGGACAATATCCCCCCCATCAAAAAGACAGGGCGGACAATATCCCCCCCGTAGAAAATCACAGGGCGGACAATATCCCCCCCATCAAAAAGACAAGGCGGACAATATCCCCCCCGTAGAAAATCAGCAGGGCGGACAATATCCCCCCCCGGACATTATCCCCCCTTATAAACTTATAAATTAACAAGCTTTATTTTATTTCTGTATAAGTAATATTGTGTCACATTGTGATATTTTGTCCATCTTTGACCTTAGTTTTGGGCTCATAATGTGTTCACTTGATTTGTTTGCTTCTTTCAACTGCACTGATTGGTAAATGGACTTTGATTATGTTAATTGTTTGGCTAATTGAAGATTTGATTGCTTCTTTCAACTGCACCTAAACTGATTGGTTTGCAAATATATGGGGGGGATTAATGTCCGGGGGGATATTGTCCGCCCTATGATTTTCTACGGGGGGGATATTGTCCGCCCTGGATTATCCACGGGGGGGGATATCCGCCTTGTATTTTTGATGGGGGGGGGGGATATTGTCCGCCTTGTATTTTTATGAAAAATGGGGGGGGGGGGGATAGCTGGGGGGGGGGGGGGGTCAAAATAAACGGGGGGGGGGGGGGGGGATATTGTCCGGGGGGGATATTGTCCTACACTCGAAAAACCTCTAGCCGTGGTCGTGAGAAGGGTCGCGAAACCTCCGTCATTCTTTTTGTCAATTTAATCTACACATATCACTACAGAGCAGAGCCAGAAATAATAAATTAATACACTTACTCGATTATTACTGCTATTAAAGGTGTAGTACGTCTTTACAAGCTGGTAATAAAGTGATATATCACTATCTAACCGACTGAGCACGAAATCTCGAAATCTCAGCAAATGTGTGTTTGTTGTTGTTGTTGTTGTTGTTGAGCTTCCCGCGCTGATTTTTCGCGGCACCGTATTAAAATACGTTGTACAATGTCATGTAGTTGTGGTCTTAAAAGTATTAAAAACGTATTAAGAATATATTTAAAGTTTGTAAGATATTGTGCACGTTGTGACGGAAGCAATTGAAAACGGCCCTTGGTCAAAACGGCCCGGATTTGGTCAAAACGGCCCCCAAGTTTCGGGATTTCGTCAAAACGGCCTCTACTAAACGGCCCCTAGCTATTATTATATTATATATTTTTATTTTTTTCTACATATATATATAAATATTCTTAATATTCATCTAAAATAACGATAATAAATTACCTTGTATTATGAATATTGATGAAAACGAACTTTAATATGCATGTAATATATGTGTGTATGGTTTGCAAATGGAACAGATATGATCTTTCTAGACTTATTTAACGATTTGTATTTGTGTCAACATGTATCATTTCCGACCAGAGAGCAAAATACGTTGGATCTTATTCTTACAAGTGAACCTTCGATGGTTTCTAGCATACAGTCTATAGGCGCTCTGGGTTCTAGTGATCATGAAGCTATATTGTGTAATGTACATGCGACAATATTCATATGTGGTAACAATACGCAATTTGCACCAGATTTTAAGAAAGCAGACTTTGATGGTATGCGCAATGAACTATCGACTTACAATTGGGAAGAATACCTACAAGAGAAAGATGCTGCTGAATGTTGGACCTCAATGTCAGATATTATAAACAATATTACTGATAAATATAAAAAATACCCAAACGCACTATGAAACTAAACACTAAACCAGTTTGGCTTACAAGGAAAGCTTTAAGGGCTGTTCGTAAGAAACATAAATTGTGGATAAATATAAACATTCACAGAATGAGCAGGATTTGTTGCGTTATCAAAGTCAATTACATACCGCAAAGTTTGAATTGAACAATGCCAAGAAGAACTTTGAAGCTAAGTTAGCCGATAATATAAAGCAAGACAGTTAAAAGTTTCTTCAAGTATATGAGACAGAATCAGAAAGTGAAAGACAGTATTGGGCCGCTCAAAGACCAGGAAGGGTCAGTGATTTCTGATAATAAGTGTATGGTGAGGAACTGAATGGCTTTTTCACTTCGGTATTCACCAATGAAGATATAAGGAACATTCCCGATATTGAATCACGTTGTACTGACAATGATAACTTGCAGTCATTCACCTTCACTGAGTCGCTAGTTTTAAGAAGCTTAATTCATTGAACTCCTTCAAAGCTCCCGGTCCAGACAAGATTAGTTCAACATTATTGAAGAATCTGGCATCTAACTTGAGTCTACCGTTATCGATTCTATTCAACAAATGTCTACAAGAAGAATTTGTACCAGCTGAATGGAAGGTAGCTAATGTTTCACCCATCTATAAGAAAAAGGGGTCGAGATCGACGTGTGGTAACTATCACCCAGTCAGTTTAACATCGCAAGTATGTAAGGTGTTTGAATCTCTTGTGAAAGATACATTATATCTTCATCTTGATAAACATAACTTGATTAATTCATCCCAACATGGCTTTACCAAAGGGAAATCGTGTCTGTCCAATTTGTTAGAATTTCTGGAGGATGTAACAGCAGCGTTAGACAATGGTGAACCTGTAGATGCAATATACCTGGACTTTGCAAAAGCCTTTGATAAGGTACCTCGACATAGACTACTCGTAAAGCTGCGGGCATACGGCATATCTGGGAATATAGTTAACTGGATAGAGAACTGGCTCTCAAACAGGAAACAGCGCGTTGTGATTAACGGAGCGGCTTCGGTGTGGTCAGACGTTACTAGTGGTGTTCCCCAAGGTTCGGTATTGGGCCCATTACTATTTATTATATTTGTCAATGACATTGATGAAAGTATATTCAGTTACATGAAGAAATTTGCGGATGACTGCAAAGTTTATCGTAAGGTAAAAAGTCAAACAAATATAGACATATTACAAAAGGATCTTGATAGTCTATGTAAGTGGTCAGAGGATTGGCAGATGGTCTTCAATGAGTCAAAGTGTAGTGTTATTCATTTTGGTTATAATAATCACAATGCCAAATACATAATGAACGGTACTGTTCTTGAGTCTGTTTCAACAGAAAGAGATTTGGGTGTCTTAATATCAAATGATCTTAAACCATCTCTTCAATGTGCTGAATCTGCTAAGCGTGCTAATCGAATGCTGGGTTGCATCAATCGGAATATAGTGTACAAGCGGAAAGACATCATCGTCAGGCTTTATAAGCAGCTAGTACGGCCCCATCTAGAATATTCAATTCAGGCCTGGAGCCCTTGCTTAATGAAAGATATTCAGCTTCTGGAAAAAGTCCAGCGTCGCGCAACAAGGATGATTCTTGAAATAAGAGAAAAACCATATCCTGAAATGCTGAGAATTTTACATCTTTCATCTCTTCAACTTAGAAGGCATCGCGGTGACATGATCGAGGTCTTCAAGATTTTAACCGGCCGAGAATGTATCCTGGAACATCACCTATTCGAAAGAAACCTAACCGAATCTACACGGGGACATATTCACAAGCTCTATATGAACTACAGCAGGCTAAACCTACGTAAAAGTTTCTTCTCACAGTGAACAATCTTGGCCTGGAACAATTTGCCACTCAGTGTAGTAAGTGCCACTAGCATAAACATGTTTAAAAATCGAATTGACAAACACATCAAGAGAACATATGGGGTTGTAATGGATGCCATACCGCTTACCCCATTTCCGCGGCCGTGAACCTGAGGGGTACCAGCTGCGGGTACAGGTAAATACAGGTAAATATATCTTATCAATTACCATGGATGTTTTTCACACCTTTATGTAGACAAAGGCCCATTATCTAACCCCTTGTATTTTAGTGGGGATACAACACAATTAATAACAACTCGCTATAGCCGATAATACTAGTCTTTTATAGATTTGAATAAATACAGCACATGTAGACAATAACACGTTGGTGAACAGTGTATATAGTTCTTGATCAGACTGCGAATTCAGTTATGAGCTGGCTGGCTATATTGCAACAAATACATTACATATTTTAAGTTACAGTATGGCTATAAAAACAAATATATAGATTGCTAAATGGGAAACAGTGTATACCCTAATCAGACTGAATGCAAGTTTCCCCTCTAGATCTATAGCCTCAACAAGAGGTTGTGTACAAGATGGGAAACAGTGTAGATCTTGATCAGACTGTGTGGGCATATTCAAATATATCTATATAGCATCGACAAGTGGCTATGCACAAGATGGGAAACAGTGTAGATCCACTGGCAGATCAGTCTGCAATTTCCCATATAGCTATATAACATCAAGAAGCGGTTATGCACAAGATGGGAAGCAGTGTAGATCCTGATCAGACTGTGCGTGCAAATTCCCATATATCCATAGCATGCATCATCAAGTGGTTATGTAATTAAAATACAAATCGTTCACTAACATTCAGCATTACTAACGGAGTTAGAATATATTTCAAGAGTACAAAACATTGCGACAGTTTGAGACTGACCACCAGTATACAGGAGACATTAGCATGATGAGGCGGCGACAATGTAGTGTCGGAGACCCTGACCAGTACGACTATCTCTCACAGAGGTAGTAAACACACAGACGGAGTTAGAGACTGACCACCTGTATACAGGAGACATGAGCATGATGAGGCGGCGACAATGTAGTGTCGGAGAACCTGACCAGTACGGCTATCTCTTACAGAGGTAGTAAACACACAGACGGAGTTAGAGACTGACCACCAGTATACAGGAGACATTAGCATGATGAGGCGGCGACAATGTAGTGTCGGAGACCCTGACCAGTACGGCTATCTCTCACAGAGGTAGTAAACACACAGACTGAGTTAGAGACTGACCACCTGTATACAGGAGACATGAGCATGATGAGGCGGCGACAATGTAGTGTCGGAGACCCTGACCAGTACGGCTATCTCTTACAGAGGTAGTAAACACACAGACGGAGTTAGAGACTGACCACCAGTATACAGGAGACATTAGCATGAAGAGGCGGCGACAATGTAGTGTCGGAGACCCTGACCAGTACGGCTATCTCTCACAGAGGTAGTAAACACACAGACTGAGTTAGAGACTGACCACCTGTATACAGGAGACATGAGCATGATGAGGCGGCGACAATGTAGTGTCGGAGAACCTGACCAGTACGGCTATCTCTCACAGAGGTAGTAAACACACAGACGGAGTTAGAGACTGACTGCACCTGTATACAGGAGACATTAGCATGATGAGGCGGCGACAATGTAGTGTCGGAGACCCTGACCAGTACGGCTATCTCTTACAGAGGTAGTAAACACACATACTGAATTAGAGACTGACCACCTGTATACAGGCGACATTAGCATGAAGAGGCGGCGACAATGTAGTGTCGGAGACCCTGACCAGTACGGCTATCTCTCACAGAGGTAGTAAAAACACAGACCGAGTACGGTTTATATTATAATAAGGAAATTATCATATATGGAGTCACACAGACACATACATGCATACACTCAGCATACGTTAGCCCCCGGCTGGCAAAATGGACCATGCGAAAAGACCGTCCAGTGTAGGCTAAAATATGAACTTTGGTGAATAACTAGGCATGTGTGAGGGATCGTGGTAAGTCTCATATATTAAATGGTAGCCTCGCACAGTCGCCCCAAATGTAAGTGAAAAATGAAGCGGGATTACATGTCTATTGTACATGACTTCCTATAGTAGGGGGGCTTAGCATGCTATAGGGGTCGAATCGTTCACTTTCATCTAACTCTTTGAAATGTTGGTCATATATAGACATGAACATGGCATTTCATAATCTGCCGACAGACAAGCTCAATTTTCCCCGTGGCGGCCACATTGGACAAATCCAAGATGGCCGCCATCAGAATTTGGGCACATCATAACTTTTAAACTAAACATCGTAGAATCATAAACGATACCTCTATTTTTGGGGTTTTCAGGGACAAGGAACACACTCGCCATATTATTATTGCAATTTAATGTGGAGGTCAAGGTCAAATCACAATTTCAAGGTTAAAATTGGCGAAATTTGGTTAAAATGATTGAAAATATGTTATTTATTCTTCTTAGCACATTTGTAAAACAAATCGGTCCCTTCAATATCACACGCTATTAGGTTGCTGTTTTCAAACAGTGTAGATCTAGATCATGAGATGGCTTGTAATCATTATGATCTACATTTTTTGCCACCATTTTCTGATTTTTCAAGATATACCACTTTTTTATGAATCGATTGGCATGAATAATTGTGATCATGTCATATATTTAGGGATGAATTTGAAAGGTCTAAGAGCTAGGGACCATTTATTAAGATAATGATTCAGTTGTCTAAGGTGATTGATAACCATGCAATATATTAGTAAGCAAATTCAATATGACCACCACTTCAACATGGGTATGTTTTAAACATTCACAAAATCACAACAACAAAAATTATCCAGATTTTTACATGATATAGTACTTAACTAACATATCATGATACTCATTTTATCCCGTCAACACAGTGCCTATGTGCCGTGAAACACGGTGCCGTGAAACATTTTTGATATCCAGTCAATACGACCCAATCACTGCGTATGAATATGTGTTTCAATAATGCTTTAGAACTACTTTGACACAGTAACCTTTGACATTTAGGTGAAGTCTTGTAAACAAAATGATACGCTTGATAAAAGCGCTGTCATTTGAGAGTTGGCACTTACTTATGAAATAATGTAAAATGATAATAAAAAAGTACCAGAAAGAAAGAAAACAAAAACAAATTAAAATGCATGTAATTAAGAGTATTTGTTTACATTTTTGCTGCATTAACTGGCAGCCTTCCAAGTCCCACAATCCATTGTATTTTGCTGTCTTCTGCAAG
The DNA here is from genome assembly GCA_029237695.1 of Conchocele bisecta. Taxonomy (NCBI): domain Eukaryota; kingdom Metazoa; phylum Mollusca; class Bivalvia; order Lucinida; family Thyasiridae; genus Conchocele; species Conchocele bisecta. Next base: position 6,758,383 of record CM055281.1, read on the forward strand.
TAAGAATACAATTGGAAAAAGCAAAAACATTGATAAATTCTACTCGAGTTTGGAAAAGTATTGCAAACAAAAAGATGTCTGATTATTTAGATCCAGGAACATTTGACATTTTCTGGGACGACATTAGTGGTAGTGGCAGTGCTGAAAATGTTGGTGTTGAAGTAGTGGAGATCAGTGCTGACATGTGTGCTGCAATGGGAATTCTGCCATCCGATTTTGATGATGAAATGACTTTGATTAACACGGAGGCCACAGAGCAACAAGCTGAAATCGACACATCACGTGTAGATGTACTATAGAAGTTTACTAATGAGTGTGTGTACAGGGGATGACCTGTTATTTTTCTAGAAACCCACCCACCCACCCCCCCCCCCCCCCTCATTGTTATTGATGAAAAAGTACTTACATGAAATATTTTTAAGATTTAACATTTTAATGGCCAAAAGTTTGTCGACAGCAAAACGTGGAACAGACAGTCTGGTCTGCATGTGTCTTAACTGCTCGCTCAAGCCAAGTGTCTCTTAAATGTCATCCCCTGTACATCCCGTCAATGATATCTGCATTTTTTCAGCGATACAATTTTCGACCAAAAATGCAGATGTCATTATAACTGTATTTTTAAGCTGTGCACAAATGATGAAACCGCACACAGATCTGTTGATCAAACTGACAATGAAGAATTTCGCGACTTGTCAACTGAAGACGTAAAAAAAATTCATTGACAATGAAGACAATAAGAATACTGTGAAGAAAACCCTTCTTGATGTGAAAAAGTTTGAAAGATTCCTTGCGCAAAAGTGAGAAACCAGAGAGATGCAGCACCTAGAAGCAGATCACCTTGATGAATATGTAGCGAACTTTTATACTGTCAATCAGGAAAGTGGATGGCGGTGAATATGAGCCATGCACATTGAGGAATATAATATCCAGCATTGACAGGAAACTGAAGAGACACAAATATCCGTACAAAATAATTGCCGAAGGCCCCCAATTTCAGTTAACGAGGGACGCACTGAAGGCAAAACAAAAATCCTTTAAAAAGGCTGGAAAAGGTAACAAGCCGAAGGTAGCCCAACCCATCAGCGATGAAGAGATTGAAATACTTTACGAAAAAGACATTCTTGGAAATGCAAATCCTTCAGCGCTGTTAAACTCCATGTGGTTCAACAATACTGTACACTTCGGACTTCGTGGGACCAAGGAGAATTACAACCTCAGGTAATACCCATGAATATGATATTTATAAAACTGGGAGGTTGTGTCTGATAATAGTAAACCATAATTGAAAGTATCATAATTTATTTATAATAAAAAATCATGAAAAAAATTACAGCTAACAATATTGAAATATAATGTTTAAATTGGCAAACAACATGACTAACGGTATAAATAATGTCACCTCATTATTCAAAGCCAACTTCTTTTTATGCAATTTAAGATTGTTGGCAAGAACACAGATTCAGTCTATGTTTCTCCTGTGTCACCTGTCTTGGGACTTTCTGGTAACTCAAATAGCATTAGTATATACTATCTCACTGATCATCTGTAACATTATTGACACAGCCTCCTTCATACCTGCAAAGGGACGTACATCGCACCCCAGCTTTGTTGCACTTGCAGTGACCTCGACATGCTTTTTGACACCCACAATGGAGAAGGGAACACGCCTTACTGGCATCAGCCAGTGTTGTCCAGAACGGCAACCACTGGTTTGTTTTCACATCAAGCTCCCAGCCCCACTTGCTGAAGTCCGGGATCTCCTGATGACACGTGACAGCCTGTCGCCAAATAAAACATGCCTGAAGGATTGACCTCTTTGAATGCTCAAACAGTGCAGCCTGTGTGGGAGGTACGGCCTCAAGTGAGCGTGATCCGTGTGAGAACAAATTTTGCCTCGCCTGGTTCACCGTCGCAGCACTGCAACTCTTGATGTACATGGTCACATGAAAGCGCTCAAGCTGCTGCATGTGTACGGAGTCTATTATGAATGTGTCAGGGTTGTCAGTAAGTTCTAGCAATGTCTCCGTCATCTCTGGCATGCTCTCCCATGCAGCCCATGATGTCTTCTTTCCACATCCGAGGAGCTGCGACGTCGTGTCACATCCACTAAGAGCATGGAAGAGAGGAATGGTCCGTGATTTCGATGGACCTAACCTTGAGAATAAATCATGAACTGGAATATCTCTGTAGTTCTTGCCACTTCCAAAACCAATCCAGAGGTGAGAGAAATTGAACTGACTGAAAAAAGCAATGGCGAGAACAAGAATATCACTATCTGCGGTGCGGACATATGTTCGCTTATGCCCTTGACGTGATGCGTGTGCTAGATGGAGGATGATACGCGAGTCTGCCTCACTGTGGTTGCAGAGTTGCAGTTCTGATGTGTCGCATGGCTTGTTGGACAAAACAGTTTCATCCTTTGTTGTAAGAATGAGGATGTTATCCAGAGTGATTTCAGAGAGTTTCTTGCTGCATAAAGAGAACAGTTATTTCTTGTTCTTGGTGTTCATAATATATTTCTGCCAGTCTCTCTTTGGGATGGGTGTGCTGCCTCCTGTACCTATCTGTGTTCGTGGACCAGAACCACGTCGTAGTTGGGTCTGTATCTTCAAGCTCGTCTATGGGTATACATCCCACACTGCATCGACCCGCTCAACAGATGGAGTCAGATGTCTCTTCAAGAAGGAAACTACATGCATGGGAACATAGTCGCTGAATGTAGCTGCACGAGTTGGCCGCACCATGTGAACCACCGCTGGTATGTCCAGGACCTGGACTGTGACATCACGAGCATCAGCGTTCGCTGTTGACGGGGCACCGATACAATTAAGAATATCGGATTTTGTCCCTGATCTCAGACCTCCACGATCAGCAAGAGAGGGTGGCTCACGTTGATTCTCAAATCTGAAGAAATCTGACATATCAGCATCTGGTCGAGACTGCAGAGAAAGGAACAACTGAGTAACAAGAGCTGTGTTCTTTTTAAGAACACCCACTTTCTCGGAACGCTTTGAACGAACATCTGGGCGATTGACAAATGTATATATGCCGTTGCGCTTAATGGTGTCTGAGATGGCGACTGAAGCAGTGTACATCCTGGTTTGAACATACTTGTCATGTAGAGATTGGCCGAGCTTATCTACCTGATTCAATGATGCTGCCACCTCGGGTACCATGACATCGTGAGTATCGATAGCAACAAGCTCTTGACCGGTTTCCAGGAATGGGTTGCTGCGGTCTCTAAGCACACCCATAAACTTCTTTACATCAGTGATGAAGCATACTTGGAGAGCATGCGACTCTTCATGATGAGCGATAGATGTGTCACCCACAGAGCGTAGACTCCCAAATTGGTCAATTAGCCTCACAGAACCGGGACCAGCTAGCATGTAGAGGGCAATCGCATCAGTATCATCATACATGTCTGACAAGCCACCATCACCTGCCTGCAGTTTTCTGTTGCTGTGTTCATGGGACTGATCTTTGGCCATAAGCGAGAACTTGTGACGAGAACGCTGGACAACAAAATGTCCCTTCTTGAACTCTGCATACACGTCCGGGTGGTTCACAGGCAACTCGACCAAATTTTTCACATGGATGGGCACCCACCTAGAATACTTGGAATGGTCAAAGACAAAGAACGAGGGGCATAGTTCGTCCAGAACTTGGACGTAGAGTTCGAAATCACCCTCCCGTAGTGACATAACAAAGCGACACAGGAGGAGCTCCAGTTCTGTTATTTGGGACCAGTACTTGAACATAGGTATATGGCTTCTACGGTTCGTGTTCCATAAGTCAAATGATTAAGGAGGTCCCCGCACTTCTTCACAGTAGACAGCATATGCCTCTTGCTTGAGAAGCGACAGAGCTACAAGAGTGACCTGGTGGGCATATCTAGTACGCTTGATGTGATGATTGTCTAGGGTTGACGCAGCTCAGCCGGCTGTAAACACCTCAGCGGTAGACATGGCCCATTCCCATCCAGACCCACGGATGAACTTCCCGGTCACAAGCTGTGCTTTATCCTCGATGTGAATTGCTTCCATCAATAACACATACTTGTCTTCGCCGAGGATCATGGGGAACTGCCACTGAAGCTGCTTTGTAATTGAATACAGAGGCTGGTCAGCGCCAAGGACGAGTGTCTGACCAGGGTTGAGGAAACTAATGGACTTTTTGACAAGGAGCATCACATGTTTGATGATACCATGATCTGTAGACTTGTCAGGAAACAGTGCCAATATGCCGATCTCTGCCGTGGGCTTGATGTAGCTAGAATCATGGAACTTGAGTGATAACCTGACCACGTCACAACCTCATCTTTCCCCAAATCTTCCTGTGACAGGAGTCCAGCAACATGGTTAATACATTCCTCATCATTGCTCTGGAGCCAGGTATCCTATCATGTGACGTCCTAACTGGGTCACCCTCGTCACTACATGGTACATGTACAAACATGTCATCATGTCGGAGATCAACAGGTGGGACGATGACATAATGGTATGGGAGCTTGGGTTTAGTAGTATCCAAATGATAAATTTTAACTGGATAACGAGTAACTCCCATGTTCTCACTTGATAAGTGATTGGTTAATGTGACTGCCATGCCATGAAACTCATCGTTTGATAGGTTGCTAGTCTTATTGTGGTCTAAATTATCCATATCCACAGATGTGAAGACACCTGACCGCATATTGGTAGGCAACACCGTCCTCCTCAATCCTCTTGCATACACTTCGAGCACCATCCACATTCACCTCACAAACGCAATCATACGATACAGAAAGACCTAGTTGGTGAAATGTGTCAACAAGATGCTTGGAGCGTGTATTACTGTGCATTTTGATTCCAGTACATGTATATAGTGGGAGTGATGTCTCGTGATCTCTGATATGACGGATCTTGGTAGTGGTCTTGGAAATAGAAGTACCTTTGACTGAGTTGTACATGATAATCTGACTAAGACCACATGCCACCTTAAATCGCTGGTGCATACCAGCATCGCTATCACCAGATACCCCTGAACCGTCAAGTGTTGCATGTGGACCATGAAGCAGAACGGCCATAAAGGACAATAGTTACTCTGTGATAGGTTTTGTTAAGCAATCAGATGGAAATGAACCAACAAAAGGATCCTGTTTCACAAGAACGTGTTTCCGCAGCACTACTGCTGCCCTCATCAGAAGAAGAGCATCCGCTTGATTGATATCAGACTGTTGATGAGACTGAGCAAGAACTTCTTCAATCGTGTTCGAGTTGCTGAGGAACACATCCCTACCCTTATTGAAGCTATGCCAACCAGAGGGAAGATTATGTAAAAGATGGTCTTTGAACCGAGTTGGGTTTATATTTGGACATGGTCGACCTACCTCTTCCAACCTTTTCTTGTAAATTGACTATGTGTGTACGCTTGAAAACCTTACCTGCCTCTGTCATATACAAAACTAACTGTGCTGTTGCCATAGGATCGAATGCAGGAGGTGCGGGACCAACAGAAGCTGGGGTTGTAGCTTTGTTTACCCTGGCGCTAGCATCACGAAGTGACGTGTAACATTGCTTGTGATAACATACATTTCCAGCATGGGCATCAGCTGCGACAGTGACTAGACGTGCATGTAGTAAGACATTCTTAGTCTGTAGTGCCCAGACCTTCAATTCATCAGACACATCATCGGACGCGACCTTATGTAAATCTCCACTATTATCCTCACATACATTTCTAGTTACTGGGATGGAACTGTTCATAGGTTTGTTATTAACATGCATGTGTGATGAGAAAATGTATAATTACCTGAAAAATTAGAAAATCTTTGGCACTAGCAGATGATCTGTTGTTGTTGTTGTTGCTGCTGTTGCTGGTGGTAATGAACTGCAGTCACTTATTTTTTGCACACTCTCCTATGACACGACATCCACTTCATCTTAGATTTGACATTCCATTATATGCCTTGATAATTATTATGTACCAAACATAGATATAGGCACCAAAACCAAAATGGGTTTTGTTGTCAAACACCCAGTTTTCATTGGCGACCATTTGGACTTATATTGTGGTCTTGACATGCATGTACATGTCTATAAAATGACAATAACTAACTCAGCATATTAAACAATAGAAGAATTGACAAATATAATATAATAATTGTGTTAAACACATGATAACATGTGTGAAACCTATATTTCCGACCAATTTTAACATTTATAATGTAATTTGACCTTGACCTTGAATCGCAAAAATAATATGACGATTGTTCTCCTCATCCATAAGCCACCCAAAACAGAGGTATTGTTCATGATTCTACGATGTTTAGTTGAAAAGTTATGATGTGCCCAAATGCTGATGGCGGCCATCTTGGATTTGTCCAATATGGCCGCCAAATGGAAAATTGAGCTTGTCTGTCGGCGGATTATGAAATGTCATGTCCATGTCTATCTATGACCAAAATCTCAAAGAGTTAGATGAAAGTGAACGATTTTTTTTGCTAAGCTCCCCTACTACGACACAATAGCGAGAACTTTCAACGGTAACCGACTGGGTCGCTTCACTATATGTATGCAAATTAAATAGCAATGGGTGATCAAAAGAGCATGTATGATCTTTCAGATGTGTAAAAGAAAATCTCTCTCTTCCGTGGATAAATCGTACGGATGCCTTCATCAAGGTGCATGGTCACGTGGTTACAACAACAATGGCTGAAACTGTTGAAAGCGCGCCCACTCCCAAGTAAGTATTATTTGATATATTCCTTAATAGGCAACGGATTTTGATGAAATATGGCACAGCAAATGCTCCTTCATGAGCTGTATTTGATGGTCCCTGGAGTTCGGCACAGTAGGCACATACGCTCTACGAAAATAGCCTGATACCACCGCGAGTCACTATTAGTAAAATAAATATTACTAAATGATTATATCGGTATAGCGGACACTGGTGTAATAGTGACACAAGTATACAATGTACACTTATGTAATTCCTATAAAGAACAGTTTGTGCTTACTGAGTGGGCATGTACCTTTAACATTTATCAATGATCAAAACACTCGATCTATTCAAAATTAAAACGGTGAAAGATAACAATACCACAATGGCAGCCATACTATATAAATTAAATGAAATTGTATGCAAATAATAATGTCTTCCCCATCGTGAGTTGGGGAGAAGTGGTGTGAGGGGATACACGTGCAATTTGGCATCATACATTTGGGTGTGATGCCATGAAAACAAATTTAATACATATTTGGTTAATCACAGATTTCATGAAATCCAAAATGGCCGCCAAATATCATATTTTTACTCTCAAATTAGATTTGAGATTACAACCCCTGAAAAGAGTGAGTGAGTGAGTGAATAGGGTTTAACGTCCGCTTTTCTGACATAGAGGTACAAGCCTCAGGGAGTCTACACGCAGACAGGTCAACGGGGTCGTGTCCCGTATCCACCTGTCCGAGGGGGGTAAATCCCAACTTCAGAACTCAATATTTACAATCAAAATATATATTCAGTCCTGAAATTAGAACAACCTGATCTGGTGCCAGGCCCTCGCCACACCAGCATCATTTATCCCATCCCCTAAAAGTAATAGGATTAGCGATAATCCCGGTACGGTGGAACCCGTTCGTTAAATTACCCAGCGCATACTCCCACCTGCCACCCACCCCGTTATTAAATTTACCATTCACATGCCTCCGCTCAGCCGCTCACATCATGTGATTATGTCACGTAACTCCACATGTATGAAGTATGTGAATGTCAAAGTAATCCATTAGTAATACTGAAGGTATGGCATGGAGACATTCATACAAACATTCCCACGTAAATGACCACTGGACAAAAGGATGCAAATCAATATGCCCCCTCCCGTCTCTATATGACTTTAGCTGTTGCTGGGACGTTAAACCCCTTCTATTTTCAACATGCCCCTCCCGTCTCTATATGACTTTAGCTGTTGTCTATATGACTTTAGCGTGCTTGACGGGGTTTAAACCCTTTCCATTTTTCAACATGCCCCTCCTGTCTCTATATGACTTTAGCTGTTGCAAGGGACGTTAAACCCTTTCCATTTTCAACATGCCCCCTCCAGTCTCTATATGACTTTAGCTGTTGCTGGGACGTTAAACCCTTTCTATTTTCAACATGCCCCTCCCGTCTCTATATCACTTTAGCTGTTGCTGGGACGTTAAACCCTTTCCATTTTCAACATGCCCCTCCTGTCTCTATATGACTTTAGCTGTTGCTGGGATGTTAAACCCTTTCCATTTTCAACATGCCCCCTCCAGTCTCTATATGACTTTAGCTGTTGCTGGGACGTTAAACCCTTTCCATTTTCAACATGCCCCCTCCAGTCTCTATATGACTTTAGCTATTGCTGGGACGTTAAACCCTTTCCATTTTCAACATGCCCCCTCCAGTCTCTATATGACTTTAGCTATTGCTGGGACGTTAAACCCTTTCCATTTTCAACATGCCCCCTCCCGTCTCTATATGACTAGCTGTTGCTGGGACGTTAAACCCTTTCCATTTTCAACATGCCCCCTCCCGTCTCTATATGACTTTAGCTGTTGCTGGGACGTTAAACCCTTTCCATTTTCAACATGCCCCCTCCCGTCTCTATATGACTTTAGCTGTTGCTGGGACGTTAAACCCTTTCTATTTTCAACATTCCCCTCCCGTCTCTATATGACTTTAGCTGTTGCTGGGACGTTAAACCCTTTCCATTTTCAACATGCCCCTCCCGTCTCTATATGACTTTAGCTGTTGCTGGGACGTTAAACCCTTTCCATTTTCAATTTTCATAGCCCCCTCCCGTCTCTATATGACTTTAGCTGTTGCTGGGACGTTAAACCCTTTCATTTTCAACATGCCCCCTCCCCGTCTCTATGACTTTAGCTGTTGCTGGACGAAATTAAACCCTTTCTATTTCAACATGCCCCTCCCGTCTCTATATGACTTTAGCTGTTGCTGGGACGTTAAACCCTTTCCATTTTCAATATGCCCCTCCCGTCTCTATATGACTTCAGCTGTTGCTGGGACGTTAAACCCTTTCTATTTTCAACATTCCCCTCCCTCTCTATATACTTTAGCTGTTGCTGGGACGTTAAACCCTTTCTATTTTCAACATTCCCCTCCCGTCTCTATATGACTTTAGCTGTTGCTGGGGCGTTAAACCCTTTCTATTTTCAACATGCCCCTCCCGTCTCTATATGACTTTAGCTGTTGCTGGGACGTTAAACCCTTTCTATTTTCAACATGCCCCTCCCGTCTCTATATGACTTCAGCTGTTGCTGGGACGTTAAACCCTTTCTATTTTCAACATGCCCGTCCCGTCTCTATATGACTTTAGCTGTTGCTGGGACGTTAAACCCTTTCTATTTTCAACATGCCCCCCTCCAGTCTCTATATGACTTTAGCTGTTGCTGGGACGTTAAACCCTTTCTATTTTCAACATGCCCCTCCCGTCTCTATATGACTTTAGCTGTTGCTGGGACGTTAAACCCTTTCTATTTTCAACATGCCCCCTCCCGTCTCTATATGACTTTAGCTGTTGCTGGGACGTTAAACTCTTCTTCTCCCATCTTTAAATCACCTGTTTATATCTCTACCTAACCCCAGTCAAACATGTGTTAAAGATATCAGCAGCATTATGTATGAATTTTTATGGCAAGGTAAATCACGAATAAAAAGCACTATCACATGCAAAAAATATGAGGATGGCGGACTAAAAATGCCAAATATTGAGGACTATATATCGTCTTTAAAAACAACATTGGTAAGAAGAATAGTGTGCAACAAATACAAATTTATAAACATTTTAAATACAGAAATTGATGCAGATAATATTTTTAAATTGGGAGATATGTACATCGAACAAAAAATAGGAAAAATTTCAAACCTTTTTTGGCGGGATGTTTTAAAAGCTCATCTAAAATTACAAAATAAGCTTAAGCCGATAAACATGGATGCATTTCTTTCTAGCCCATTATTTTTTAATAAGGACATAAAATGTGGGACAACCTTCTTCAATAAGGCATGGTTTGATAAGGGAATATGTTTTATAAATGACGTTATCAAAATTGATGGAACTTTTGCCTCTCAAAATGAACTTAAAAACAATTTCAACATAAATATAAACTTTCTTCAATATTATGGCCTTGTCAAAGCAATAAAAGATTGGGGTAAAAGTTTGAAACTTATCAATATCGAAAAAGTTACAAATGCCATTTACTCCATACAAACTAAAAATATACCTAAAAAACAAAACCGGGACAAAAGACATGTACCTCGCATTAAACTCCAATTCTGAAACTCCAGCTGGTAAAATTAAATGGAACTCCACCTATAATTTTAACAATGAAACATGGAAGAAAATATATTTATGGCCGCATATCATAACAAAAGACACAACTCGAAAATGGTTCCAGTACCGAATAAACCACAATATTCTGACCACAAATGATTTCCTAAATAAGATTAAAATTGTCAGTAGTCCATTATGTACACTCTGTAAGAAGTTTTCGGAAACAATAAAACATTTGTTTTGGGATTGTAAGGTTACAAAAAAAATATTTAGGGAACTTCAAGAATGGTTAGCGACCAAAAATATAACTATTACAATTAACGAAAAATCATTCATCTTTGGGATTTACGAAAAAACAATAATCTTCAAACAATTAATACTATTAGAAACTAAATACTATCTCTATTATTGCCGGTGTTACCAAGTCTCAGCATACTGAAGCATCAAATTCAACTACCGGTATTGTATGAAACATCCAGGAAGGCAGCAATAATGGCCAACAAACTTGAAAACTTTACACAAATTTGGGAAGACTTTATCATTTCAAAAGTTTAATTTATGTAACAAAAATACCAAAATAAGATTTCATCTTCAGCTGAGCTAGTTGCGGGTGCTATAATAAATCTCTGCTTTTGTGCGGTTTAAACCCCTCCCCCACCCCCTCCCCAGCCCCTATTCCACCTCATATTATAGGTTTGGGAAATAAAGACATTTAAATATGAATCTAGTAGAAGAATATAATATACACAGAGTAATACAGGTTCAAGCAAAGACCATGATCTGACGGAGCCAGCCGCGTTTTGTTTTATAACCAGTGTGGGGATCGGAACAGATTTTACATTGGATTGTCAATACATAATGTTACCAACAACTTTAACATTTAACCCTTTCAGCCCTAAATAACTGGAATGGATTATATATAATATGTTAATTTTCGGTCAATTCCATTCAACACAAAATACTTTGTGAAAATGACTTGCAAAGAGTGCAGATCCTGATGAGCTGGCTCGTCTGGATCTACACTGTTTAAAAACACCTATATAAACGGCTGTAGTGTTGAAATGGTTAATACACGATTTAAAAATGTAGATGCATAGTAGGATTGAACTTCACTTTTTACGGAGTGGGTCTGGTTCAGTTGGATCATGGGTAATATGAATGATAACATATAATCAATAACATGTATTACATATGCTAAATCAAACTTTGGCTCTTGCAGCGCTGGAGAGTGACATTGTCATCTGCAGGTTTATTATAAGTATTACTGTCTTTTTTCAATAACACGTGCAAGTTTTTTATTGAAAATCAGGTCTCTCATTAATGACGATTCTAATGTACCACTCAACCATGAAGTCTTAATAGAACAGTGATTTCTACCCAGTACTGCAAGAACAAAAGAGGGTAAATATCTGTAATTGTATATTTTGTATTTGTATCTGACTATTACATGTATATTATGTATGGTTTGTTGGGGATGGCCCCGACCCACCACAAACCTATTACGGGGAAAATAAATATTTTCAAAAAAAAATAAAAATAAAATAAATAATGCACAACAAGTTATAGACATGCGCCTGTGGCGGGGACAATCCACACAACATCAGGTAAGAAACTATTCATTATTTGCATCGTCACATCAAATATGGTTCATGAAATCATTTACATATACATAGCATCACATATATATAGACATACATACATACAGTTACATAACGTGTCCAGGCATTTCATTGTTCTTGATTTGTGCATGATTATACAACAAGGTAATTAATTTTCACTCAGGATTGAAAGCCAGGTAAGAAATATTTTGATATTTACAATAACAGATGAAATAAAATATGGTACACAATATCATATTCATATCAGCATATATAGACATACATACAGTTACATAATGTGTCCGGTGCATTCGTTGTTCTTGATTCACATAATTCATTTTCAATCAGGTTCGGAAGCATTGCACCTGTGGCGGAGTCAATCCCCACGGCATCAGGTACGAAACTCTTCGATGTCAATTATATTGAATATATTATATCCAGAACAGACTGCATGTCAATACATGTCAATACATGTGTAAGTCGAGACATCCATAGGTCGCATATGTCATAAGATTAGGCCATGGGCCAAATATGGAAAACCTACCCCTGCGTAAAACACACATTATATTACGCAATTGTCATGTATATTGATATACATCACGTGGCATTAATTTGCGGTGTAAAAAGTGGTTCAAATGCCACTTATCATCAGTTAACATGGAAAATTGTTAACATGGAAAATTGTTGAAAAAACACCTTTTTTGGCGGCCATTTTGAAAATTTCCACCATTTATATCATGCTGTTAAGTCAATATGTATTACATAATTGATATGCATATTGATATGCATTACAAGGTATAAGTTGCAATGTTAATAGCGGTTCCAATAACACTTAACAGCAGTTACAGTGCAATTTTTTTGCAAAAACACACTTTTTGGCGGCCATTTTGAAAATGGCGGCCATTTGGTAAAAGAAATTGATTTTGAATGTATCACACACTGTTTTATATTCAATTAGGGAGTAGATAAGAACGATTTAGAAAATTTAAATCGGTCCTAATACCGGTTAACAGGCGATAAAGCTAGTCCTGTAAACCAAAACAATTGTTTTTTGCGGCCATATTGTAAAATGGCCGCCATTTGTTCATCCAGCGGCTTTTTAATGGCAGACCTTCTGGAATGATAGACAATTGACTACTGAATTTGAAAATCATAGTGGCGTTATGTACCACAGGGGGGGGGGGGGGAGGAGGGAGGGGGGGGGGGTTATTGGTGGCCCAAAGACTAAAGGTATGTACAAACTTTAACACAAACTTCAAAGCCATTTGACCTTGACCTTCGGCATGTGGACCACATGGGCAGGCTATGGAATGAAAATATGGATGATGAAAAGTATTGGAAGTTGGAAGTAAATTGGATTCACAATTGTGGAGATATAAGATATATAATAGAAGGTAAGTGAAAACTTTAACGCAAATTTTGACAGAAACTTTAACGCAAACTGTGAAGTCATTTGACCTTGACATAGGGGCATAGAGGCTGCATGAGTGGGACACAGAATGAATATATGGATGATGACCAATAAGCATACAAAGTTTCAAGCAAATCCGACGGTTACAGAGATAGTAGGTATTTGAAAACTTTAACCCAAATTTTGACAAAAATTTAACGCAAACAAGTCATTTGACCTTGACCTTGGGCACAGGGGCCGCATGAGTGGGATACAGCATGAATATATGGATGATAACTAATAAGCATATGAAGTTTCAAGTCAATGTGACTTAGGACTGCAGAGATATAAGGTATTTAAAAACTTTAACGCAGATTTTCGGGCAGGGACAGGACGGTTGGACGGGACGGATGTCATTGTGATTACTATGTCTCGCTTTCCGCGAGCGGGCTCGACAATAAAACAAAGTTAAAAATTCACTTATTTGAGCTGCAAAATGTAAACACTTTTTGCAGCTCAACTAAGTAAATTTTCAACTTTATCACTGTATTTTCACTACTCAATCAAAATCAATGCATATTTTCACATTGCTGTGAGTAATTTGTACTCCCACTGTTGATAATCAATGCCTATTCGGCTAAAATAAGTGCGTAAATACGCCAATACGCCAATACGCACCTTATCTGGAGCTCTGGAAATTGCAGATTTTTGTATTTCCGTTTTGTCAACCCTTACAATTTGGCACCTGCTGTTTATTTCTTAGTTGCAGTTTTTTATTTTAAGAAACGAGAAAAATAACAAGGGTATCGTTATCACTAAACAAAATAACATTTTGCCTTATAAACAAGGTGAACACAAGTCCTCAGTGACCTTGACCTTGGCCGGTCGGACGTGGGTCGTATACAAAACAATGCACCATCCCTAGACAAACATTGTGGCCAAATATTATGAAAAGTCGTTTACGAGTTATTGAAAAATGAAAGGTGTTACTAACGTACGCTTGTACGTATGCTTGTTTGTTGGTGTTTAACGGCCTATCAACAACTAAGGTCATGCAAGGCCGGGCAAACGGGTTGAATCCCGTTTTAACCTGCTGCATTGGGGGGAAAATCCCAAAATCAGAACAGAATATTTACAAAGAAAAAAATATATTCAGCCCTGAAATTAGAATAACCCGACATGGTGCCAGGTCCTATCACACCAAAGCCACTTGGCCGCTTCCCCTAAAAGTAATAGGATTATAAATAATCATATTACTCATGTAAGGGGTATAAGACGTATATGAGGGCCAAATCATGTCTCTGGTCGGGATTCCGTTAAGGATGTATCCCCTCTAGGCTATCGGCGAGGGGATAACAATAATCAGCAGACGACAATATAAGGTTCGACCATGACCAGCCGTGGGTAAACGTTTGCCGTGGCACGAGGGAACTGTTTGAACCCCAAGGCCGCGGATTCAAACAGTTCCAGAGTGCAAACGTTTACCCACAACTGGACATGCACAAACGTTATTTTTACATTTCCATCGATATCGTGTAATTTGAGCATATATGCAGTTACTATCGCTACTTTGATAACCCATTTCATTCAAACAGCATATTTACATATACATATACCAGGGCCGCAGTACACGTCGCGTGATGCAGGCGCATCAAATTCAAAAGTTGTAAAGGTACATGCCCACTCAGTAGGTACAAAATGTTCTTTACATCAGAGACATCATCGGAGACATTTCCTGGCAAAATAAACATTCATGCGCCATTATCCCACGTACTGATTGGCATTATTATACATTTTATATCAGACGTAAATTTACACACTGATATCAGGGGCGATAACCGTGTTTGCTTAACATGTTAACGGACATTACTATTTAATCTCTGTGTTTATTTTATGATGTGCAATGATCATACTTTAAAATCTGTCAAAAATATTATTTTTTTCAGGTGACGCATTTCTTTAGTATAAATAATTAAAAAATATCATGCCTCATTTGCATATGAAAATAGCCTGATACCACCACGCGTCACTATCAGTAAAATAAATATTACTAAATGATTATATCTGTATAGCGGGCACTTGTAACATTTAGAACTGCTGGAATAGTGACACAGTTATACACTTATTTAATTCCTATAAATGACATTTTGAGCTTACTGAGTAGGCATGTACCTTTAAAGCGCTGGAAACGACAATTGTCGTCTGCTGTTTTAAATATTTTTATATGAGACGATTCCACTGCGCTGCCAAAACAGGTTTTTAAAGAGATTAAAATATACAAAATGAGCAGACGGCAATTTTCTTTTTCAGCGTTTTAATGGTTAAGGGGTAAACTATTGATATGGCACAAGTACAGTATGCACTGCTACAGTAGCACCAAAACATCAATTCAACATTACAGATTATGCATAGCAATATCAGATAGATACGGTAACACATATACAAAACATCTTTCAATTCAAGTATATAAATACAGATTCCAGATATCTATGATCATTATTAAGATATATTGAAAACTGATTGAAGAGCAATAGTTACAAGAATTCCGCCACGGAAGCGGTGTCGCGCCTGAAAATGCCTTGTCGGTACATCGCCATGTTTACTTCTGTTTTGTGAATGAAATAGTTGGCCCCGGATCGAGTATATTAAAACATACAAATGACGTCATTGGGGAAACCGCTGACAAAATTTTCAATGTATGGAAGCCCAAACTTGTTAGAATGTTTTTTGTCGTATTTTCAGTACTTGCATTACTATGGGTATTAATATACGCTGGATGTGTTTACGGTAATCATTAATTTGTTCCCTGACTGTAATTTATCACTTTAAATACTGACTTATTGACCCCCTTCCCTGAACGTACAATTGACACTCATGTTGGCGTGTATTGGCCACCATAGACAAATGTCAATCAGGCCGAATTCGGGAATGTCACTAAAATCCGCTGTAAATCCATCGATAGAATGAGGATTAAACATCAGTTAGACCCACACGTGCGAGTTTTGTTTCGCACAGGTGTCGGGTGAGTTTAAAAATAGACTGTCGGAAGGTCAAACTTGATGTCGTTTGTGTGTTAAACGCGTCACGTGTTTCGGAGAGTATTCGGAGGGGAGTTAATTCTGCCGAAAACTATAGCCTTGTTACTAAATTTAGCGATGATATTGTGCAGTGCAAGTAGTTTTTCATAATATTATTTTCAATTAGCGGTTGCATATGACAGTTAAATGTTGAGTAACACAATGAATTTTGTTGTTATGGTTACTCCAAGATATCACTACGGACCATCGCATCGAGGGGGGTCTGGTGCGTGGCTAACTGTCCGAGGCGATTCCAATACATAGGTACCCTATGTGAAAACAGAACGGAATATTTACATTGAGAAAAAATATATTCAGCTCTGAAATTAGAATAACCTGACCTGGTGCCAGGTACATACCACAAGATAATTGGTCCTGTATTTGAGATATAATCTAATATCGTCTTTTTTCGCATTTTGAGAAATTGATGGTGCAAAGTTCAGCGGTCTTTTTTGTAAACTACGCCACAAGTTGACGAAAATTTGATTGGTCAAGACACAGCACAGCCTTGACCAATCAAACTTCCTGATTTGGAGCATAAGAAAAAGCTCAGAAAATTAAGCATGGGCACACATACTTTTTTGTTTGTTTATTGGGGTTTAACGGCCTATCAACAGCTAAGGTCATTTAAGGCCGGGCCAATGGGTTTAGTACTAAATCCCATATATTACCTGTACAAGTACATGTACATATTCAAGTACATGTACAAATGGGGGGAAAATCCCAAAATCAGAACTGAATATTTACAAAAAAAAACCTATATTCAGCCCTGAAATCAGAATAATCCTGATCTGATGACAGGACCTCGCCACACAATAATCACTTGGTCCCCTCCCAAAAGCAGTACAATCAGTAATACTCTTACTACTTTTATAATGGGCAATAACCCAATTCAACTACCAGGTAACAAAAGAGCCAAAGATATAAACGTACCTGAGGGCCAAACCAGGCAAATCATGATTCCTATAAGGAGGAATCCCTACCGTTAATTTATACGCCGTCACGTTCGCCCGACCAACCACCCACTACACAACAAAATGGAGCCTATTGCATGTGTGGCCAGTGTATCTCCAGATCAACAGTAATTTTAGTGTTTAACATCCTATAAACAGCTATGATCATTTTGTTTATTGGTGCTTAACGGCCTATCAACAGCTAAGGTCATGTAAGGCCGGCCAAACGGGTTCGATCCCATTTTAACCAGCTGCATTGTGCGGAAAATCCCAAAATCAGACGGAATATTTACATCGAGAACAAATATATCCAGCCCGAATCCTGTAGAACAAATAGAACTGAAAATTTACATAGAATACCTATCTGGTGCTAGGTTCTCATCACACCAGTCACTTAGCCCCAGCCTATGAAAGTAATGGGTTTTTAATGGTATTTAAAGAGATATACATTGTATATATATTATAGCCCCAGCCTATGAAAGTAATAAGTTTTTAATGGGATTTAAAGATATATATTACAATATATTAAGCCGTAAATTAGAATAACATGACCTGGTGCCAGGTCCATACCAAACCAAAGTCACTTCGCCCCACTCCCCAAAAGTAATAGGATCAGTACTTATTACTTTTACAATGGGTATAACCTGATTCAATTCTCCAGAAATCCAAAAATGTTAATGTTCCATTTGTATGCTCCCAATCAAGCACAGGCTGATCTGGATCTACACCGATCACCGACGCCAAAGCCACATTTCTGTAATCACAGCCACATTTAGTCAATACAGCTGACCTATCTGACGGATCAAGCAGGTCAGTCGCGTATTTCACCAAAATTGAAAAGAATACTTATATTGCTAAGTACACTTTGAGGGAGAAATTTTCAATTTTCAATAAGAATAAATTTAATAATGTTTATTATACTGAATTTATTACATTATCACAGCCAAAATGGCTGTGATAATGTAATCAATTAAGTATAATAATTCTGCATATTTTTAATCATCAAATATATGCAGTCGTTAGTTCTATATGAAATAATGCATTTCGGGAAAAATAAATGATTACTCGCTCAAAGTATACTTTGCTAGAGAAGTATGCATTGCAATTTTGGTGAAATAGGCTACAGATCAGCATGTTGGTGTGGGAATGAGCGAACTGAATAAATCCAGCGTTACAGATCCACCAGCTAACAAAAGTGGCCTTGTGGCATGTCCAACAAATCAAGATCATGATCATTCTAAAGTCTGTTTCATCATGAAACCTGCCCAATTTTTACGGCTATATAAACAATGCAAAAACAATATATTTTTTTATAATATTAAATTATAGCAAAATTTAAGAATGAGCCTTCTTTTTATTTCATGAAATTTGATCATATATTGATTTTATTACGAAAAATTGATTGTCTATGGGAATTTAACATGGGAGAAAAGGAGATGGAGGAGCTGGGGGAAGAGTAAAAAAACAAATAATTTGGGAAATTGACTCCGAAACCTATATGGGGATTTAAACATGGGGAAAAGTTTTTTTTCGTAATAAAATCAATATTGGACAAATTTCACAAAATAAAAAGAGGACTCACTCTTAAATTTTGATAATATTTAATACTATCAAACAAAAATTGTGTTTGCATTGTTTATATAATAGGCAAACAATTTGGGCAGGTTTTGTCAAACAGATAGTACCGGTAGTCTACATACTGCTACACACACGAAGATGCACATATTTTGTTGGAGTTTGTTTGTTTTGTTGGAGACTTCAGCACTAACTGGGGGGGGGGTTTCACTAAACTTTGTACGACTTTGTAAACATTTTGTATGGTAGCTCGTGGTTTCCAAGAAAACAGGCGCGCAATTACAGGTGTTCTTTTCACGGTGTATTATTTGTAAGGAGTTGATTACGGGTTTTCCCTCACAGCGAAACCCGTGCAAATGATTTGCAAGAGTGTAATGAAGACATGTAAGTGTCTATATAATCTTCCTATCAGTGGGCCAAACAATGTCAGATCGGCCCTCGCAGCATATCCAGGTTTGGCATGTTTCCAGTCATGGCGGTGTCGACCTCAGCATCTTCGTTACAGACTTACAGGATGTCGTCAACGGTCAATTCTGGGAGGTCTGGTATGACAGACTCCTGGAAATAGAGGTTACGTGAGGAATTATTTAACCGGATTGATTGAGATTGTACATCCGTTGAACAGCCAAGGTCATTTCAGGCCGAACAAATCAGTTTCATCCTGTATTTAAATTGCTACATTGCGGGGAAAATCCAATCTAGCACTTTACCCTGAATGCCGAGATTGTATAACTTATATAGTAGTCTTTCGTGCGGTACCGAGTCAAAAGCATCATAAATGGAAATGGCTAGTGATAGTTAAAAATTGCACGAAAATGGCTAAAATAGTCAATTTATTTTGTTGTCATCTTGTTGTTAGTGTTCTGAACCCAGCCTCGCTTTGGAAATTATATACAAAGGGGAGTAATTATCTTCACGATAAGTATATCCCGCGGCTTGCTTTGGTGCACCATTTAATACCGTGTCGTAATTACATGTAAGTGGTTTAATTTAGCATGACCATTAGTATTTCACACCACCAGTTGAAATTAATAACGGTCATATAGTCTGTATTAAAACGATAGCCTATGTGGCGCGGCCTGTGAAAACCGCAAGTCTTTTTGTAACAAAAATATTTTATTGAATGCGTCCAGTCGAGTAACCCACACGAGCTATGTGTCCAAATCAGGAAAGAACACCAGGCTTATTTGCTTTCTGTCCAATGTACTGTATACTATCCTGGTCAAGCCCGAATATTAAGCAGCCTATGACGAATTGGCAATGTCCGCTGACGTAATTACTGATGTTTTTAATTAAGAGATTCGCGAGCATTGTAAACCATGGGCAGACTAAAAAATCCACTGCCTGGTGTGGTCGCTAATGCAATAAGCCGGGATTTGTCGGAGATCGAGACCCAATTCATATAAACACGTTTGTCGTGTCACTTTAGACTGGTTCCCGGTCGCTAGGAATAACGCTATGCTGCGCATCCGACAGGGTACCAGTCTAGTGTGGACTACGTGACTGATGTCAGCAACCGCGTGTATTGATCTTTGATATGGCCTTGTGCCCCGCGCTGTGAAATTTACACTTGACACGCGCCGTGTGTTTGAAGTCTTAGTCTTGTCACTGTAGACGAATCAGCATCGTGTAAACACAGTTTGCCAGCTAATGATCGAGTTTTATGACTTGCGCGGAATTGCATTATGCCTATTGGAATACACGACACGGAATACATATCGGGAATTACCGTTAATGGAGTTATGCAATATTTTTCATTGAAAATGTTTAATGTCGCCAAAATGACACCGACCATATCGGGCAAGGTAAATGTTTTCATTTCTGTCGCAATCTGTCTGCAAATTTTCCCCGTGTCGCCGAGAGTTTTGTGATGAAAGGAAAATCGCCGATTGCGATGTTATTTTTTTTTTGCCGACAAAACATGACTTGGTCGCTAATGGTCGCTATTGGTTGCTGTTTGCAGTCAAAAATGCCGCGTGGGAACGAAAATCGCTGGTCGTTGTTCGGAGGTGGTCGTTATTCCAAGGTATTTTAAAGAACAAATTGGACGGGGGGGGGGGTTTAACTGGCTGTTGTGGACAGGTGGTCGCTATTCACAGGTGGTCGTTAATACAGGTTCGACTGTATATACAAGAAACGCATTTGTAAACAATGTACAAAACAATTCAAATGCACCCGGGTGTAATAATAATAGTACTTAGCAAGGTATAAAACTCCCATTCACCACCATTGTCAGAGCAGCCACATGAAGTAGTCCTGTCGAACTCGCATATACAGCGCATTACAGCGTGTCGAAACTGCTGTTTGGGGGTGAATTTTCAACATAAAGTTTACAGTAACCAATACATTAACATACATCTCAAAGATTTTGAGTGTAAACTGCACTAAAAACGTGTCTCACGAACATAAATTCGCTTTTTATAATCAAACACGTTCACTTCCGCATTCTCAATGAATATTAGCCGCCATCTTTGAAAACTGTAATTTAAAGTTGACATGAGAATAACAATATAAACACTCAAGCCTTTAACACAATGGTCTGACAAAATTGAGCTAATGGGATTTATAACCAGCATAGCTCCTGGTCCATTTACATGCTCCTACAGGCTGTAACTGAATAATATTATATGTATTCTGTTTATTAGAAGCACAACAGATATTTGACTGACAAAAATTAGCGAACAGTACAGACCTGATCAGACTGCTCGGGTGCACAGGCTGATCTGGGTCTGCACTGGTTGCAAAAGCCATACGCCTCATTTTGTCAGACAGTATCACATATATACATGAGTATAATGTACCATATTTATTCTATTAAGTGTCCTCATATAAACAGTCAGCCACCCTCCTATATTTCTTTCTCTTTTCAAATAAATGAACCCCTACCATTTTAACCAAGTATTTTAAGGTCGGTGGGGTATTTTTTACGATCATTTTATCCATTCTTCTGTCCAAACATCAGACTTAAATGGTTTCGTTTTGTTGAAAACTGTCAGAAATAATGTATTTCAATATCCTGTTTGTTTCTATTCCTGGTTAAGTCATTATAACCTTATAAATATTACAGGATTATTATTTATTTTTGGAAAATTACATAAAAATGGATAAAATGTCGCAAAAACAATTTCAAATATTTGAATTCAACTTGTTTAAGCCTGTATAGCCGTATACATATTACAGAACCATTATTTTGAACAATTACGAAAAAACTGATAAAATGTTCCAGGACCCCGTCCATATTTGAAATGTAATAATTTTGTTGTTTCTTGCCTAAATTTAATGCGGTTTTATTTATTTTGATTATTACATTGTTTTCCAGAGCACCAGACAAACAGTATAACTGATCTATAATTAAATACATGTGATCTTACCTGGAAGTCTAAACAATCCGATATCGGGTCGACGGGATGTAGTTCTTGTCGAAAGTGGTTGGCGGCGCGTATCAAGTTGTCGGGTTTCGGGAGCGAATGTGATCCGGCTGCGACATTCTCCTTCATAACGACATCAACGGTGTCCGCTGCCGGTCTGAGTAGTTGTTCCTTGGCGATAGCCTTCACCTCCGTCGATATTTTCGTCTTCGTATTCACCCCTGGTTCCAGCTGATGCTTGTGACCATGTTGCCCGCGCTTGAACTTGCCAGCGAACTGCGACACTGTGGCAGGACAGCGAATCTTCTTACTCCGCACCGGACAGTACCAGTTCGTGCAGTTCTCCTTGGAATTCTGGAAAACATACATGTTATCCAAATAAAAATATGTCAAACCCATTGTTAACAGGTGGTCTTTGTTCACAGGTTCATTTATGTAGCAATACAATTAATTGGTAAAATAAAAGTGTGGCTGTTATAGATAATTGCTATTCGGTGGTGGCCCTTTAATACAGGTTCTACTGTGAACGACATATCTACTGATCAACTAGTATGTTCCTGTCGCTGCAGCACATGGTAACTATTGTATAACATTATTTACAAGGCACTTTATCAATTAATTACCTTGACCGTGTACGTATAACCGTCGCTACTGACGAGTTTACGGCCTCCACGTTTGGTCCCACCTTCAACGACTTCGAAGGTTACAGGCCCGTCTGGTATGTACTCGTTCAGAATTGGATAAGCCAGTGACCTATGGAATAAAGGAAACATTGATAAATTTTCATCACATTCAGCAACAAGATAAATCTGAAAGATACATGGCATAGATACGGCTTATGATAAGCTGCCCAACATCAATATTTATGTATTTATTTGTGAACACATTTACTACTGTCTGTTCCACGTTTTGCTGCCGACAAACTTTTGGCTATTAAACACATTGAATTTAAAAAAATATTTAACTACTGCCTGTTTCGCGAAAGCTGCCCAAATTTTGCGGCCATATAAACAATTCAAAAACAATAATTTTTTTTGATAATATTAAATTAAATGAAAATTTAAGAATGAGCCTTCTTTTTATTTCGTGAAATTTTGTCAAATATTGCTTTTATTGCGAAAAAACAATTTCCCCATGTTAAATCCCCATAGACATCTTCACAGCTCCTCATCCTCTTTTCCCCCCCATGTTAAATTCCCATAGAGAAATCAATTTTTCGTAATAAAACCAATATTTGAAATAAAAAGAAGGCTCATTCTTAAATTTTGATAACATTTAACATTATAAAAAAAATAGTTTTTGCATTGTCTATATAGCCGTAAAAATTGGGCAGGTTTCGTGAAACAGACAGTAGTGTTCTGTTTAGACAATTTCTGCTGTATTATACACTTACTTTTCCAAAATCGGTATGGGAGCGTCAATAGCGCTGTCGGGGTGATCGTCCGTAAGTAGTGGAGAAGTTGATGTTAGGGCGATGGCATTTGGAATTTGGAATTTACAGGAAGCGGGAACATCGGTGGGTGTCACGTCTATGATTGTCGAGTAGTCCAAGTCCATTTGTACCGGAAGTGGTGGAGTCTGGCAGTCGTGGCAGCTCCATGGCTGGTTCATGAGAAGAAGATTTTTTTAAGAATTTATGCTATTTTTAGATGGTGGCCATCTTGGATTAGCGATGACCTCCATTTTAACAAATCTGAAAAAGCTTTACCCATGGACCATAACTTTTAAGTTTGGCTACCATGGGCCAAGCGGTTCATGTGAGGAAGAATTTTGAAAAGTCTAATAAAATGCACCAGAGTGATCGCCTCGTTGATACCTTCGTCATATCTGATACCATATTCGATCAAAAATAAAATTTGACCCCACGGGCCACGCCCATTTTTGACCCCGGGGTCACCATTTTAACAACTTTGAAAGAGCATTGTACATCGATCATTCCTACCAAGTTTTGTCGAAATCCGGTTGATGGTTCTTGAGAAGAAGATTTTTGAAGAATTTGTGCTATTTTTAGATGGCAGCCATCTTGGATTACGTAATGACGTCATTTTAACAATTTTGTAATCTCCCAACCATGAAGTTTGTTGACAATAGGCCCAATGGTTATCGAGAAGACGTTTGAAAATGTTCACAGACGACGGACGACGACGGAAACATTGCGGTAATAATAGCTCACATGAGCTAAAAATGGAAATATTACTGAACGTTCTGGGTGTTAAACAAGAATTCCGCCACGGAAGCGGTATCGCGCCTGCCGAGGCATTTGACCGTGAACATTACAAGTAAATAAATGACCTTGACCTTGAGAATTTGGATGTGGGGGTGTGCGTAATGAAGCATCATCCATAGACAAACATTGATGTGAAATATTATCAAAGTGTGGAAAGGGGTTAAAGAGATATTGTGAAAAAACAATAACTTTAACGCATTTCTGTTACAAAACCAGTGAACATTAAAAGTAAATAAATGACCTTGACCTTGAATGTTGATTGAGATTTGGTGTGGGGGTGTGCGTAATGAAAGCATCATCCCTAGACAAAGATTGATGTGAAATATTATCAAAGTGTGGCAAGGGGTTAAAAAGATATTGTGAAAAAACAATAACTTTAATGCATTTCTGTTACAAAACCGGTGAACATTAAAAGTAAATAAATGAGCTTGACCATGAGAATTTGGATGCGGGGGTGTGCATAATGAAGCATCATCCCTAGACAAAGATTGATGTGAAATATTATGAAAGTCTGGCAAGGGGTTAAAGAGATAGTGTAAAAACAATAACTTTTAACGCATTTGCCTTACAAAAAACCGGACGACACGGACGGCGAGGATGGCGCGGACGATGACGGAAAAGGGCTGACTATAGTCGCGCCTCTGCTAAAGCAGGCGCGACAAAAAACTAAATCGTTGTTTTGCCAAATGGGGGTTACGTCGAAGCTTAGTCCTATATGTGGCTGTAACTGGAGAAATGGGTTTGTGTGATTTGTGACCAGTGTAGGTCCTAATGAAATATAACACTCCTGTAGTCTAAATACAATCTAGATTGCATGTTAGTGTGCTTTATTGAAGAAATGCCGAAAAGTGCAGATCCTGTTCAGACTGTGCCGATGGTCACAAATGCCCTATAGAAAAGTATTTAATTAATCATTTATTTAATGTTGTTTAACAGCCTGCCAACAACTAAATTACTGTCTAGAAACGGTTGATAAATGTATGTGAATAATATACATCTACTAAACTAGACATTATGTTTTTAAAACATGGATATTCCCCATGGCACACTGTACTCTAACTAGAGAAACTCTTACAAACTTTTCGACTTTTCGACATAAATGTACACCAAACGGACGGACGTACGGAACCTCAAGAGCAACGCAATATGTCCCCCTTGCCATCGCATAGGGGGAATAATAATTGTAACATCGTCAGAGAGTGGTAGACCGCATTAATCTCCAATTACTCTCTAATGTTTAGGTTAGACATTTTATTTAATAGTTCATTTGTAGCTATGATAATTGTTGAAAGTGAGTGATAATTGGCTACGTGTCGGTAATATACCACTCATTAATCCTCAACTAGTCCCGAATTTACTACATTTACATTAATTGTATTCCGTATTAATATAGGTGAAGACAATCGAATGCGAGTGATAATTGGCTAGTTAGTATGTGGATGCTGTTATGGTAGAAATTTATGGCACAAATTAGTATTTGGGTGAATGCGCCATACCGGTACGCTGGTTTGAACAGTTAACGAAAATCATTTATAATGCCAGTTTATAATGTGAAACCATAAAACTTTTCATTTTATGCATTATATAATGTTTCCCAATGTATTTATCACAGAAAACAAGTACATGTGTATGATTTAGAAAATAGTGATAAATTTCGAAATGTCACTGAATACAAGTTTTTGGTCAATGTGACTAACAGTACGATTATGATCATGATCTACACTGGACATACATGTTCTAAAATCCGTTTTCTCAGTTGTCGGCCCATTTTCCACAAGCCCCATTTTGTCATCAAGTGTGAGACAGAAAATGTGTTATCCGTGTCACATGCCAAACCAAATTTGAAATTCCCGTGACATCTGTCACTAGACGAATCTCCAAAGTACAAGTCCGCAAACCAGAAGCCGACAGGAATTTCATTTCCATATGTCAGTAACTGACAGGAATTTCAATTCCACAGGTCAGAAACTGACAGGAATTTCAAACTGATTTTCCTAATAAAACGAACAGAGCAGCAGTCTGTCTCAGGTAATCCCTGCCGCCGTGTCGGGAAACCCTTAAATTCGATAAACAACAACAGTCTGTCTCATACCTTGTTTAACTCATACCTTGTCTAATACCTTGTTTAACTAGTAAATGTAGATACAGTATGGGGAAACTTACGCATTCAACCAAATTGGAGATAAGAGATCTTCAAAAGAGTGGATTACACCAAGCGGGAATCATGAAAGTGTCAACTTTGAAATTCCCGTGACATCTGTCACTGGACGAATCTCCAAAATACACGTCCGCAAACCGGAAGCTGACAGGAATTTCATTTCCACATGTCAGAAACTAACAGAAATTTCAAACCGATTTTCCTAATAAAACGATTAGACATTCTGGGATGAGACATCATTCATTCATTCGACTTCTTGTTTGAACACCGAGCTGTTAGGATGTCGCTAATTAGCACTCTGGACGCCGTGTTCACCATTTTGAAGCCACTGATGCCAGAGGGGGTAAATGCCAAACCGTTGTATCGTATACATCACGGACATAAAACATTTACCCTAGAGGTCAATTGGAGTTTGAAACCACAGCAGCCTACCATAACTGCTGGGTTGAAGAAACCCAAGAGATCTCGTCATTCGAGGAAGGTTATTGGGATTGAGAAGGCTCCCTTAGGGGAGTCACGCTCATCCGGTAACAGCCTTTCTCAGGGCCCCTCAACGACACTACACACCACCGTCGAGCCAGCACCCATGATGCCACCGACGCCGACCACGCCAACCACGCCGAACACACCGACCACTCCTCCACGACGGGAGGAACAGAGTCCGGAGGCGAGCCCTCGGGGAGCGCCAGCATAATCCCGGACGAGCTAAACTCGTCCCGGGAAATGCAACCGGACCGAGTGGCACGATACGTCACCCGTCGTCCCACAGCCGCCTAGACGAACTCTGGAACCACCAACTACATCAATCGCCGGCACATTGACCGGCCGTTTCGACTACGACTGTGACTACAACGGACCCGAGATACTAAAAGTTGAGCTGCCGCCATCTACTGCCAGGAAGCACCACTTCATCATCAGAAACACGTCGACAGGACCCTTTCGAGCCATTGTTCACCCAACAACCGTCACAGACATCAACGGATATCTACACAAGGGCTATCTGACCTGTACCTTCACTGGCGGAGATATACAGGGAGAAAGATACTACCAACACCAGATCACCAGCGAGAACGTCCGCACGGTTAGACAACAGATTCACCTCAGCAACAAGAACTACGACGACGTGTCGGCAGAATTTGCCTCTTTAATGAGGAAACCAGGGCGGAAGCGAGGCGGCATAGATCTCGGGGCCAGGATAGCCATGGAACGTCCACCAATCACCACAGTATACTAGGCGGCTGATTGCGAGCAGCAAACAACATACTCGGCGACCGTGCTCCGGATTACTGCGCGAAATTAGGTCATCAAATTGGTGACCGCCAGCAGTAATCCAATTCGCACATTTGTCTCTGGGGCCCTAAGCCCGCGAACTGGTTCTACCCAGATTGCACAATTTTAAAAATTCAAAATTCCCATTCGGCCCAAGTTTTTATTCCGCCTTTTGCGGACGGCGTGCAAGTCCATAGAGACAGTGCGGCCGTTAAACGTAAGCAAGCAAGCAAGCAAGCAAGCAAGCAAGCAAGCAAGGATGAGACATTAACAGTAGAACTGTGTAATACGTATATTGACAATGTGTTCAAAGTTGCACCAGTATGTGTGGTCTTGGGTGGGCGGGCAACAGGAGATATGCCAGATAAGTTTTATTCTGAATGGTCAAGGGGGAAAAGTTTTCGGCACTTCAGTGATGCAGTCAAATCAGAAGACATGGTGAAGAAGATGCGACTTCTCAATTTGTAGATTTGGACTGAAAAGCAATCCATCAAACACAGTTTATTTACCGATGGCACTTCTGCTGCCTGCCTCTTACGCCCAGGCTTCTTAGCTGTCGTTTGTGGAGCGGGCGTTGGTTGAGGTGGTGATGATGGTGGTGATCCATGTTTCACGCGATTGAGCGTTTCTTTCTCTGTGCCAGCTGCTTGTATTAAAGCTATATCCACCTGGTTTGCCTTGCCGCTTCTGACATTATACTGTTCACCAACTTCAACCTACAATATACATGTAATATGGTTAATTAAGTTAAATCTGGCTGAGTACCGTCGGTAAATGACTGTACCACCTCAAGTGGACAGGCCATGCTGCCTCGGGCTGACGGTACTGAGTCGATAGAGACTGATAATGCAAATCAATTTTATTTAAAATGTGATCAGTGTTCGTGTAAAACTCCAAGTGACAATATGTGAGAGAAACGGAGCTTATGGCTTTTTCTATCAGACCATATCAAGACCAGTCTGCACATCATTAGGGTCTGATCAGGGTCTAAACTATTCGCTACACATCAATGCAGCCTGATCAGGGTCTACACTGTTTGTTATTCAATCATCAAACATAAATCTTATTTATAAAGAGTACATAATGGTTATAAATGTCATAAGCGCCATTTCTCCAGTCACATCCACATAAATTAGTTTGTTTGTTTATTGGTGTTTAACGGCCTATCAGCAGCTAAGGTCATGTAAGGCCGGGCAAACGGGTTCAATCCCGTTTTAACCTGCTGCATTGGGGGGAAAATTCCAAAATCAGAACTGAATATTTACATCGAGAAACAATATATTCAGCCCTGAAATTAGAATAACCTGATCTGGTGGCAGGTCCATACCACACCAAAGTCACTTGGCCCCTTCCCCTAAAATAGGATTACGAATAATCGTAATACTCACATAAGGGGTATAACCAGATTCAACTGTCACATACAAAATGCCAAAGACGTATCTGAGGGCCAAACCAGGTCTCCAGTCGGAATTCCGGTAAGGATGAACCCCGATCGTTAAATTACCCATCACTTGCACCCACCTTCCACCCACAACATAATTATGATATAACATATTTACTGATTTCATAAGAGGCTCTGTACAGAGCTCATTTGCATATTTATTACAATAGTGTATTATGATTTTTATTACACTGTTCGTAAACTGTGATTCAAATTTTGCAAAGTTTCAAGCAAAATTGAATGGATTGTCTACCGGTAGTCCAAATGGAAATTTAAACGAGGCTATGAAATCATTCAACGAGTGTAATAATTATCATATTACAATTCAGCATAGCCTTGTTTCTTATGGAATCGTTTACTAACATACATCATCACAAATCAACATACCCATTTTCGGATCAAAACGTATCCATATATGAAGTAAAAAATGCATCCACTTTTAGCGGATTTATCTAAAACGTACCCACTTTCGGGTCTAAACGTACCCATTTGTTGGTAAAAACTTGGTAAGACACGAAATGTACACATCTTTAGCCAACATGTGGCACTAGAAGTTGGTACATTTTGACTTCACAACTGTGTACGTTTCGACTCGCTGGTGTGTACGTTTTTACGATGTTAGGTACGTTTTGATACGAGATGCGTCAACAAAGTAAAGCGCGTCGGTTTCTGCCAGAAGTTGATCGAGACCAACGACACTTTAAACGACATAATTTTCACCGAAGAATCATCCATTCAGCTTCACCACAACAAGACAACAACGGAACCAACTACTAAAGAACTGAGAGACGAAATTGTGACATTCTGGGACGAGACATTAACTGTAGAACTGTAATACGTATATTGCCAGGTGTTCAAAGTTGCACCAGTATGTGTGGTCTTGGGTGAGCGGGCAACAGGAGATATGCCAGATAAGCTTTATTCTGAATGGTCAAGAGGGAAAAGTTTTCGGCACTTCAGTGATGCACTCAAATCAGAAGACATGGTGAAGAAGATGCGACTTCTCAATTTGTAGGTTTGGACTGAAAAGTAATTCATCAAACACAGTTTATTTACCGATGGCACTTCTGCTGCCTGCCTCTTACGCCCAGGCTTCTTAGCTGTCGTTTGTGGAGCGGGCGTTAGTTGAGGTGGTGATGATGGTGATGATTCATGTTTCAGACGATTGTGCACTTCCTGGTTTGCCTTGCCGCATCCGACATTATACAATTCACCAACATTAACCTACAATATACATGTAATATGGTTAATTAAGTCAAATCTGGCTGAGTACCGTCGGTAAATGACTGTACCACCTCAAGTGGACAGGCCATGCTGCCTCGGGCTGATGGTACTGAGTCGATAGAGACTGATAATGCATCAAAAGCAAGTGACTGAATAATCAATATGCAAATGAATTTTACTTAAAATGTGATCAGAAACGGAGCTTATGGCTTTTTCTATCAAACCATATCAAGACCAGTCTGCACATCATTAGGGTCTGATCAGGGTCTAAACTATTTGCTACACATCAATGCAGCCTGATCACGGTCTACACTGTTCGTTATTCAATCATCAAACATAAATCTTATTGGTCACGTGATGTAAACAGTTTCCGTGGCCAAAAAATGTACACAATATTGGGGGATATGACGAGGTTGGACTTTTGTTTCTTAGGAGTAAGTG
Source organism: Conchocele bisecta (assembly GCA_029237695.1). Classification (NCBI taxonomy): domain Eukaryota; kingdom Metazoa; phylum Mollusca; class Bivalvia; order Lucinida; family Thyasiridae; genus Conchocele; species Conchocele bisecta. Next base: position 6,789,398 of record CM055281.1, read on the forward strand.
AACCTATTGTTTAATTCATGCAGAACCAGTACATACCGGCTGCAGGTCATGTACAAGTCTCACAGTATATCCATATGAATAGTGAAAGTAGGAGAGACTGGCCTTATTGGATGGGATTCGGTTAAATTATATAGTAAAACTATTTGGTGTGGTCTAACCTATATTACCGCAAGACGATCAACTCGCCTCTAGACAGGCTATGGAATGACGTGGTCTATTGTTTGGTGTTCATGCGTCTGTAATAATGGCGGCACACATGGGGCCTCAGGTAAATTTTATTTTTCATCAATACGACTGCGGTTTCTTCTGTTTCATGATGACCATGTTCCAGCCGTTAACACTACAAGTCCGCCAATACCAAATTTAGCAGCATTACGAGTTGTGTAGTTAGTCTGAATATTCTGCAGAGAAATTTGAATCGGATGGAAACAGCCAACATGAGATGTATATGTTGCGGCATAGAACCTGAATATATCGTACATATGATGACAATTAACCTTCCAATCCATGTTCTTTGAAAGAAAAGAGACAAACAACAACAATAAGCAGTGCGTTGTCACTTCTATTGCAATGGATTATAGAACAACGTATTCAATAATAGGACTGCCACCACAAAGCTTCTACTGGACTGTAAAAACGCTAGCGGCATCATCAAAACTAGATGGCCGCGGCCTGCATGTCGCGCCTTGTGGCGAGGCATGGACACTAAAAAAAAAGATATAGTATAACGAAACACTTTAACCAAAAACTTTAACCAAAAACTTTAACCAAAAACTTCAAAGTAATTTGCCCTTGACATTGGGCACAGGGGCCGCACGGGAGGGGGGTAGAATGAAAATATAGATGATGATAAACACCCATGTGAAGTTTCAAGGTAATGGGCAAAGCAGTTGCAGAGATATAGTATAACAAAAAACTTTAACCAAAAAACTTAACCAAAAACCTTAACCAAAAACTTTAACCAAAAAAATGAACCAAAAAACTTAACCAAAAACTTTAACCAAAGAACTTAACCAAAAACTTCAAAGTAATTTGACTTGACATTGGGCACAGGGGCCACACAGGAGTGGGTAGAATGAAAATATAGATGATGATAAACACCCATATGAAGTTTCAAGGTAATGGGCAAAGCAGTTGCAGAGATGTAGTATAACGAAAAACTTTAACCAAAAAACTTAAGCAAAAAACTTAAGCAAAAACTTTAACCAAAAAACTTAACCAAAAACTTCAAAGTAATTTGACCTTGACATTGGGCACAGGGGCCGCACGGGAGGGGGGTAGAATGAAAATATAGATGATGATAAACACCCATGTGAAGTTTCAAGGTAATGGGCAAAGCAGTTGCAGAGATATAGTATAACGAAAAACTTTGACCAAAAACTTTAACCAAAAAACTTAACCAAACAACTTAACCAAAAACTTTAACCAAAGAACTTAACCAAAAACTTTAACCAAACAACTTAACCAAAAACTTTAACCAAAGAACTTAACCAAAAACTTTAACCAAAAAACTTAACCAAACAACTTAACCAAACAACTGAACCAAAGAACTTAACCAAAAACATTAACCGGACGTACGTACTAACGTACGCCAAACGGCCGACTATATCGCGCTTTCCGCAAGCGGGCGCGACAATAAACGATATGAAAGTAATAACATCTTTATCTCTGGAATTATGTCACAAACTGCCTGCAAGTCAAGAGACTGTATAGTGAAGACGAATAGTAACTTAAAGGTACATGCCCAATCAGTAGGCACAAACTGTTCTTAATATCAGAGCCGTCATCCGAGACATTTTCTGGCAATATAAACATTCATTCACCATTAACCCAAGTATTGATTGACATTATTATACATTTTATATCAGATTATAAATATTATATTTTTTGGTAAAAAAATTAGTGGACGGTAAATGGATAAAGTAATATTAATCAAATTGGCATTTTTAATACCCTAGACAGAGACACATAGTGATAAATCATCATGCTCAGTAACAAGTTATTTCATGCCATTCAATAGCAGAACCCATTGTTTATTGATGTAATGCAAAAATGAGTAAAGTGGGCAAGATAAAACCTACCTCATCATTGACCAACGTCCCCATGCCCTGTTGTGTGGTGTTTGTCCTGAAACATTTGCAAGACAATTTTTGTAATGTTTAAATAGAGGATATTCCATCAGACACGTTTGAAAAGCGTGAAATAGTACACAAATGTACGTCGGCTTACATGTAAACAACGAGTAAGTGAAGCAAACAAGTTGTTTATGCGGAAGCCGGCATACACGGTCACGGGGGTATTATTTCAAGCTATTGCAGGGTTCAATCTAGGCCAAAAATTTAGGGAGAAGTGACTTCTCCCTCCAGGCAAAATAGGAAGAAATGAGGGGAAAATAGGGTTGTTTCTCTTAGTTATCGCGTAACTGTATACATTAATTCTATGTTTTCAAAAGCATATCTATTACAGGGGTTGAGGCATCAACATGTGCTTGTATCATACAAGCCTAGAATGACCGTAGCTGTTAACAGGCCATTAAACACAACAAATATTATTTCTAACTAAAGTATGTGATGTTAACACTCAGTTAAGCCACCTCGTTGAGACGGTTTAAGTGAGTGTTAACAACGCATACTTTCATTGAGTAGTATATAGGATTTGAAGAAAAAACAAGAAATGCGTCTGTCGAACGCGGATGCCACCTGCAGCATATTTGAGAAACTGTGACAAATTGGTTAACCAAAAAGTGTGACGGACGGACAGACGGACAGACGGACAGACAGACGGACGGTCCAAACACTATATGCCACCCGTTTCTTCGAAACCCGGTGGCATAAAAAACACCTTTTTTTCTTTATTTCATCGCGAAAGTATATGTTGGTACCACCCATTTGAACCTCTTTAACTGTGTATGTGTAATGAAACAGCATTTATTTAAATAAAAAAAAACTTTTAGACGAATAGCAAATGGTAAAAATCCGTTAAATTCACTTAAAATATCATTTATGAAGCATTGGTATGTGATGAAAAAAAAATTTCTGTAATATTTAGTTAATTCCAAACGGAATTAATTATCATAATAAAAATCGGGTTAACGTTTTAACAATCGATTGGAAAAAAGTTGCAAAAGGCAAAAGGACGAAACTACGTAGGTACGAAATAGCTGACAAAAAGTGTCCGTGAATATTTACAGACCTTTTTTCATGTTTGCTGACAATAGAGTTAGCCATATTTGGTTGAGGAAAATAGTTAGTAATGTAAATAAACAGTATTTGTTTTTTTCCGGCATCAAAGGATTTCATTACATGATTAGAATATATCTATTTTGTATTGAAATTCTTATTTCACACATTTTCGGCGAAAAAAGAAAGTTGAAATCAATGGCCTTCAGCATCTGATGTGGAGGCCGCTAGGAGTCGACCTCGAGTGGGTATATCCCACTAATCGTAGCACAAACGATTAGATCCATTTTTTTAATTTCTATCGCCAACATCTTTCCGCGACAGGTAAACCTGATCAACTCATGGCCACTAATGGCTGATCCTTTACGTTACCAGCGATTTGGCTAGTACTGTTAATAAATAAACATTCGCAACGAAAGAAAACAACACGGTTTTGAACTGACAAATTAATAGTAGGCCAGAATAAATATTTTTGGCTAGGGCATTTATTGAAACTATCGACGCCCATGACCTTTTAAATTGTCACAGCGGGTAACGCATTATTATTTTAAAGTGAATCGCGTAATGTATGTGAATGACAAAAATTTGGTCCAACAATAAATCGTGTCGTAAAACAAATGGTAAATTGTAAACAGTTTGGCAGACCTGCAATTAGCGAGAATTTAGGTGCAAGAGGCAAGAGTTGACTGATAATTACATTGCACGCAACACAGACACGGTACAGACAAGAAATCAGTGTCGCAAAAAAACAAACGGAGATAAAACTAAAATAAACCTAGAAAATGGAGGCCTATTCGGCACACGAATACCCCCACCTGGCAAGCCAAAATAAAACGAAAAAGCAGCATTTTGATTATAAGCCATTTAGCCTAGCGTTAAGGTTTTCAAACGCATCAAGTCTGTGACCTTGACCATGGGCATAGTGGTGATAATCCATGCAGTTCGGTTGTAGAAGATATAGAGCGGAAAGTGGGAATTTCAATAAGGTTTGACCTTTGGACCTTCAACTCGTGACCTTGACCTTGGACGTAGTAGGTGCATGGTTTATTGATCGCGACGTACAGCCACCTTACTCATCCTGAGAAACATGTTTGGTTCCCAAGGCATTTGATAAAAATCCATGCAATCGGGGGTTGTAAGAAATAGAGAGCGGAAGGGAATAATTTCAATAGGGTGTGACCATTTTGACCTTCAACTGTTGACCTTGACCTAGTGGACGTAGTAGGATTTGCGTGGTTATTAGATCGACGGGACACACCTTCTCATCCTGAGAGAACATTTGTGCCAAGCATTTGAAACTAAACCATCCGATCGAGTTAAAGAAAATACTACCAGCGGAAGAAATTTTCAATCAAAAGGTTTGGAACCATTTGACCTTCAACTGTGACCCTTGGACGTAAGGTGGTGCGTGGTTATTATGATCGCGACCACAAAATTAAACCAAACAACGCCTTCACATCATGAGAAACATTTGTACCAAGCCATTTGATAATCCATGCATCGGGAGTATAAGAAAATATAGAGACGGAAGGGAATGTTTACAATTAGGTTTGACCTTCAAGCTGTGACCTTGGAAGGACGTTAGGTGCTGGGTTATTGATCGCAGACACACCTTCTCATCATGAGAAAACACTTTGTAATCCAAGCCATTTGATGAATAACCATGCATCGATGGTAGAAGAATATAAAGAGCGGAAGGGAATTTACAATAGGTTTGAACCTTTGAACCTTCAACTGTGACATTGACCTTACGGACGTTAGGTGCGTGGGTTATTGATCGCGACACACCTTCTCACTCATGAGAAAACATTTGTGCCAAGACCATTTGATAAAATCCATGCACTCGGTGTAAGAAGATATAGGACGGAAGGGAATTTCCAATATGGTTTGATGACCTTATTTGACCTTCAACTGGTGACCTTGACCTTGGTAACGTAGGTTGCGTGGTTATTATTGGATCGCGACACACCCTTCTCAACATAGAGAAACATTTGTGCCAAGTCCCATTTGATAAATCCAATGCATCGGTGTAAAGAAGAAATAAGAGACGAAGGGAAATTTCGATAGGTTTTAGACCTTTGACCTTCAAACTGTGACCTTGACCTTGGACGTAGGTGCGTGGTTATTGATCGCCGACACACCCTTCTCATCATGAAGAAAAAAACATTTGTGCCAAGGCCATTTGATAATCCATGCATGGGGTGTAATAACGAGTATAACGGAAGCGGGGAATGGGTAATTTCCAACAGAACCGACAGACCCGACCGACAACAAACTAACCCTATATACCATCCCTTCAACAACTTTTGTTTGTTTGGGGGGTACAAAAACACCATAACGAAACCAATTTTCGTAATCTTAATGATGATTCAAAAGGTGGGAACCAAAATTGGTTTGTCTGCTGTTGTTCTTATAAAGTTGAGAAAATCCAATCGCAGCAATCGGTGGTAGAAAAGATAGAGAGAAGGGAAATTTTCAATAGGATTTAGACCTCAACTATGAGCTTGACCTTGGACGTAGGTGCGTGGATTATTGGAATCGCGACAGCACACCCCTTTCACATCCTGAGAAACAGTAATTTGCTACCAATGCCAATTTTGACTAATCCATGCATAGTGGTAGAAGATATAGAGCGGAATGGGAAATTTCAATAAGGTTTTGAAACGTTTGATGACCATTCAGAACTGTTGACCTTGGACCTTGGACGTAGGCCGCGTGGTTCCAATTGATATCGCGACACTAGTCACCTTCTCATCCTGAGAAAACATTTGTGCCCAAGGCATTGTTTGATAATCCATGGCATCGGTGGGCAAGAAAATATAGAGCGGCAAGGAATTTACAATAGGTTATTTGACCTTTGACCTTCAACTGTGACCCTTGGAATCGTTAGGTGCGTGGTTATTGATCGCGACACAACCTTCCTTCATCAATCAGGAAAACATTTGTTTTGCCCCCAAGCCATTTGGATACTTCCATGCATCGTGTATGAAGATATAGAAAAGCGGAAAGGGAATTTCATAATAGGTTTGACCTTTGACCTTCAACTGTTGACCTTGGACGTAGGTGCGTGTTTATTGATCGCAGACACACCCTTCTCATCTATGAGAAACATTTGAGCCAAGACCATTTGATAATCCATTGCATCGGTGTAGAAGATATAGAGCGGCAAGGGAATTTTCTAATAGGTTTGACCTTTGACCCTTCAAACAGTGGACCTTGAGACCTTGACATCAGGTGCGTGTTAATTGATCCGCGACACAATCCATACCCTTCTCATCATGAGAGAAACATTTGGTGCCAAGCCATTGATAATCCATGGCATCGGTTGTAAGAAGATACAGAGCGGAAGGGAATTTTACCAACAGACCGGACAGAACCGACAGAACTGACCGACCGAACCGAGAGCAGCGAAGATGCAGAAATGAGAAGCTGTCATCAAGGCAAGAAACATTAATGAGAATTTGAAAATCTATAGCAATTATTTTCTTCCCTCAGGTTGTAATAAACAGGTAATAAACTAAATTTAGGTAAGAGATGTGCAAAGTAGAAAAAAACTATAAATAGAAATTGGATACAAAAATGTTTGTATAGTTTCAGAGCCGATTGACGCAACCACCGGTTTCAGAGGAGTTTGGTGTAACACATAAACTCTGTACCCTATAAATGGTTAGAAAAAATGCGAAGTTTTTAAAAAGGTGATATTTTTGTTATTAAAACAATTTTTTTCGTCCATAAAAACACCAAGGTGCAACATCTTCAATATGAGTTAGAAGACGTTTGTAAAGTTTCAGATCGATCGATTGAACGGTTTTTACCAGAATGAGTTGTGTACACAAACTCTGTACCCGTATATAGAATTGTTAAGAAAAAATGTAGAAAAAAATGGCTAAGTTTAAAAAAAGTGATATCAAAAAATATTTTTGGTTAAAAAAAAATTTTTTCCGGCAAAAAACATAAACAACAAGGTTGCACATCTTCAATATGTGTATCAAGACGTTGTAACAGTTTCAAATCGATTCAACAGCAATGGTTTTCAGAGGATTTTTGTTTTACACAAACTATGCCAGTTTTTCTGTCCACCGCCCGACCCCCCCCCGCGCCCGCGGTAAAACATAAAATATTATCATCGTATAAAAAGTTAGAGTGGCAAGAGTTGTTTCATTCTTGCGTTGCAACACACCTTTGGGTAGTGGTCCCTATGCGATAAGATTGAAGTTTTCATGAAAATATTTTCCAAAGGGTATTCGAGTTATGATAAGGACAATGAAAGCAGTGGTTGCGAAAAAAACAAAGAGAGATAACTCGGAGATATTAGTGAGGCAAGAATTATCCTTACCTTGAGAGCCACCGACATTTTGGGTCGTTGTTGCATGTGTGAAGTTTCATAAAAAGTTTTAAAACCTATTCCAAAGAAGTAATTCGAGCTGTGCTCCAGAACAAGAAATCAGTGTGAGAAAAAACAAAGGGAGACGAACAAGAACTTGCAATGCGTTAAACAAACACTAATCTCCTCACTTCAAGGACAGCCTTAAATTAAAAAAAAAAAATAAATTCAAGTCCTCCAGTGACCCTTGAACCTTGGGCAACTTTGAACAAAATTTTTTTTTTAACATTATTTTTGCCTTACAATAAACAAATTAAGGTGAACATCCAGTTGACATTGACCTTGGGGCGTATTGGACGTGGGTCGTATGCAAAATCAAAAGCACCATCCCTAGACACACAATTGTGGCCAAATATTATCAAAATCGTTCCAGGAGTTATTCCCAAAATGAAAGGTGGTTTTTGTAAGAGTAATAGTTAAGGTCAGTGCCGTGAATGGGAAAAAAAATAATCCTGGCGAAGGCTCAGGAAACGAGATGGGCGAGGCTTTGCGAGCACATCCTGTTTCCGTGCCGCGCCATTACACGGCACTAACCATTTCCATTTCCCATTCACGGCACGAAACCTACCTACACCAGCAATGCGCCATTATAACTAGCGGTTTCGCGTATAGCACCGATCTCCATTATTAAACGCGGGACTCCTTGTGATCCCAAAAAATAAAAAAAAATTTAAAACAAAAAATTCGAGAAAAATTAAAAAAATAAAACAAAAAACAAAGAAAAAAAAAAAATCGTCGGACGTCGTATCCCGTGTTTTTTCAAGTTATTCGTGGGATTTCTGCAAGTTTTTATTCACAAACAACGAAGTTCCAAAGTCCATTGGAAAGGATTATTAATTAGTATGTTCAGCAAATGTAATTACATGTACAAACCACCAATTTTTTTTTTTTTTTTTTTTTCCTGGTTTAATTAAACGGGTAATCATTTAATAGTCATATTTATTTAAATCAATTCAATTACACAATAATTGACGTCTAAAAAATAAATTCTTTTGCTATTTTGATTCGCCATTTCATTTTAACCTTTTACTCCCAGGTGGTTAACTCATTTAGAGTTCTAAGAAAATATAACTGGTGGTAGTTTCAGCATTATCAGGGTATGGGAGCACATGGTCTAGTTTTTTTTTTTGTTTACAAACTGCAGCCCACGGTCAATCTTCGCTTAAAATCGTAAATTTCATTCAATCAATTTAGACTTGCAGCGTAAACAATAAAAGATCAGCGTGGACCCCACATACCTGAGAATTATGCACCGTTATCAACTGCATGAATAAGGCAGGACCAACCGTGACCATAGGCATTATTAATTTATTATCAAATTAAAATCCATTTAAAGCATCTGTTAGACTCCGAGTAGTAATACATTGTAATAAAGCGTCTGTCTATCGCGAGCACTATTACATAACGTAATAAGCATGATTTTATAAATAACTTCGTATGTTTAATACATTAATACATACGAGTTTGTATGCTTCAAAGACATTATTAATTAATTACTTTAACATTCTGTTTTCAAATGACAATGAATGTTTATAATGGGTTCCGTTGCTAATGGAATTTCCCGCAATAGTTGGTAACCGAAATGCGAAATGATACCAGTTAACCCTTGCCCAGTACCAGTTACCCTTGCCCAGTCACCCGTCCCCTCGCGTCTCATCCCTGCCCACCCGACCAAATTTGAAAAAAACAACGGAATTTTAATAACCACCGGGTTTATAAAGAGCTGCAGTTTATATTCTAATTTATCTCCGCCCGTCAAACCCAACTTACAAATAGGCTTTTTAAAGTAAAAATGCAACAAAAATAGTATTGACTGGATAATCAAAAATAGTTTACACGGCAACCGTGTTTTCACGGCACCATACACACAGTGTTGACGGGATAAACCTAAACGTATTAACGTAACGTTTTATTTAAGGACTAAAAACGCTATTAAGTCCCCTCTTGAGGGATAATTGACTTAATAAAGTAGAGGCGAGAGTTTTCATTACTGAGCGGTGACAACCTTCGAGTTTGTTGGACATATGTAAACATGTATCAGAAGCTCCAGATTAAGCGTTTGTGTCTAAAAAGCGTACCTATAACCCCCCTGAATTTCAAAAATCATTGAGCATTTTACTTTTTACAAATGGATTGATTGATTTTCTTGTTTACTTACAAAAATAGGCGAACAAAATGAATAAAAAAAACAATAAAACAAATTTAAACCATTCACATAATTTGAGCAGCAAAAAGGCCAAACAATTGTTTTGGCTTCTTGCAGCCTCAACTAAATGAATTTTTCAAATTTTCAACTTTATGACAGTAGTTTTCACTACCCAATTTGAAAATTAAATGCGTATGTTTTCAGATTGCAGTGCGTAGTTTTGTACTCCCGACTTTTGATAATCAATGCGTATTCAGCTAAAATAAAATTGCGTTAAAATACGCCACTAAAGACGCCCAATTAACGCCCAATTACGCCAATACGCCACCCATTATCTGGAGCACTGTAGATGTATAGCAAATTTTATAAAAATATTTTTCAAAGGGTATTTTGTTTAGTTTGTTGGGTTTAACAGCCTATCAACAGCTAAGGTCATTTAAGGCTGGTGGGGTTCAATGGGTATTTAGTACTAAAATCCCATATATTACCGTGTACAAGTTTTTTTTTAAAACATGAGGTTTTTAACCATTTTTCAAGTACAATATTTCAAAGGGTATTCCAGTTCCTGCACCAGACCATAAATCAGTATGCGAAAATACAAAGGGTGAGAACTCGAAAATTTAATGAGGCAAAGAATTCCTATTATTCTTGCGGACAATGTTTGGTGTCAAATTCATAAGCATATCTATATACAGTATTTAAGTGGTTAGGATGATTCCAAAAATTAAACGGGGGGGGGGGGGTACGGGGGGGGGGGGGGGGGGGGGGGGGGGGGGGGGGGAGGGGGGGGGGGGAGGGTGCACTCAAATTATTTTATTAGAGTGGGTTTTGGTGGGGTCTGCATGAAATTGAAATGTACTGATATGAGGGGTTGGGTACCACAATGGAAATTCAATAATAATTGAAGTTTCTGGTGTGGGGGCCAGTGAAAACGAATTATTTAATTATGGGATCTAAAAGTGAAACGCCAGCAATTATTTAAATTTGTGGGTTACGCAGGTGAAAACTGCAACAAAACATTAATGGTGGTATATGTAATTAACCAATACGTTCACGTACCGCCGCGCGTTTTTGTTTTTGTCCACTCGAGCGAACCAAAAATACGCGAGGGAAATTTGATTGGTGGTTTCGGTAAGTTACCATTAGTGATGCAACGATATACCCTGTTATACCGTAAATAAGCGATATGGTCATCCTGACGATCAACGTAACGCGATAAAACGGTTTTCTCGTAATCGCCATAATTCTTTGATGCCATATTCCTTCCCCGTTCGCCACTTCTTTTGTTAAAATTAAGAGTGTAAAAATTATTCAAAATCATTCAAACAAAAAGCATGAGTAAATTAATTTTCACAAAATCATTCAAAACCAAAATTTATATATGAAAAAGTAAATATTTTGAATTAAATAAACACGCCAACAATTAAGATGACTAATACATGTAGCGAGTAATCTCCAGTACGTCCAACTTTCTGCTTGTGAACCATGCATGATGTCCCCCATTCTCCCCATTCCGCTGTTTGGCAGCAATGACTTTGCAGCAATAAAAAAAACAATAATCAACCAAGTTTAACATTAGCCCAGCAACAGGCATTAACCAATGGGTGGATTCAGGGGTTCAGGGGGCGGAGGCCCCGGTACCCGGCGCCGCAGCACCGCCCCCATAAAATTTTGCATGAGTAAAAGATTTTTTTTTTTAAACAAGCTTACAAGGCCGTTCTAACTTTCCGCAATTCTGAATTTATTTTTGACTTTCTTCGTTTTTTTAAGCTCCAAATTTAAAATTTTGCCATTGGAAAACATTGTTTTTATTGGGGAAAAGCCGCCGGAAAAAACCCCGCCTAGAAACCCGTATTCCCGAGCTCCGGGGGCTAACGGCCTAGGTCCGGATAATATAGTCAAGTATTGCAAAATAGTTACGCCCCCCCTAACCCGAATTCTTGGATCCGCGCCTGATATTTACTGTCTTATATACTGTGTCATTCCTATAAATTGTTCGAGTTGGTCTTCCTCTGGTGCTACACACCAAACAAGGAGTTTGAAGTTATAAAAATTTGCACTAAAAACGAACTTTCTAGACCAAAATGTGCGTACGTGACAGTAGCCTTGTTCTGACTTAGGGGAGATAACTCTTGTTTACTAATGGACTTATTATAGTGGAACATTTATTTTTGAAAATAACTTTATAATAAAGAAGGAATAATACTATATAATCTTAATAGTACGTACATTAGTACTCATTTAAAAGCTGTAGCAATATAATTGTTAACAAATTTAATATGATTTTGTCTTTATATTAATACTCCTTTTTAGGCTCCATCTCGCTATTACATTCATACACACGACTCCATTTTCTTGTCCAACATGAAAACGCCAGTAGCAAAATAATTCGAACAAATGCACGTACGTACGTAGAACGCAATTCGAACAAGCATGCTTTTATAAATATGTGCGTACGTACATGTAGAACGCAAATCCAACACGCATGCTGTCTACACATGCATGGGCAAATCGTATTTCCAAAAGCGGAAGGTGAGATCGAGATCGCAAATACGCGAGATTGTAACATAAAAAAAACACACTGCCGTACCCACCCATCCATCTACAACTAGCACATTTGCGACATATCATTTTCGGTCCAGCTGCACACCTGATGGTGTTTACAATCATCAATCGGTAATCCATTTTCACGTGCAAAGTGTGACTGACCTTCAGAACTCGGCGGAAACCAACATACCAAAACCACGCTATGTAGTCGCTCACGTCATCGAATTGACGCATTAGCTTGTGCAGTTTCACATTTGTTTGATTTCTTGATAAAAGCAAGATTTGGCAGCACATGAGAATCGTCTCCTAAGTAAGATGATTCTCATATTTTGTCAAAATATGTTTTTGTAAAGAAATACCAATATATACAGGTTTTCTTTTCACAATTGTCCGATGACTTAATAAAACATGTTTTGGCAACACATAAGAATCGTCTCCTTAGACGAGTTTAATATTTTACAAAAACAAAATTGTTTTCACATTTGTTTGATTTCTTAGACCGTGCAAACAATTGACAAATTCAGAAATCAACAACTTAATTTGTGTTTCTCGAGTCGGGTTTCATATGGTGGTGAGGAAATACAATCGATTACACACCGTGAAAATCTTGTTAGAACGTAAATGTCAATTGTCACTAGGCCTTTTCACACACCGTGAAAATCTTGTTAGAACGTAAATGTCAATTGTCACTAGGCCATTTCAGCTTACCGCGCGTTACGTCAGCTGTTATTCTAAGTACGTATGGTCACTCGTTATGGGCATTACTTACCTTCGTTTATAAGGTGGGTCAGTAATTTTTATTGATGGGTGGTGGGGTTGACATGGATGCGGGGTGGGGCTGGTTTCTTTTTTCTAAATGATGGGTGGTGGGGTTCGGTAATATTTTAAATTGATGGTTACTGGGAACGAAAATTGTTATTGATGGGTGGTGGGGTTTGAAACAAGAGGGCCATGATGGCCCTAATTCGCTCACCTGACTCCATGAACACCAGAGGAGAATGTGACATTGAGTTCATATGTGTTTTAAAAAGATTGTGCTATTTTTAGATGGCGGTCATCTTGGATTAAGCGAGGACTCATTTTACCAAATCTGAAAATGCTTCACCCAAGGATCTTAACTTACTATGAAGTTTGGCCAGCATCGGCCATGTGGTTCCAAAGAAAAAGACGTTCAAAATCTCGAATAAATGGACCTTTTGGAGGCCATCATGGATGACATAATCATCCGATTCCGACAAATATTGCACCAGAGCAATCGCCTCATCGATACCTTCAATTTGATATATGACATGAGCATATTTGGTCAAAAATAAAATTTGACCCCACGGGCCACGCCCATTTTTGACCTCGGGGTCACCATTTTAACACCTTTGAAAGAGCATTCTACGTCGATCATTCCTACCAAGTTTCGTCGAAATCCGGCTGGCGGTTCATGAGAAAAAGATATTTTTAAGAATTTGTGCTATTATTAGATGGCGGCCATCTTGGATTAGCGACGACCTCCGTTTTAACAAATATGAAAAGGCTTCACCCATGGACCATAACCGTGAAGTTTGGCCACCATGGGCCAAGCGGTTCGTGTGAAGAAGAATTTTGAAATCTTTAATAAAAGAACGACCTTTTGACCTTTCGGTGGCCATCTTGGATGACATGACCATCGAATTTCGACAATAAATGTACCACAGCGATCGCCTCTTTGATACCTTCGATTTGATATAGACATGACCATATTCGGTCAAAAATAAAATTTTACCTCAATTTGACCCCACGGGCCACGCCCATTTTTGACCTTGGGGTCACCATTTCAACAACTTTGAAAGAGCATTGTACATCGATCATTCCTACCAAGTTTCGTTGAAATCCGGCTAGCGGTTCATGAGAAGAAGATTTTTTAAGACTTTATGCTATTTTTAGACCGCGGCCATCTTGGATTAGCGATGACCTCCATTTTAACAAATCTGAAAAGGCTTCACCCATGGACCATAACTGTGAAGTTTGGCTACCATGGGCCAAGCGGTTCATGTGAAGAAGAATTTTGAAATCTCTAATAAAAGAACAACCTTTTGACCTTTCGGAGGCCATCTTGGATTACATAACCATCCGATTTCGAAAAAAAAATGCACCAGAGTGATCGCCTCGTTGATACCTTCGTTTTGATATATGACATGACCATATTTGGTAAAAAATAAAATTTAACCCCAATTTGACCCCACGGGCCAAGCCCATTTTTGACCCCGGGGTCACCATTTTAACAACTTTGAAAGAGCATTGTACATCGATCATTCCTACCAAGTTTTGTCGAAATCCGGTTGGCAGTTCTTGAGAAGAAGATTTTTGAAGAATTTGTGCTATTTTTGGACGGCGGCCATCTTGGATTACATAATGACGTCATCTTAACAATTTTGTAATCCCCCTACCTAAGGACCATGACCATGAAGTTTGGTGACTATAGGCCCAATGGTTACCGAGAAGACGTTTGAAAATGTTCACGGACGGACGGACGGACGGACGACGGACACATTGTGGTAACAATAGCTCACATGAGCTTCGCTCAGGTGAGCTAAAAAAGTGCCGCCCACCCCCCCCCCCCCCCCTCCCAACGTTTAATTCTGGAATTTCCCTTATACAATTATCAGCCAGTCAGAAGTTTCTGTTCTCTAAAATACTTTAGTACAATTATTAGTCGATTAAGATTATGTACTTACCATTTTGAATTATCCCCAGACGACACGTAAGCTCTTAGGAGTATCACTTTCTCGTTCAGCAAATCGCCATGATGATAATTGTTCCTGTTCAATATGACCATTGGAAACTCTTGGAATGTTCCAGGCTCTGTTTGAACTGCAAAAACAGACTGAGCTGACTTATTTCAATCACAACAAGGGCATCGTTATCACTAAGTTAATCCCCTCGCTGGCAGCCTTGATAATAAAAAAATAAAATAATTAACATTTTTGGCTCGCAAACAAGGTGAATATTACAAGTCCTCAGTGACCTTCACCTTGGGCGGTCGGACGTGGGTCGTATGCAAAACAAAGCATCATCCCTAGACACACATTGTCATATATTATCAAATTCGGGAAGCGGTTCATAAGTTATTGGAAAATGGTGTTACCGACGTACGTACCCACACACATGGACTAATGCTACATCCCCTCTTGCCTATCGACTAGAGGATAATTACTGTATAAATAACAAATGTGATTCTGTGTAAAAGTGGTGAATTTTTCAGTTTGCAGATTTTTACTCTCAATTATTAACCCTTTCATACCTAAATCACTGGAATGGATTGTGATATGTTAACTTTCCAACCAACCCAATCATCACAATATTATTTTCAAACTACTGTATTTATCTAAAAAATATAGAATTACTTGCTAAAGGTGCAGATCCAGATGAGACAGCTCGTAGCGTGACGGCTCGTCAGGATCTACACTGTTTGAAAACACCTCTATAGAAAACTGTAGTGTTGAAATGGTTAGCGCGAGTAGGGAACACTTAATAGACTACTTTACTATGGAATAAACGTTTTATGTTGTTTGTTGGTGTTTAACGGCCTAAAAACAGCTAAGGTCATTTAAGGTCGAGCCAACGGGTTCGATCCCGTATTCAACCTACTGCATTGGGAGGAAAATACTACCAAAATCAGAACGGAATATTTACATCGGAAAAAATATATATTCAGCCATGAAATTAGAATAACCTGATCTAGTGCCAGGTCTATACCACACCAGTCACTTGGCCCCTTCTCCTAAAAGTAATACCGGTACGATTACTCTTATAAGGAGTACATGTATAACCAGATTCAACTGTCACATACAGGAAAGCCAAAGACGCACATGTTGGCTACTATGGAATAAATGTGTTGTGGGCTCTGACTAAGTCACTTACCATTTGATGATGTTGAAATGTAATCCATCCTCGGGGTGTTTTCACTGGATACTGTCTCCTGTAAAACACAAGAAGTCAGTCAGAGCTCCAGGTAAGATCTGTATCTAAAGAGTATTATACCTCTATATTTCAAATCAAATTCCCAATGTGTATTTTACTTTTGTATATTTATTATTTATTTTCTTCCGTATTAAATAGGGAACAAATGATTAAAACAAATTTAACAAGAGTTGTCATGTCCGCCGCCAAGGAGAGATAAGTCATCGGAAACTTTTTCAAAATCAATATAATCTTGCCCATGATGAACAGGTACATGTATACCGAATTTGCTTTGCTTTTTGTCAGCCACCGCCCCGCGGTAGAACATAATACGTACCGTTTTTTATAAACGGTCGTATAAAAATATACAGCCGCAACAATCCCATCCCCAACTAGCACATTTGCGACATATCATTTTCTGGTCTAGCTGCACCATGATGGTGTTTACAATCATCAGTCGGTAATCCATTTTCACAGGGCAAAGTGTGACTGACCTTTGAGAAACTTGGCGGTAAACGAACATACCAAAACCACGCTAATGTAGTCGCTCAAGTCATCGAATTGACGCATTAAGCTTGTGCAGTTTCACATTTGTTTGATTTCTTGATAAAAGCAAGATTTGGCAGCACATGAGAATCGTCTCCTAAGTAACAATTCTCATATTTTGTCAAAAATATGTTTTTGTAAAGAAATACCAATATATTCAGGTTTTCTTTTCACATTGTCCGATGACTTAATAAAATCATGTTTTGGCAACACATAAGAATCGTCTCCTTAAACAAGTCTAATATTTTGTTTTTTGATTTCTTAGACCGTGCAAACAATTGACAAATTCAGAAATCAACAACTTAATTTGTGTTTCTCGAGTCGGGTTTCATATGGTGGCGAGGAAATACGATCGATTACACCACCGTGAAACTCTTGTTTGAACGTAAATGTCTATTGTCACATAGGCCATTTCAGTTTTACCGCGCGTTACGTCAGTTGTTATTCCAAGTACGTATGGTCGCTCGTTATGGGTATTACTTTCCTTCGTTTATAAGGTGGGTACAGTAATTTTATTGATGGGTGGTGGGTTGTTACACATTTTTTTTTATGGATGCGTGGTGGGGCTGGATTTTTTTTTTTTTATTGACGGGGGTGGGTTTTTTTTTTCTTCTTTCTAAATGATGGGTGGTGGGGTTCGTTAATATTTTAAATTGATGGTTGCTGGGGGTCAACGAAAATTGTTATTGATGGGTGGTGGGTTTGAAAAAAGTGTTCCCCCCATGATTAATTCATGGAATTGCCCTAAGGTCATCTAAGGCCGGGTGAAATGAATATAAATGTAGCAGTCTGTGACTAAACCATAACAAGTTTTCAATGTAAATGTGCAAAAAAAGAGGCGGTGTGTAGTAACTTTTCTGCAGATCTCGTTTAACGTCTGCACTGTGTTCTTGTGCAACCATGCAGTCTGATCAGGGTCTGAATTGTTCTCTATTCAGTTAAGTCAATGAAGTATCCGGCATTGTTTTGTCCCCCCCCCCCCCCACCTATGAGCAAAGCATAGTAGGAAAAAGTAGGACCGTTTGAAATCCTGGTTTACTAGTAGGAGTCAGGGTCCGACAAAAACTTTTCCGAACAGAACACATTAAATAATTTTACAGCTGTTTGATATTAAAACCTGAAATTGTATATCACCCTTTAGCCAACAATTTATTATATGTAGTTTGTTTCCACAAGACTTCTCATCGGGAAGCATTGACTGGCGGTCCCAAAAGGAACGATCTGGCCAGAGTGTGGTCCATGTCTTATGGATTATTGGTCCAAAGTTTTGAAAATAGCTGCGAATATAAAGGTGTTAACGAGTACTAGTTCTTTACAGGGCAAATCTCATCAAAACCACTATTATAATGGTAACTAGAGCAAGTGAGCAGGGCTGACGTATACCCCTGACAATCACCGTTGTGCATGAAAAAAGGTGAAAGGGTTAACGTCCCACCAACAGCTAAGGTCCGGATGGGGAAGCCGGGTGCTCTAACCCAACCCCTAGGTCACAACCCATTCCTTTCCTTGTGCATGAAAGCCGCATCATTTTAATGAAAAATATGGATGATGATAAAGAAGTACAGTCGAACCGTGAACAACGACCGGCAAAGGGGAAGTGGCCACCAAAGTAACCGTTGATGACGGTAGTCATTGTTCCAAGGGTCAAACATTTTCCCCGGCCGGTTTCACACCAAAGTCGGCCATGTATTTAGCATTTCTTTTAAACCCACAGGTGATTCTAGCGTGTCAATTCCACAAATGCGCCCTCCCGTTGTAATAATAATAGTACTTAGAAAGGTACAAAAACTCCCATTCGCCACCATTGTCAGAGTGGCCACACAATGTCAGAGTGGCCACACATGTCAGAGGTTGGAACCCTGTCCGAGTGGCCATTGTCAGAGTGGCCACACAATGTCAGAGTGGCCACACAATGTCAGAGTGGCCACCATTGTCAGAGTGGCCACACAATGTCAGAGTGGCCACACAATGTCAGAGTGGCCACCATTGTCAGAGTGGCCACACAATGTCAGAGTGGCCACACAATGTCAGAGTGGCCACCATTGTCAGAGTGGCCACCATTGTCAGAGTGGCCACCATTGTCAGAGTGGCCACACAATGTCAGTGTCCACACAATGGTTCCAGGGGCACAATGTCAGAGTGGCCACCACCATGTTACGAGTGGCCAACACAATGTCAGAGTGGCCACCACAATTGTCAGAGTGGCCACAACAATGTCAGAGTGGCCACACAATGTCAGAGTGGCCACACAATGTCAGAGTGGCCACACAATGTCAGATGGCCCACCATTGTCAGAGTGGGCCACCATTGTCAGAGTGGCCACACAATGTCAGAGTGGCCACCACAATGTCGAGTGGCCACACAATGTCAGAGTGGCCACCATTGTCAGAGTGGCCACCATTGTCAGAGTGGCCACACAATGTCAGAGTGGCCACACAATGTCAGAGTGGCCAACCACCAATGTCAGAGTGGCCACCATGTCAGAGTGGCCACACAATTGTCAGAGCCCGGCCACTACAATGTCAGAGCGGCCACACAATGTCAGCGTCCAACCACCATGTCAGAGTGGCCACCATTGTCAGAGTGGCCACACCAATTGTCAGAGTGGCCACACAATGTCAGAGTGGCCACACAATGTCAGAGTGGCACCGAATTGTCAGAGTGGCCAACCACATTGTCAGAGTGGCCACACAATGTCAGAAGTGGGCCACACAATGTCAGAGTGGGCCACACAATGTCAGAGAGGCCCCGGCACAATGTCAGAGTGGCCACACAATGTCAGAGCTTCTCCAGTTAAGGTGCGTAATATTTGGAGGTAAATTTCATATTTCTCCATCAAAAAATGGCAAATTGGGAGTGCTTTAGAATCGTCTCAATGAGACGATTCTAAAGCACTCCCAACTTGCCATTTTTGATGATGAAATAACAAAATTTCACCCCAAGTTGGTCAAATTACGCACCTTAACTGGAGCTCTGAATAACTACTACTGCGATAGTAGGCGATACTGCGATAGGTACGGCGATAGTGAGTCCGACATGTCCAGATTCCCTAGTTCTCTTTTTACATATTATAGTCTGTTTCACGAAAGCTGCCCAAATTTTATGGCCATATAAACAATTCAAAAACCATATTTTTTTTTCGATATATTAAATTAAGGAAAATTTAAGAATGAGCCTTCTTTTTATTTCGTGAAATTTGGTCAAATATTGATTTTATTGCGAAATAAAAACAATTTCCCCATGTAAATCCCCATAGACACTTCACGGAGTGAAGATGTCTAGGGGATTTATTAACATTGGGGAAATTTTTTTGAATTTCAGAATACTGGACCCGATTTTTAAAAAATTTACCTCTTGTTTTCTTAGTTAGATCATTTCAAGCTATCTAGTCAGGTTTCGAGTCAATTTCCAAAATATTTCGTTTTTTTACTCCTACCCCACACTTCCTTACCTCTTTTTACCCCCATGATTAAAATTCCATATACAAATCAAATTTTTCGTAATAAAATCAATATTTGACCAAATTTCACGAAATAAAAAGAAGGCTCATTCTTAAATTTTGCTTTAAATTTAATATTATCGAAAAAAAATATTGTTTTTGCATTGTTTATATAGCCGTAAAATTTGGGCAGCTTTCGTGAAACAGACTATAGGTGTGTTTGATTTGTGCCATTATTTAACTTCAACCGAGGATGGGAAACAATATATTTGAATAAGTAAGAAGCCAATTTCTCATGGATTTGTGCCTTCCTCATTAATCCATGCCCCTAGAAAACAAGTGAATAAGCATATTCTAAGAATAGTTGTTAATTGGAAATTAATTTAAAATGTATTTTAAGTTGTTTCCCACTTTTGGTTTTCTAAGTTACAGTTACATTACAAGTTGTGATTTTACCACCTATTTTGTGATTTTTCTACACATTTCCTTAATCTGAAGAGGGTCTGTTCGTAAATTTTGCATAGAATATGATTAGATGTTGATTGTTTCTATGTGAATCTGGACTTCACCATATTTAAATTTATGCATCTAGGAGGCAACACATTCTTTATTGTTACAGTGATCAAAGAATCAACTGAGAATACATGTAATAAATATACTCACAATATCACCTCACAATTATTGTTTGTATATTACAGTACATGAAACACCTTTCTAAACAATGTACAAAACAATTCAAATGCGCCCAAGGTGTACTATTATTATTACACCCGGGCGCATTTTAATTGTTTTGTACATTGATTAGAAAAGGTGTTTCATGTATATATATAACAAGAAACGAGGCAAAGCCACGAAGGCCAGGTTTTTTCCAAAAGCATAGACACTTGGATAACATAATTTTATACCCACTTTTGTAGAACTAGATGGCTGTGGCCTGCATGTCGCGCCTTGGGGCGAGGCATGGACACTAACAAAATAGATATAGTAAGATGGAAAAACTTTAACCAAAAAAACTTTAACCGGTACACACGGACGGACAGTATGCCAAAACGTCGACGATATCGCGCTTCTCCGCAAGCGGGCGCGACAATGATGATAAACACCCATGTGAAGTATCAAGGTAATGGGTGAAGCAGTTGCAGAGATTTATAGTACACAAAAAAAACTTTAATAACTAAATATTCAAAGTAATTTGACCTTGGGCACAGGGGCCCGGACCCGGTTGGGGGGGTCGAATGAAAATATGGATGTTGATAAATACCCATGTGAAGTTTCAAGGTAAAGGGCGAAGCAGTTGCAGAGATATAGTATAACAAAAAACTTTTAACCCAAAAAACTTAACCAGACATACGTTAAAAAAGTTTAACGTTGAAAATGGCTAAGTCATTACGTAGAAATAATAGGTGAAGGTAAAAAAAATGGTCACATGTTGGATAGTTGTATGTGGTAGCACCCCTTGGTTTATGAAGCTGTGAAAGTTTGGTGGTCCTATGGGTGGTACAGTACCAAAGAAATGGACTTAAAACACGAAAACTTTAACATTGTAAACGCGAAAACTTAACATTGAAAATGGCTAAGTCGACTGCGCAGGAAAAAATGGGTCAACAAGTTCAAAAATAAAAAAAGGTAACATGTTGGATAGTGATATGTGGGTGGCACCCCTTGATTATGAAGCTGTGAAAGTTTGGTGGTCCTAGGTGGTACAGTAACAAAGAAATGGACTCCAACACGAAAACTTAACATTGATTGTGGACGCCGCCCGCCGCCCACCCAGCTTTCGCCAATCCAATAGCCTGGATTTTTTTCAAAAAACCTGGCTAAAAATAAAAAACAATAATTGACCATCCAAGACTAGACATAGCACTATGGCTTTACTACCGTTAGAAAAGTAAATAACAAGAAACGAGGCAAAGCCACGAAGGCCAGGTTTTTTTCCAATGTATGCGCAAAAATGCCAACGATATCGCGCTTTCTGCAACGCGTTGGTGCGACAATGATGATAAACACCCATTGTGAAGTATCAAAGTAATTGGTGGGTGAAGCAGTTGCAGAGATATAGTACACTAAAAAACTTTAACAAAAAAAATCAAAGTAATTTGACCTTGTACATTGGGCACAGTGGCCGCACGGTTGGGGGGGTAGAATGAAAAATATGGATGATGATAAACACCCATGTGAAGTTTCAATGGTATGGGCGAAGCAGTTTGCAGAGATATAGTATAACGAAAAAGAAAAATTTTAAAAAAAAAAAAAAAAAACTTTTAACCAAAAAAATTTTAACCAGACGTACGTTAAAAAGTTAAAAAATTAACGTTGAAAAAAATGGCTAAGTCCAATTACGTAGAAATAATAGGTGAAGGTTAAAAAATGGTCACATGTTTGGATAGTTGTATGTGGTCAGGGCACCCCTTGGTTATGAAGCTGTGAAAGTTTGGTGGTCCTAGTGGTACAGTACCTAAAGAAATGGATTTAAAAAAACACGAAAACTTAACATTGTAAACGCGAAAACTTAACATTGAAAATGGCTTAGTTGACTGCGCTGGAAAAAATGGGTGAAGTTAAAACAAGAAACGAGGCAAAGCCACGAAGGCCAGGTTTTTTCCAAGCATAGACACTTGGATAACATAATTATACCCACTTTTTGTAGACTAGAATGGCCGTGGCCTGCATGTCGCGCCTTGGGGCGAGGCATGGACACTAAAAAAATAGATATAGTAGATGGAAAAAACTTTAAACCAAAAACTTTTAAACTTTAACCGGACACACCCGCGGACGGGAACGTATGCCAAAATGCCGACGATATCGCGCTTTCCGGCAAGCAGGTGTGACAATGATGATAAACACCCATGTGAAG
>CM055281.1:6812922-6842981 GCA_029237695.1 Conchocele bisecta
TAGGAGATGAAGTTGTCCAAGTATGGTTGGTGTAGGGCAGGAGTATTCCATCTACAAGCTTGACTAAACACCTTCACCAAGGGGAATTATCTAAGTAATTCAAGAGGAAATGTAGGTCAAGGTCAAATATAGATCAGGGGCTATTGATGTACATCACTAGGAGATGAAGTTGTCCAAGAATGGTGGGTGTAGGGCCAGTAGTATTCCATGTACAAGCTTGACTAAAAACCTTAACCAAGGGGAATTAAGTAAGTAATTCAAGAGGAAATGTAGGTCAATGTCAAATATAGATCAGCGGTTATTGATGTACATCCCTATGATAAAAGGTTGTCTAAGGGGAATTAAGTAAGTAATTCAAGAAGAAACGTAGGTCAAGGTCAAATATAGATCAGCGGTTATTGATGTACATCCCTATGATAAAAGGTTGTCTAAGTATGGTGTCTGTATGCACAATAGTATTCGATGTACAAGCTTGACTAAAAACCTTAACCAAGGTTGACTAAAAACATTAACCAAGGGGAATTAACTAAGTAATTCAAGAGGAAATGTAGGTCAAGGTCAAATATAGATCAGGGGTTATTGATGTACATCACTAGCATCACTAGGAGATGAAGTTGTCCAAGTATGGTGGGTGTAGGGCCAGTAGTATTCCATATACAAGCCTGACTAAAAACCTTAACCAAGGCGTGACAGTGATGCCAACGCCGGGGTGACAACATAAGCTCTAACTATTCTTCGAATAGTCGAGCTAAAAATGGTTCCATTGAATTTCTTTTATGCCAATACATGTGAGTACAGACAAAATGCATGTCTCTAGTATATTCCAATCAAATGTTATGGTCAATTTAGACGTTTTTTTGCAAAAAAATGGCGGCCATTTTGAATTTGGGTCATGTTATCATGGTCAAATATTGTTGAAACATATTCCATTGGTTTCTTCACTTGCCAATACAGGGGTATACAGTACGCTCAGAGTGATTTTTGCCTTTTCCACTCTCACACGGTGGGAGGAATTTCTCAGAGTGGGAAAATCACGGTGGGAGCTACATTTGTATGTGTATTACCACCGCGGACGGAGACCAAGCTGGACGAACTTCCAATAGCCATAAAACAGTCACGGTGTTTCCCCGTGATACGACCCCGCGTTCCACCGGGACGCCAGGCTGGCTTACCTGTACAGTCATAGCGTAGTACCCAAACATTTACACTTATTCTGACTTGCGTTTGTGTTTTTTTATTCCTTTTTTTTTTATAAATATATACATTTTTCCTTTCTTATATATCTGCTTTCATTGGATTTTGGTTCATATCTGTTTATTGTTGAACTGAAACGTATTTTGACAAATCATGATAATCGTCGAGACGATTCTCATGTTCACAAACACACCAATATTTTCACAAAAACATTGTTTGACGTTTCTAATGTGCTGCCAAAACATGTTTATTAGAAAAAACATATTTTTTAACAAGAACAAAACATGAGAATCGTCTCATAAAAACATGAGAATCATCTCGCGCTTGGCATCGCGAAATCGCCTTCCGCTTTTGTAAATATAGGGTTTGCTCATAAAACGGATACGTCTTGAAATGTCGCTTTGCGCATGCATGCAAGTAAAACGCAATTCCAACGCGAGGCGAGATCGCGAAAACGCACGACTGAATATAATATAATGTCCCATTTTCACCTCGCGATCTCACTTTGCGTGTATTTCTCACAGAAGGGTATACATGATGTGATTGTCCAACCATCTTTTGGCCTAGCGTTTTCGTGATTTCATGTAGAGGTCGAGATCGAGTAAATCCGAGTTACACGACACTAACAGAACACCATTATAATTCACGTGTTTTAGGAGGCAATTCTCATGTTTTGTCAAAAAAATAATATTATTTTTTCTAATAAACATATTTTGGCAGCATATGAGAATCGTCTCCTAAAACGATTTACGTGTCCTGTTAGGGACATGTTACGATCTACTGATGGTGAACATGTGTTGGTCTTCGCTAGTCACATATGCAATAAGCCCGGTTTTGTCCGATCACGTCATACATGTACATGTACATCATCATAAGCACGTGCGGTGACCTACTGGGACACGTGTGTCGGTGTTGGAAAGTGAGACATCAAAGGTTACAAAATGACATCTAAAGGTTAAGTTGTGTCGATCGGACCTTTGAAACACGCCGACACAAGAGCAGCACATTTACGATCAATTACTCTACACATATTTATTAATGGAATGGAACTTATCTCTCTTATAGCATAGCGGTTTTCACCGCGTTTGATAAAAATATTTCTTCCATTTTATTGATGGTAGAGAAGGTGCAGAATCTCAAAGGTAACGGAATCTGTATTTACTCAATAAACATGTACTGGCAGCACAGAATCGTCTCATGTTTTGTCAAACCATATTTTTATTGTCAAAAATATTGATGTTTGTCCACGTTTGTTCCATTTCTTAATAAAAACATGTTTTGGCAGCACATGAGAATCGTCTCCTGAGACGATGTGTGCATGACCTATCAGGGACAAGTTACAATTTCGCGAAACGAAAATGTAACATATTCTCAACTAGAAATGTGGCCTATCGGCACACGAATGCCCCCGCTGGCAGCCAAAGAAAACGAGGCATATTTGATTACAAGCCATTTACCCAAGTACGGACGGACGCCGGTAACACTATATGCCCCACTCACCATTCGGTTGCGGGGGCATAATAAGCCATTTACCCGAGTGTTTGTGACCTTGACCCTGGGCTTAGCGGGAGCGGGACGAATGTGGATTTGTCACAGGGTGGCAGAGGACTATTGGAGCAATGCGTGTGTGAAATGTGAAGCAGATCCGAGCAAGGAAACAGAAATTATAAGGCATTTACCCAGCGTTCAGGTTTCGAACGCACCAAGTCTGTGACCTTGACCCTGGGCTTAGCGGGGGCGGGACGAATGTGGATTTGTCACAGGGTGGCAGAGGACCATTGGAGCAATGCGTGTGTGAAATGTGAAGCAGATCCGAGCAAGGAAACAGAAATTATAAGGCATTTAACTAGCGTTAATGTTTCGAACGCACCAAGTCTGTGACCTTGACCATGGGCATAGCGGGGGCGGGACGAATGTGGATTTGTCACAGGGTGGCAGAGGACCATTGAAGCAATGCGTGTGTGAAATGTGAAGCAGATCCGAGCAAGGAAACAGAAATTATAAGGCATTTACCCAGCGTTAAGGTTTCAAACGCACCAAGTCTGTGACCTTGACCATGGGCTTAGCGGGGCCGGGACGAATGTGGATTTGTCACAGGGTGGCAGAGGACCATTGGAGCAATGCGTGTGTGAAATGTGAAGCAGATCCGAGCAAGGAAACAGAAATTATAAGGCATTTACCCAGCGTTAAGGTTTCAAACGCACCAAGTCTGTGACCTTGACCCTGGACTTAGCGGGGGCGGTACGAATGTGGATTTGTCACAGAGTGGCAGAGGACCATTGGAGAAATGTGTGTGTGAAATGTGAAGCAGATCCGAGCAAGGACACAGAAATTATAAGGCATTTACCCAGCGTTAAGGTTTCGAACGCACCAAGTCTGTGTGACCTTGACCATGGGCTTAGCGGGGGCGGGACGAATGTGGATTTGTCACAGGGTGGCAGAGGACCATTGGAGCAATGCGTGTGTGAAATGTGAAGCAGATCCGAGCAAGGAAACAGAAATTATAAGGCATTTACACAGCGTTAAGGTTTCGAACGCACCAAGTCTGTGACCTTGACCCTGGACTTAGCGGGGGCGGCACAAATGTGGATTTGTCACAGGGTGGCAGAGGACCATTGGAGCAATGCGTGTGTGAAATGTGAAGCAGATCCGAGCAAGGAAACAGAAATTATAAGGCATTTACCCAGCGTTAAGGTTTCGAACGCACCAAGTCTGTGACCTTGACCTGGGCTTAGCGGGGGCGGCACGAATGTGGATTTGTGACAGGGTGGCAGAGGACCATTGGAGCAATGCGTGTGTGAAATGTGAAGCAGATCAGAGCAAGGAAACAGAAATTATTATAAGCCATTTACCCGAGCGTCAGGTTTCGGGACGTACGTACGTTATGTACGTACGTTACGTACGTACGTACGTTACGTACGTATGTTACTACGTACGGACGCCGGTAACACTATATGCCCCCCTCACCATTCGGTGGCGGGGGCATAACAAAACATGTTTCGCGTTTTCGCAATCTTGCGCATAGGCCGAGATCGCGAAAACGCGAAACGAAAATTTAAAATATTCACAACAAAACATGTTTTAACAGTACTGTGCATATGAGAATCGTCTCCTTTTGCAATCTTGTGCATAGGTCGAGATCGCGAAAACGCGATCGCGAGAGCTGAAACGAAAATGTAACATTCTCAACGAAACAAGTTTCGCGTTTTCGCGATCTTGCGCATAGGTCCAGATCGCGAAAACGCGAAGCGTGATCGATTGCGAAAACGCGAAGCGTGATCGCGAGAGCTGAAACAAAAATGTAACGCATTCTCAACAAAACATGTTTCGCGTTATGTAACGTGAGGAGATTCGGTAGATTTTTTTCCTGTTTTTTATTTCTTGATAAAAATATATTTTGGCAGCGCATGAGAATCGTCTCCTAAGACGATTATTGTGTGTTGTCAAAATATATGATGATAGAAGAAATATTGATGCTTTTATATTCATTTTATTCCCTTATTAAAACAGGTTTGGTAGCTGATGAGAATCGTCTCTACTTCCGCGAAATATGTGTTTGTATGTTTTTAGTATTGGTTGGATTTGGATGTGATTCAACCAATCAGTGTCACAGTTTCAAACAGAAAACGTGTTTTAGCCGCACATGAGAATCGTCTCCTTAGACGATTTGTACGTGTCCTGTTAGGGACATGTTAGAATCTTGCGTTTTCCGCATTGGTTAAGATAGCGAAAACGTGATGCGCGGTCACGAGAACGCAAAACGAAAACGCGACTTATTCTCAACAAAACAAGTTTTGACTGCACTGTGCACATGAGAATCGTCTCACTTCGTCTCCTAAGATGATTATCAAGTTTTGTCAAAACCTGTTTTTGTAGGAAATATAAATAGTTCCTTTCATATTTTTAATTTCATAATAAAACTATTTTGGCAGCACACGAGAATCGTCTACTAAAACGATTGTTATCATCTCCTAAGACGATTAATTACATGTTGTCAAAATACATGTTGATAGAATAAATATTGATGCTTTTATTCCTGAATAAATTAAATAAAAACAGATTTGGTAGCAGATGAGAATCGTCTCTATTTCCGCGAAATGTGTGTTTGTGTGCTTTTAGTATTGGTTGGATTGGATGTGATTCAACAAATCAGTGTTACGATTTCAAACAGAAATTCTAAACACGAATATTTGTGTTGTTGGTATGGGTTCCATATGGTCGATAGGAAATGCGATCAATTACAACATGAACATCTTGCAAGTAAATGTTAATTGTCACATAGGCCGTTTACCTTTTTCCGCCGTTACGTGAGCTGTTATTTTAAATATGTTATTTTAAATATGCTCGATTTCCGAGTAGAAACAATTATTAAGAACCTTACATTTTGTTTCCTCGTCGTGAAGGAACATACATTATTCCTCAAAATACTTGGTTCTTTATAACATACCTTCGACATGTCTTTGTAACATACCTTGTAACATGTCGACGGGACGGACGAAATTAAATCATAATGTTAAGTTGCATTCCTTCAGTTCTACATTTTACTTTTTCAAAGTACAAAATTGCACTCTTCGCTAACCGTATCACCTGTATGCTGGCACGGTGACGCGCCGTGTGTTAAGATGGTGGGTCAAGGGGGGGGACAAATCTCCAGTAATTCGGCCATAAATGCTCTCTTCGCTGCGGGAGATCTTGAAAATTGTCCCACGGTGGACGTTTTGCCTCTCCACGCGCGAGTGGGATTTCCACCCGACACGGTGGGAGGAATTTTACGTCCACTCTCCATCTGATAACGAGGACGGGTGGGAGAAGGCAAAATTCGTGCTGAGAGTACTGTAGATACCAAAATCTCGTTGCTAACATGAAGAAGTACGATGATTTGCCAATTTTTAGATTTGACCTATATTCATGGCGGCCATCTTGGATTTCCATGGATACCGGGAGTTGCCAAGGATGGCGCGTTGCATCCGCGGATTTGAGGTCAGAGACCCATAATCTCCATGAATTTGCAAAGAAACCTTACACTCTCGAAAATTTCCGGGTTCCATATTGAGCATATAGGGATGGCACTCGACTAATTGGAGATAATTGATCTTCAAAAGAGTGGATTACGCCAAGCAGGAATCATGAAAGTGTTGAAAGATAGAGGTCTGTCGGTATCGCGACAACAAGTGTCATACTGGGTTGATCAGTACAAATGTGGTTATTTTGATCCCATGTCATCGAGTGAAACGAAAGAGGTTAAATTTAAAAGTACATCTGTGCGAGGTTTGGAGATGGTTAAGAAATTGTTGTCGCTGAATGCTCAACAGTCGTGTAATGACATACACAAGGAACTTGTGAATGGCGGGGCCAAACTCTCGCTGAGCTCGACTAGATCAGTCATCAAAGCTGCCGGGTACACTAGCGCCAGACCCAGATATGCCCAGATGGTGCGCGACACCAACAATAAAGTAAAGCGCGTCGATTTCTGCCAGAAGTTGATCGAGACCAACGACATGTTAAACAACATAATTTTCACCGACGAATCATCCATTCAGCTTCACCACAACAAGACAACAACAGAACCAACTACTAAAGAAGAACTGAGAGACAAAATTGTGACATTCTGGGATGAGACATTAACTGTAGAACTGTGTAATACGTATATTGACCATGTGTTCAAAGTTGCACCGGTATGTGTGGTCTTGGGTGGGCGGGCAACAGTATATGCCAGATAAGCTTTATTCAGTGATGCACTCAAATCAGAAGACATGGTGAAGAAGATGTGACTTCTCAATTTGTAGATTTGGACTGAAAAGTAATTCATCAAACACAGTTTTACTTACCAATGGCACTTCTGCTGCCTTCCTCTTACGCTTCATAGCTGTCGTTAGTGGAGCGGGCATTGGTTGAGGTGGTGATGATGGTGGTGATCCATGTTTCAGACAATTGTGCATTTCTTTCTCTGTGTCAGCTGATTGTATTAATGCCATATCCTCCTGGTTTGCCTTGCGGCATCGGCCATAATCCGTTCACAAACGTTAACCTAAAAAAACATGGTTAATTAAGTCAAATCTGGCTGAGTACCGTCAATAAATGACTGTACCACCTCAAGAGGACAGGCCATGCCGCCTCGGGCTGACGGTACTGAGTCGATAGAGACTGATAATGCATCAAAAGCAAGTGACTGAACTCACCAAATCTGTGACCTTGACCTGGGCTTAGGCGGCGGGACGAATGTGCATTTGTCACAGGGCGGTAGAGGACAATTGGAGCAATGCGTGTGTGAAATGTGAAGCATATCCGAACCAGGAAACATAATTTATAAGCCATTTACACGAGCGTTAAGGTTTCGAACGCACCATGTGACCTTGACCTTGGGCTTAGCGGGGGTGGGATGAATGTCGATTTGTCACAGGGAGGTAGAGGACCATTGGAGCAATGTGTCCGTGAAAAGTGAAGCAGATCCGTGCAAGCAGAGGACCATTGGAGCAATGCGTGTGTGAAATGTGAAGCAGATCCGAGCAAGGAAACAGAAATTATAAGGCATTTACCCAGCGTTAAGGTTTCGAACGCACCAAGTCTGTGACCTTGACCCTGGGCTTAGCGGGGGCGGCACGAATGTGGATTTGTGACAGGGTGGCAGAGGACCATTGGAGCAATGCATGTGTGAAATGTGAAGCAGATCAGAGCAAGGAAACAGAAATTATTATAAGCCATTTACCCGAGCGTTAAGGTTTCGGGACGTACGTAACGTGTACGTACGTTACGTACGTACGTAACGTACGTAACGTACGAGTAGTACGTATGTCGTTACGTACGTATGTTACTTACGTACGTTGACTACGATACGTACGGAGCCGGTAACACTATATGCCCCCCTCACCATTCGGTGGCGGGGGCATAACAAAACATGTTTCGCATTTTCGCAATCTTGCGAATAGGCTGATATCGCGAAAACGCGAAACGAAAATTTAAAATATTCACAACAAAACATGTTTTAACAGTACTTTGCATATGAGAATCGTCTCCTTTCGCAATCTTGTGCATAGGTCGAGATCGCGAAAACGCGATCGCGAGAGCTGAAACGAAAATGTAACATTCTCAACGAAACAAGTTTCGCGTTTTCGCGATCTTGCGCATAGGTCCAGATCGGGAAAACGCGAAGCGTGATCGATTGCGAAAACGCGAAGCGTGATCGCGAGAGCTGAAACAAAAATGTAACGCATTCTCAACAAAACATGTTTCACGTTATGTAACGTGAGGAGATTCGGTAGATTTTTTTCCTGTTTTTTATTTCTTGATAAAAATATATTTTGGCAGCGCATGAGAATCGTCTCCTAAGACGATTATTGTGTGTTGTCAAAATATATGATGATAGAAGAAATATTGATGCTTTTATATTCATTTTATTCCCTTATTAAAACAGGTTTGGTAGCTGATGAGAATCGTCTCTACTTCCGCGAAATATGTGTTTGTATGTTTTTAGTATTGGTTGGATTTGGATGTGATTCAACCAATCAGTGTCACAGTTTCAAACAGAAAACGTGTTTTAGCCGCACATGAGAATCGTCTCCTTAGACGATTTGTACGTGTCCTGTTAGGGACATGTTAGAATCTTGCGTTTTCGGCATTGGTTGAGATAGCGAAAACGTGATGCGCGGTCACGAGAGCGCAAAACGAAAACGCGACTTATTCTTAACAAAACAAGTTTTGACTGCACTGTGCACATGAGAATCGTCTCACTTCGTCTCCTAAGATGATTATCAAGTTTTGTCAAAACCTGTTTTTGTAGGAAATATAAATAGTTCCTTTCATATTTTTAATTTCATAATAAAACTATTTTGGCAGCACACGAGAATCGTCTACTAAAACGATTGTTATCATCTCCTAAGACGATTAATTACATGTTGTCAAAATACATGTTGATAGAATAAATATTGATGCTTTTATTCCTGAATAAATTAAATAAAAACAGATTTGGTAGCAGATGAGAATCGTCTCTATTTCCGCGAAATGTGTGTTTGTGTGCTTTTAGTATTGGTTGGATTGGATGTGATTCAACAAATCAGTGTTACGATTTCAAACAGAAATTCTAAACACGAATATTTGTGTTGTTGGTATCGGGTTCCATATGGTCGATAGGAAATGCGATCAATTACAACATGAACATCTTGCAAGTAAATGTTAATTGTCACATAGGCCGTTTACCTTTTTCCGCCGTTACGTGAGCTGTTATTTTAAATATGTATGGTCGCTCGATTTCCGAGTAGAAACAATTATTAAGAACCTTACATTTTGTTTCCTCGTCGTGAAGGAACATACATTATTCCTCAAAATACTTGGTTCTTTATAACATACCTTCGACATGTCTTTGTAACATACCTTGTAACATGTCGACGGGACGGACGAAATTAAATCATAATGTTAAGTTGCATTCCTTCAGTTCTACATTTTACTTTTTCAAAGTACAAAATTGCACTCTTCGCTAACCGTATCACCTGTATGCTGGCACGGTGACGCGCCGTGTGTTAAGATGGTGGGTCAAGGGGGGGGACAAATCTCCAGTAATTCGGCCATAAATGCTCTCTTCGCTGCGGGAGATCTTGAAAATTGTCCCACGGTGGACGTTTTGCCTCTCCACCGCGCCGAGTGGGATTTCCACCCGACACGGTGGGAGGAATTTTACGTCCACTCTCCATCTGATAACGAGGACGGGTGGGAGAAGGCAAAATTCGTGCTGAGAGTACTGTAGATACCAAAATCTCGTTGCTAACATGAAGAAGTACGATGATTTGCCAATTTTTAGATTTGACCTATATTCATGGCGGCCATCTTGGATTTCCATGGATACCGGGAGTTGCCCAAGGATGGCGCGTTGCCATCCCGCGGATTTGAGGTCAGAGACCCATAATCTCCATGAATTTGCAAAGAAACCTTACACTCTCGAAAATTTCCGGGTTCCATATTGAGCATATAGGGATGGCAACTCGACTAATTGGAGATAATTGATCTTCAAAAGAGTGGATTACGCCAAGCAGGAATCATGAAAGTGTTGAAAGATAGAGGTCTGTCGGTATCGCGACAACAAGTGTCATACTGGGTTGATCAGTACAAATGTGGTTATTTTGATCCCATGTCATCGAGTGAAACGAAAGAGGTTAAATTTAAAAGTACATCTGTGCGAGGTTTGGAGATGGTTAAGAAATTGTTGTCGCTGAATGCTCAACAGTCGTGTAATGACATACACAAGGAACTTGTGAAGGACGGGGCCAAACTCTCGCTGAGCTCGACTAGATCAGTCATCAAAGCTGCCGGGTACACTAGCGCCAGACCCAGATATGCCCAGATGGTGCGCGACACCAACAAAGTAAAGCGCGTCGATTTCTGCCAGAAGTTGATCGAGACCAACGACATGTTAAACAACATAATTTTCACCGACGAATCATCCATTCAGCTTCACCACAACAAGACAACAACAGAACCAACTACTAAAGAAGAACTGAGAGACAAAATTGTGACATTCTGGGATGAGACATTAACTGTAGAACTGTGTAATACGTATATTGACCATGTGTTCAAAGTTGCACCGGTATGTGTGGTCTTGGGTGGTGGGCGGGCGGCAACAGTATATGCCAGATAAGCTTTATTCAGTGATGCACTCAAATCAGAAGACATGGTGAAGAAGATGTGACTTCTCAATTTGTAGATTTGGACTGAAAAGTAATTCATCAAACACAGTTTTACTTACCAATGGCACTTCTGCTGCCTTCCTCTTACGCTTCATAGCTGTCGTTAGTGGAGCGGGCATTGGTTGAGGTGGTGATGATGGTGGTGATCCATGTTTCAGACAATTGTGCATTTCTTTCTCTGTGTCAGCTGATTGTATTAATGCCATATCCTCCTGGTTTGCCTTGCGGCATCGGCCATAATCCGTTCACAAACGTTAACCTAAAAAAACATGGTTAATTAAGTCAAATCTGGCTGAGTACCGTCAATAAATGACTGTACCACCTCAAGAGGACAGGCCATGCCGCCTCGGGCTGACGGTACTGAGTCGATAGAGACTGATAATGCATCAAAAGCAAGTGACTGAACTCACCAAATCTGTGACCTTGACCCTGGGCTTAGCGGGGGCGGGACGAATGTGCATTTGTCACAGGGCGGTAGAGGACCATTGGAGCAATGCGTGTGTGAAATGTGAAGCATATCCGAACCAGGAAACATAATTTATAAGCCATTTACACGAGCGTTAAGGTTTCGAACGCACCATGTGACCTTGACCTTGGGCTTAGCGGGGGTGGGATGAATGTCGATTTGTCACAGGGAGGTAGAGGACCATTGGAGCAATGTGTCTGTGAAAAGTGAAGCAGATCCGTGCAAGGAAACAAAAATTATAAGCCATTACCCGAGCATTAAGGTTTCGAACGCACCAAGTATGTGACCTTGACCCTGGGCTTGGCGGGGGCGGGACGAATGTGGAATTGTCACAGAGAGGTAGAGGACCATTGGAGCACTGTGTGTGTGTGAAATGTCAAGCAGATCCGAGCAAGGAAACAGAAATTATAAGCCATTTACCCAAGCGTTAAGGTTTCGAACGCACCAAATATGTGACCTTGACCCTGGGCTTAGCGGGGGTGGGACGAATGTGGATTTGTCACAGGGTGGTAGAGGACCATTGGAGCAATGTGTGTGTGAAATGTGAAGCATATCCGAAACAGGAAACAGAATTTATAAGCCATTTTCATGAGCATTAAGGTTTTGAACGCACCATGTCTGTGACCTTGACCTTGGGCTTAGCGGAGGCGTCATGAATGTGGATTTGTCACAGGGCGGTAGAGGACCATTGTAGGAATGTGTGTGTGAAAAGTCAAGCAGATCAGAGCAAGGAAACAGAAATTATAAGCCATTTACCGGAGCGTTAAGGTTTCAAACGCACCAAGTCTGTGACCTTGACGGGACGGGACACAGGGCGGGACGAACGCACCAATTCTGTGACCTTGACCCTGGGCTTGGCTGGCGGTGGCGGGACGAATGTAAATTTGTCACAGAGCGGTAGAGGATCATTGGAGCAATGCGTGTGTGAAATGTGAAGCAGATCCGAACAAGGAAACAGAAATTATGAGCCATTTATCCGAGCTTTAAGGTTTCGAAAGCACCAAGTCTGTGACCTTGACCCTGGGCTTAGCGGGGGTGCGACGAATGTGGATTTGTCACAGGACGGTAGAGGACCATTGGAGCACTGTGTGTGTATGAAATTTCAAGCAGCTCCGAGCAAGGAAACAGAAATTATAAGCCATTTACCCGAGCGTTAAGGTTTCAAACACACCAAGTCTGTGACCTTGACCCTGGGCTTAGCGGAGGCGGGACGAATGTGGATTTGTCACAGGGCGGTAGAGGACAATGTGAGCAATGTGTGTGTGAAAAGTGAAGCAGATCCGAGAAAGGAAACAGAAATTATAAGCCATTTACCCGAGCGTTAAGGTTTCGAACGCACCAAGTCTGTGACCTTGACCCAGGGCTTAGTGGGGGTGGGATGAAAGTGGATTTGTCACAGGACGGTAGAGGACCATTGGAGCACGGTGTGTGTATGAAATTTCAAGCAGATCCGAGCAAGGAAACAGAAATTATAAGCCATTTACCCGAGCGTTAAGGTTTCAAACGCACCAAGTCTGTGATCTTGACCCTGGGCTTAGCGGAGGCGGGACGAATGTGGATTTGTCACAGGGCGGTAGAGGACAATGTGAGCAATATGTGTGTGAAAAGTGAAGCAGATCCGAGCAAGGAAACAGAAATTATAAGCCATTTACCCGAGCGTTAAGGTTTCGAACGCACCAAGTCTGTGACCTTGACCCTGGGCTTATCGGGGGTGGGGACGAATGTGGATTTGTCACAGAGCGGTAGAGGATCATTGGAGCAATGCGTGTGTGATATCTGAAGCAGATCCGAACAAGGAAACAGAAATTATAAGCCATTTACTCGAGCGTTAAGGTTTTGAACGCACCAAGTATGTGACCTTGACCCTGGGCTTAGCGGGAGCGGGACGAATGTGGATTTGTCTCAGGATGGTAGAGGACCATCGGAGCAATGTGTGTGTGAAATGTGAAGCAGTTCCGAGCAAGGAAACAGAAATTATAAGCTATTTACCCGAGCGTTAAGGTTTCGAACGCACCAAGACTGTGACCTTGACCCTGGGCTTGGCGGTGGCAGGACGAATGTGGATTTGTCACAGAGCGGTAGAGGATCATTGGAGCAATGCGTGTGTGAAATGTGAAGCAGATCCGAACAAGGAAACAGAAATTATAAGCCATTTACCCGAGCGTTAAGGTTTCGAACGCACCAAGACTGTGACCTTGACCCTGGGCTTAGCGGGGGCGGGACGAATGTGGATTTGTCACAGGGCGGTAGAGGACCATTGGAGCAATGCGGTGTGTGAAATGTGAAGCAGATCCGAGCAAGGAAACACGAACAGAGGATCATTGGAGCAATGTGTGTGTGAAATGTGAAGCAGATTCGAACAATGAAACAGAAATTATAAGCCATTTACCCGAGAATTAAGGTTTCAAACGCACCAAGTCTGTGACCTTGACCCTGGGCTTAGCGGGGGCGGGACGAATGTGGATTTCTCACAGGGCGGTAGAGGACCATTGGAGCAATGCGTGTGTGAAATGTGAAGCAGATCCGAACAAGGAAACAGAAATAATAAGCCATTTACTCGAGCGTTAAGGTTTTGAACGCACCAAGTACGTGACCTTGACCCTGGGCTTAGCGGGGGCGGGACGAATGTGGATTTGTCACAGGACGGTAGAGGACCATCGGAGCAATGCGTGTGTGAAATGTGAAGCAGTTCCGAGCAAGGAAACAGAAATTATAAGCTATTTACCCGAGTGTTAAGGTTTCGAACGCACCAATTCTGTGACCTTGACCCTGGGCTTGGCTGGCGGTGGCGGGACGAATGTGAATTTGTCACAGAGCGGTAGAGGATCATTGGAGCAATGCGTGTGTGAAATGTGAAGCAGATCCGAACAAGGAAACAGAAATTATGAGCCATTTATCCGAGCTTTAAGGTTTCGAAAGCACCAAGTCTGTGACCTTGACCCTGGGCTTAGCGGGGGTGGGACGAATGTGGATTTCTCACAGGACGGTAGAGGACCATTGGAGCACTGTGTGTGTATGAAATTTCAAGGAGATCCGAGCAAGGAAACAGAAATTATAAGCCATTTACCCGAGCGTTAAGGTTTCAAACGCACCAAGTCTGTGACCTTGACCCTGGGCTTAGCGGAGGCGGGACGAATGTGGATTTGACACAGGGCGGTAGAGGACAATGTGAGCAATGTGTGTGTGAAAAGTGAAGCAGATCGAGCAAGGAACAGAAAATTATAAGCCATTTACCCGAGCGTTAAGGTTTCGAACGCACCAAGTCTGTGACCTTGACACTGGGCTTATCGGGGGTGGGACGAATGTGGATTTGTCACAGAGCGGTAGAGGATCATTGGAGCTAGCGATAAGGTGAACGTAAGGTTTTGCGAACGCACCAAGTATGTAACCTTGACCCTGGGCTTAGCGGGGGCGGGACGAATGTGGATTTGTCACAGGACGGTAGAGGACCATCGGAGCAATGTGTGTGTGAAATGTGAAGCAGTTCCGAGCAAGGAAACAGAAATTATAAGCTATTTACTCGAGCGTTAAGGTTTCGAACGCACCAAGACTGTGACCTTGACCCTGGGCTTGGCGGTGGCGGGACAAATGTGGATTTGTCACAGAGCGGTAGAGGATCATTGGAGCAATGTGTGTGCGAAATGTGAAGCAGATCCGAGCAAGGACACAGAAATTATAAGGCATTTACCCGGCGTTAAGGTTTCAAACGCACCAAGTCTGTGACCTTGACCCTGGGCTTAGCGGGGGCGGCACGAATGTGGATTTGTCACAGGGTGGCAGAGGACCATTGGAGCAATGCGTGTGTGAAATGTGAAGCAGATCCGAGCAAGGAAACAGAAATTATAAGGCATTTACCCAGCGTTAAGGTTTCAAACGCACCAAGTCTGTGACCTTGACCCTGGGCTTAGCGGGGGCGGCACAAATGTGGATTTGTCACAGGGTGGCAGAGGACCATTGGAGCAAAGTGTGTGTGAAATGTGAAGCAGATCCGAGCAAGGAAACAGAAATTATAAGGCATTTTACCGTTCGCACCAAGTCTGTGACCTTGACCCTGGGCTTAGCGGGGTGGGACGAATCTGGATTTGTCACAAGGCGGTAGAGGACCATTGGAGCAATGCGTGTGTGAAATGTCAAGCAGATCCGAGCAAGGAAACAGAAATTATAAGCCATTTACCCGAGCGTTAAGGTTTCGGGACGTACGTACGTACGTACGTACGCCGGTAACACTATATGCCCCCCTCACCATTCGGTGGCGGGGGCATAATAAGCCATTTACCCGAGCGTTAAGGTTTCGAACGCACCATGTCTGTGACCTTGACCTTGGGCTTAGCGGGGGCGGGATGAATGTGTATTTGTCACAGGGCGTTAGAGGACCATTGGAGCAATGTGTGTGTGAAAAGTGAAGCAGATCCGAGCAAGGAAACAGAAATTATAAGCCATTTACCGAGCGTTAAGGTTTCGAACGCACTGAGACCTTGACCCTGGGCATGGCGGGGGCGGGACGAATGTGGATTTGTCAGAGCGGTAGAGGACCATTGGAGCAATGAGTGTGTGAAATGTAAAGCAGATCCGAGCAAGGAAACAGAAATTACAAGCCATTTACTCGAGCGTTAAGGTTTTGAACACACCAAGTATGTGACCTTGACTCTGGGCTTCGTGGGGGCTGGACGAATATGGATTTGTCACAGGACCATTAGAGGACCATTGGAGCAATGCGTGTGTGAAATGTCAAGCAGATCCGAGCAAGGAAACATAATTTTATAAGCCATTTACCCGAGCGTTAAGGTTTCAAATGCACCAAGTATGTGACCTTGACCCTGGGCTTAGTGGGGGTGGGACGAATGTGGATTTGTCACAGGATCATTAGAGGACTATTGGAGCAATGCGTGTGTGAAATGTGAAGCAGATCCGAAACAAGAAAACAGAAATTAAAAGCCATTTACCCGAGCGTTAAGGTTTCGAACGCACAAATCTTTGACCTTGACGGGGCTTAGTGGGGCAGGATGAATGTGGATTTGTCACAGGGCGGTAGAGACCATTGGAGCATGGGTGTGTGTGTGAGCAGATCCGAGCAAGGAAACAGAAATTATAAGCCATTTACTGAGCGTTAAGGTTTCGAACGCACCAAGTCTCGTGACTTTGACGCTGGGTGGGCTTAGTGGGGGCGGGACAAATGTGGATTTGACACAGGGCGGTTTAATAGAGGTTTGCAGCAGTCTTAGAGGGACATTGGAGCAATGCGTGTGTGAAATGTGAAGCAGATCCGAACAAGGAAACAGAAATTATGAGCCATTTATCCGAGCTTTAAAGTTTTGAACGCACCAAGTCTGTGACCTTGACCCTGGGTTAAGCGGGGGCGGGACGAATGTGGATTTGTCACAGGACGGTAGAGGACCATTGGAGCACTGTGTGTGTATGAAATTTCAAGCAGATCCGAGGAAGGAAACAGAAATTATAAGCCATTTACCCGAGCGTTAAGGTTTCAAACGCACCAAGTCTGCGACCTTGACCCTGGGCTTAGCGGAGGCGGGACGAATGTGAATTTGTCACAGGGCGGTAGAGGACAATGTGAGCAATGTGTGTGTGAAAAGTGAAGCAGATCCGAGCAAGGAAACAGAAATTATAAGCCATTTACCCGAGCGTTAAGGTTTCAAACGCACCAAGTCTGTGACCTTGACCCTGGGCTTATCGGGGGTAGGACGAATGTGGATTTGTCACAGAGCGGTAGAGGATCATTGGAGCAATGCGTGTGTGAAATGTGAAGCAGATCCGAACAAGGAAACAGAAATTATAAGCCATTTACTCGAGCGTTAAGGTTTTGAACGCACCAAGTATGTGACCTTGACCCTGGGCTTAGCGGGGGCGGGACGAATGTGGATTTGTCACAGGACGGTAGAGGACCATCGGAGCAATGTGTGTGTGAAATGTGAAGCATTTTTGCCCAAATAAATAAATATTTTTTCGGCATGAAAAGGGGAGGTGCGCATCTTCAATATGTGCAGAATGCATGTGTGAAGTTTCAGAATGATTGGTTGAAAACTGTGGAAGGAGTTGATTACACCAACTAGGTACCTCAAAATGTTGACGGCGGACGGACAAGGTGGCAACAATATGCTCCCCCAAAATTTTTCGGAGCATAAAAAAAATCCAGAAAATATTTACAGAAGTAAATTCATGAGTGTTCCCTTGTTAAAAATTCAGAAAGTTCCTATGTTCCCTAAAATAATATAAAATGTTTCACTTTGTCAGTTTGTGTTCCATGAAAATAAATGGACATTGTCCCATGTCCCGCAAAACCTCTGCCCTGGGTGGGCCTCAACTACCCATGCCCCCCCCCCCCCACACACACAAGCCCTCCCAGTGGGCCCACAAGTTGCACAACCTATTTACCTTTTTACCATGCCTGGTTATCTACAGTGCGAAACAAACCAGTACGAAACAACCAACAATCTGGTAAGCACATTCTTCGTGACGGAGTTGTCAACCGACTAGGGACGAATACTAACAGGCGTGAAACGACGTGTGAACGTCGACGAATACTAACAGCTGAAACGACTGATTTACTGCTTGCGCGTTCGCGCTGCAGAAAACAGTCCAGACACCATTTCAGAATGAAGATTATTCTTTAATATGTCGTGGATATATTTTTCATCGACTTTCATCAACAAAATAACACATATTTTACCGATTTTATAACATAGGGAACCTTTGACCTACATATTTATGGGCTTAAAAACCTTTTTTTTAGAAAAATAAATTACCACATTATCGAGAATTCTATCAGCTCTTCAATGGAGAAGACGAAATTCGCCCATGTCTCGTAACGCGTGAGATGTTGCGGGAAAACTGACTTCATATCCCAAAATGGTGGAGTATTGAGGGTGCAAATTTTTATTTTGAAGAACTCCAGAAAAAATCGATTTTTGTCGTCAAAAGGAAGAGATTTGTCACAATATATTTATAAATGTAATGCCCACTATTCACTGTTTAAGTTCATATGTAATTTATATGGATTAAATAATAATTAGTGCATATACAAGATAATTTAGTTAACACGCAATTAACAAGGAGTCAGAAGGCGATTGGATTAATTTGCCGATACCGTGTTATCGCTACTTGGGGTTACCGGACACCATGAACTTTCTGCAGATGGTTACACCATAGTGTTGATGTATACCAAGTTTGGAGGTCGTAGCACTTATAGTTTTCCGGAAACTGAGCTAAATGCAAAAACTTAACATTGAATGCATGTGAAAAGTAGATCAATGAACCATGAACACCAGACCAAGGTCACATGGGCTCCCTCTGTGTGAGATGGGTACACCACAGTGTTGATGTATACCAAGTTTGGAGGTTGTACGACTTATAGTTTTCCGGAAACTGAGCTAAATGCAAAAAACTTAACTTTGAATGTAGGTCAATAAAAACTAGGTCAAGGTCACATGGACTCCCTCTGTGTGAGATGGGTACACCACAGTGTTGATGTATACCAAGTTTGGAGGTCGTAGCACTTATAGTTTTCCGGAAACTGAGCTAAATGCAAAAACTTAACATTGAATGTAGGTCAATAAACCATGAAAACAAGGTCAAGGTCAAATGGACTCCCTCTCTGTGAGATGGGTACACCACAGTGTTGATGTATACCAAGTTTGGAGGTCGTAGCACTTATAGTTTTCCGGAAACTGAGCTAAATACAACAAAAAACGAGGCAAAGCCACGAAGGCCAGGTTTTTTCCAAGCATAGACACTTGGATAACATAATTATACCCACTTTTTGTGGACTAGATGGCTGTGGCCTGCATGTCGCGCCTTGGGGCGAGGCATGGACACTAAAAAAATAGATATAGTAGATGGAAAAACTTTAACGAAAAAACTTTAACCGGACACACGGACGTACGGACGGACGTATGTCAAAATGCCGAAAACAGGGTAACATGTTGGATAGTGATATGTGGTGGGCACCCCTTGATTATGAAGCTGTGAAAGTTTGGTGGTCCTAGGTGGTACAGTAACAAAGAAATGGACTCAAACACGAAAACTTAACATTGATTGTGGACGCCGCCGGCCCGCCCGGCTTTCGCCAATCCAATAGCCTACATTTTTTTTCAAAAAACCTGGCTAAAAACTTAACATTGAATGCATGTGAAATGTAGGTTAATAAACCATGAAAACTAGGTTAAGGTCACATGGGCTCCCTCTGTGTGAGATGGTTACACCACAGTGTTGATGTATACCGAAGCATTCCATCAAGGGAAACAGTAGTTGTAATACATTAAACCAAGCGTTAACTTTTCCAAACACGCAAAATTTCTAAGTCAGTAACCTTGACCTTAGGGGTTAGCGGGCACTATGGGCTTTCTGTAGAATGATGCGGGATGTTGTTACAAATGTATGGAATATTAAAGCATAAACTGAGCGCAAACTTTTCCAAACACGGAAATTTCTAAGTCAGTGACCTTGACCTTTGGGGTTAGCGGGCATCATGGAATTTTTGTAGAATGATGCGGGAAACAAGTTACAATGAATTAACCTGAGCGTTAAGTTTTAGAAACAGAGCTAAACGCAAAAACTTAACGTTGAATGCATGTGAAAAGTAGGTCAATGAACCATGAAA
This sequence comes from Conchocele bisecta, assembly GCA_029237695.1. Taxonomy (NCBI): domain Eukaryota; kingdom Metazoa; phylum Mollusca; class Bivalvia; order Lucinida; family Thyasiridae; genus Conchocele; species Conchocele bisecta. The sequence continues at coordinate 6,832,871 of CM055281.1, forward strand.
ACTAGGTCAAGGTCACATGGGCTCCCTCTGTGTGAGATGGTTACACCACAGTGTTGATGTATACCAAGTATGGCGGTAGTAGGACTTACCGTTTTCTTAACGCAAACATTTAATGTGAAATGTTGATCCTTCCTACGCCCACACCAACGCCAACGAAAAAGCTATAGCAGGCGGGACAAACATCGGTTCCGGAGTTATTGAAAAATGAAAGGTATTACTAACGCTATATCCCCTCTTGCCTATCGGCGAGGGGATAATGATTAATAAAGTAGTGAGGCGAGAGTTTTCATTACTGCGCGTGACACATCTTCGAGTTGTGGTCTATGTAAACACGTATCAGAACTCCAGATAAGCTTTATGTCTAAAGCGTACTATACCCCCTGATTTCAAAATCATAGCATATTTTACTTTTACAAATGGACTATTGATTACAAATTTAAACATTCACTTATTTGAGCTGCAACTGTTTGCTTTTTGCAGCTCAACTAAGTGAATTTTAAACTTTATGACAGTATTTTCACTACCCAATTTGAAAATCAATGCATATTTTCACAGTGCTGTGTGTATTTTGTACTCTCACTTTTGATAATCAATGCGTATTCAGCTAAAATAATTGCGTAAAATACACACCTTATCTGGAGCTCTGCATGTATATGCAAATTTTATAAAAAATATTTCAAAGGGTAATCCAGTTATGCTCCAGACGCGAAAATACAAAGGGTGATAACTCAAAAATGAATGAGGCAAAGAGTTCTCATTCTTGCGGACAATGTTTGGTGTTAAATTCATAGTATATATACAGTCAAACCCGTCAATAAAGGCCAGCCATGGGAATTTAAAAATCTGGCCTTTGTTCACAGGTGGTCTTTATTCGCAGGGTCATTTATATAGTAATTGTGCCATTGGGACAACAAAAGTGTGGCCTTTACAGCCAGGTGATTGCTATTCGGAGGTGGTCTTTAACACAGGTTCGACTGTAGTTCGACTGTATAGTTTAGTGTCAATACACTTACCAGCCAATGTCAATTTCGTGTGAATTGTTCCTCATCATGATCTCCACTTTAACTTTGTTCTCTCAACGAAGGCAAGGCTGGCGTTGGTATGTCTTGTCACTGTGACTGGATCCTAAAAATGGAAGCACAGAGGTCAAATATTTTTAAAACATACAAAATTTGTATTTTACACTATAAATTTAGTTTCGGAAATTTGGACCCTCGACAATTGACAATACTTGTCCGACACAGGGTTCATACTATTCTGTAAAATTTAAGGACCAAAATTAGTAAAAACTTTCTTACATGTGGACATACGAGAAATTGTCAAGAGCAAGGTTCTTATGCTTCACAAGAGAACTTGGGTACTACAGAGGTGTCGGAAGCAAATTAATATTGGGGAGGCGATTGTCGACCCGAGCGCAGCGAGTTAGTGCTAGGGGGGTCCGGGGGCATGCACCCCCTGAATTATTTTGAATTCTAGATGCCATTTCCTGCATTCTGCTGCATTTAAGAGACATTCAGACACCTTATATTTTTTGCCGCCCCACTTCCCACGCCTATGTACTAATGGATCAGGATTTGCAAGCAAACTGTGTCTGTGGCCAACTATACAAAACTACTTTTGCATACTCCCTTGGCTATATTATCATAAACTAACCAAATAAATATGTATTAGCAAATTTCTAGAGCACTTTTCTAGGAAGCAGAAAGTAAACAACGCTTCAAACGCAAGTTTGGAAATACTACTGCATCATAACTCAATGAAATGCAATGAAATTAGAACAATGAACAGTAGTGCACTTAAACAAATATCTTGAAATATTTTGTAGTTTGATTTCTATATTTACCCACAGGTGATCCTAGCAAGTCATCTGGTTTGCGGGTCCAGATAACCTGCTAATACAGGTACATTAACATAGGGTCGCTAATCCTCTAGTCTTGACAGCTTACGATGTGCGATGGTGTAGCTTAACATGCATGCATATATTGCACAAAAAGATACCAACTGGCAGGAGGGTAATTAAACTTCCCATTTCGTCTAATCCCATTTAGTCTACAATTTTTTGTCCCATTTCGTCTACACCCTTATTCCCATTTCGTCTACTGTTCATAAAATGAATATACATATACATATTTCTACGGAGATTGCCATTTCATCTTATATTGACCATCCTTAAAGCATTTTTGCCTAAAATATAAACAATTATCTTTCACACCGTCTTTAAAACCTTGGTGTGAAGACTTTAAGCAATTACCTTTGATCTTTATTAAGGGGGTCTCAATGGTAATTGATTTTTAAACAAACTGCTGATCATTTTTTAATTGTGTGTGGGGGGGGGGGGGGGGAAATGGCCAGGAAATCAAATCAGTACAACGTCCAAGTATGGGAGTATATTGTATGCAAGAGTTAGTAGAGGAGGAGATCAGCTTCTTTTTGAAGGCTTTCGGTACCAAGTGAATAGACGAGGCAACAACGGGAAGGTGTTCTGGAGATGCCACAACAGAAACTGCCCTGGTCGCATGGTTGGATCCAGGACACAACACAGTCATCCACCTGATAACAACTCAAACAACGTGAAAAAGGTGATAAGCACCCTGAGAACACAATGCCAAGAGAGTGTGGATACCATTCCAAAACTCTACAACGACATGCTAGTCACTATTGCTGAGAAGAATGACCAGGACCTTGCTGCAAATATGCCAACTTTCCCGAGTATGAAGTCAGCCCTCTACAGATCCAGACAGCAGACACTTCCACGTCTACCACGGACCAGAGAAGACATCGTTATTGAAGGCCAGTTTACAGAAACACTCGGAAAACAACGTTTCCTTCTTTGGTGGGACGTGAAGGAGAGAACAAGATCATCCTGGCCACTGACGAAATGATGCAGAGACTTCCTTCAGCCACCACGCTGTACATGGATGGGACCTTCGCTACCTGCCCCAGACTGTTCTACCAGCTGTTCACCATCAACATCATGGTAGACAACCAGCAGTACCCAGCACTGTATGCCCTTCCATATATATTATCAAAAACATGGTTAGAATCATTTAGAATCATTTCCAGTGGAAATGATTCTAAAGTGCTGTCAAACCATGTTTTTCAAACAAAATCAGATAAAAATTCAATGGTCATGTGCCTTCGAACTTTGCAAACAGAGAAGATTCAGGTTGCCTGCTTCTTTTAAGAAAAGACAGGTCTAAAACAATTAATTGTTGATAATTGTCCAATCAGTTAGTTAGTTTTGGTCTATTAAAATAAAACGATAAAATAACACAATTTCCAATGAAAAGATGCTCTGGTATGGGTCCACAATGTATGTATAACCCACATATTTTAAACAAAAGATGTCTGTCTTATTGAATTAGCGTGTTAGCAACTTATTTAGGGACTGTCTGTCTCCTTAATCTAAGTGTAGACAAAATGGCACCGGGGTGTCGACGGGTTGTAGACGAAATGGGCATAAACCGGCAGGAGGTGCCCATTTTGCTACGGTGTAACAGTGTAACAAAGGTATTTTCACAACTGTAACAAAAATACACAGTGTGAACAGCACAAGTTATTTTCTCATGTTACAGTGTAACGGTGTAACAAAGACAGATGCTGCATGATAATCAGGTTTTTGTACTGTAACAAGGTATCAAACAGTGTATATCTTCATCATGATCACAGTGATTCTTTTTTTTTCTGTCATAAAAAGTAGCCAACAGTGTATACATTCATCAGACTACAGTGTGTTTGAGCCTGGGTATGAGCCTTGCGTTATGATAGTGACAATGTCTATATGATGGACTATAATGTGTTTACATGTTGTGTTTACAAGTTCATCATACATATTAAATGTCCATTCTCAAGTCAAATCATTCTGTGGCATTAAGAAGTGTGTATTTTCCTGACTGTGATTTATGGCCCCACATAAACCCTGTGGTATGTATGAGACAAGAAACGAGGCAAAGCCACGAAGGCCAGGTTTTTTCCAAGCATAGACACTTGGACAACATAATTATACCCACTTTTTGTAGACTAGATGGCCGTGGCCTGCATGTCGCGCCTTGGGGCGAGGCATGGACACTAAAAAAATAGATATAGTAGATGGAAAAACTTTAACGAAAAAACTTTAACCGGACACACGGACGTACGGACGGACGTATGTCAAAATGCCGACGATATCGCGCTTTCTGCAAGCGGGTGCGACAATGATGATAAACACCCATGTGAAGTATCAAGGTATTGGGTGAAGCAGTTGCAGAGATATAGTACACAAAAAAACCTTAACAAAAAAATTCAAAGTAATTTGACCTTAACATTGGGCACAGGGGCCGCACGGTTGGGGGGTAGAATGAAAATATGGATGATGATAAACACCCATGTGAAGTTTCAAGGTAATGGGCGAAGCAGTTGCAGAGATATAGTATAACAAAAAAGTTTTAACCAAAAAAATTTAACCAGACGTACGTTAAAAAGTTAACTTGAAAATGGCTAAGTCAATTACGTAGAAATAATAGGTGAAGGTAAAAAATGGTCACATGTTGGATAGTTGTATGTGGTAGGCACCCCCTTGGTTATTATGAAGCTGTGAAAGTTGGTGATCCTAGTGGTACAGTACCAAAGAAATGGACTTAAACACGCGAAAGAAAACTTAACATTGAAAATGCCTAAGAACGACTGCGCGGAAAAAAAAATGGGTCAAGTTAAAAAAAAAGTAACATGTTGGATAGTGATATGTGGTGCACCCTTGATTATGAAGCTGTGAAAGTTTGATGGTCCTAGGTGGAACAGTACCAAAGAAATGGACTTACCGGTAAACACGAAAACTTAACATTGTAAACGCGAAAACTTAACATTGAAAATGGCTAAGTCGAATGCGCGGAAAAAATGGGTCAAGTTAAAAAAAAAGGTAACATGTTGAATAGTGATATGTGGTGGGGCACCCTTTGATTATGAAGCTGTGAAAGTTTGGTGGTCCTAGGTGGTACAGTAGCAAAGAAATGGACTCAAACACGAAAACTTAACATTGATTGTGGACGCCGCCCGCCGCCGCCCGGCTTTCGCCAATCCAATAGCCTGGGTTTTTTTTCAAAAAACCTGGCTAAAAAAGTAACATGTTGGATAGTGATATGTGGTGGGCACCCCTTGATTATGAAGCTGTGAAAGTTTGGTGGTCCTAGGTGATACAGTACCAAAGAAATGGACTTAAACACGAAAACTTAACATTGAAAACGCGAAAACTTAACATTGAAAATGGCTAAGTCGACTGCGCGGAAAAAATGGGTCAAATGAAAAAAAAAGGTAACATGTTGGATAGTGATATGTGGTGGGCACCCCTTGATTATGAAGCTGTGAAAGTTTGGTGGTCCTAGGTGGTACAGTAACAAAGAAATGGACTCAAACACGAAAACTTAACATTGATTGTGGACGCCGCCCGCCGCCCACCCGCCCGGCTTTCGCCAATCCAATAGCCTGGATTTTTTTTCAAAAAACCTGGCTAAAAACCGGTATTGTTAAATTTGTGAGCGTGAGGCATGACAAGTGTTTCATTGATGGAATGATGAACAGTGCAGAACCTGATCAGACTGAGGATGCACACCATTTATGCAGTCACTGCCAAATGTACCAAAAACATCCATTTCTGTAAGTTGTCTATTTTCCGCATTTTTTTCTAAATATATATATGTGTAGCACCTGATCTATTTACCATTTGTGGCTGTGACTAGAGACATGGGGTTTATAGGATTTGTCACCAGTGTATAGCCTGATCAAATAGCACATGCTGTAGCCTGATAATGATATATATTGCGCAAAACTGATAATCCCAATGTCTCCTGCTACAGCTATATTTATGAACAACTTTGGTAGTTTATGAGACAAGAAATTTAGAGCTGAATGTCCATTTCTGTAAGTTGTCTATTTTCCCATTGTTCTAACTGAGAAGTGTATACAGGTATTTGTTTCTGACTGTGAGTGATTTATGGCCCCCACAGACTTCCTGTGCTGTGTATGTTTTCCTGTGATTTATGACTGGGCCCAAATTGCCTCGGATCACAAGAAAACAGGGATTGTTAAATTTGTCAGAGCTGTAGACTTAGATTAGAATACAGGAGTGATCAGTCTGCACACACACAGGTCTAATTCATCATTTTGATAGTTCAAGATGCATCTTAACAAAACATTGTATGTTTATCATGTTATCATGGGTGTATGCTGATCAAAAGACCAAAAATGGTGTTGTTACATATACAACAAAGTCTATTTTATCTTGATGCAATCATTGTCAACTGACTGGTATATTCTTGTCCTCTATCAGAAGTTACAATCCGATTCTGTATACATGTAACAGAATAATATTTTGGTAAATTTAACAAGAGGGCCATGATGGCCCTAATTCGCTCACCTGACTCCATGAACACCAGAGGAGAATGTGACATGGAATTCATGTGTTTTAAAAAAATTGTGCTATTTTTAGATGGCGGTCATCTTGGATTAAGCGATGACTCTCATTTTACCAAATCTGAAAATGCTTCACCCAAGGATCTTAACTTCCTATGAAGTTTGGCCAGCATCGGCCATGTGGTTCCTGAAAAAAAGACGTTCAAAATCTTGAATAAATGGACCTATTGGTGGCCATCATGGATGACATAATCATCAGATTCCGACAAATATTGCCCAGAGCAATCGCCTCATCGATACCTTTAATTTGATATATGGCATGAGCATATTCGGTCAAAAATAAAATTTGACCCCAATTTGACCCCACGGGCCATGCTCATTTTTGACCCCGGGGTCACCATTTTCACTACTTTGAAAGAGCATTGTAAATCGATCATTCCTACCAAGTTTAGTCGAAATACGGCCAGCGGTTAGTACATCGATCATTCCTACCAAGTTTCGTCGAAATCCGGCTAGCGGTTCATGAGAAGATTTTTTAAGAATTTATGCTATTTTTAGACGGCAGCCATCTTGGATTAGCGATGACCTCCATTTTAACAAATCGGAAAAGGCTTCACCCATGGACCATAACTTTTAAGTTTGGCTACCATGGGCCAAGCGGTTCATGTGAAGAAGAATGTTTAAATCTCTAATAAAAGAACGACCTTTTGACATTTCGGCGGCCATCTTGGATGACATAACAATCCGATTTCGACAAAAAATGTACCAGAGTGATCGCCTCATTGATACCTTCGATTTCATATATAACATGACCATATTCGGTCAAAAATAAAATTTGACCCCACGGGCCACGCCCATTTTTTAACCCGGGGTCACCATTTTAACAACTTTGAAAGAGCAATGTATGTCGATCAGTCCTACCAACTTTCGTCGAAATCCGGCTAGCGGTTCATGAGAAGAAGATTTTTTAAGAATTTATGCTATTTTTAGACGGCGGCCATCTTGGATTAGCGATGACCTCCATTTTAACAAATCTGAAAAGGCTTCACCCATGGACCATAACTTTTAAGTTTGGCTACCATGGGCCAAGCGGTTCATGTGAAGAAGAATTTTGAAATCTCTAATAAAAGAACGACCTTTTTACATTTCGGCGGCCATCTTGGATGACACAACAATCCGATTTTGATAAAAAAATGTACCAGAGTGATCGCCTCATTTATACCTTCGATTTGATATATAACATGACCATATTCGGTCAAAAATAAAATTTGACCCCAATTTGACCCCACGGGCCACGCCCATTTTTGACCCCAGGGTCACCATTTTAACAACTTTGAAAGAGCAATGTACATCAATCATACCTACCAAGTTTTGCCGAAATTCGGTTGGTGGTTCTTGAGAAGAAGATTTTTGAAGAATTTGTGCTATTTTTAGACGGCGGCCATCTTGGATTATGTAATGACGTCATTTTAACAATTTTGTAATCCCCCTACCTAAGGACCATGACCATGAAGTTTGGTGACTATAGGCCTAATGGTTACCGAGGAGAAGACGTTTGAAAATGTTCACGGACGACGACGAACGACAGCCACATTGCGGTAACAATAGCTCACATGAGCTTCGCTCAGGTGAGCTAAAAATACATGTATGTAGGGATATACATGTTGAAGAAAACTGTTCTAATGCATCATAAATTTCAATATTTGTCCCCTGAAATGTAGTTCTAAAATTATAATTTCCAAATTATTAGTCTACATGCAGCTTTAGAACATGTTAAATTTGTCGAGTGCAATAAAAAAAGTTTTAATTGCGAACCTGTTTGATAGGGCTAAATTATGGAGTGGGAATTTAGTATGTGTAATAAATAATTTGCAGAATAATGAAATGTGTTATTAGGAATTAATATTTTGGTGAAACCAATATATGGTATGTACATATTGTGTGTTTAAAGGCCCAACTGGGATATAAAAGCCACCAGATGGCGCTGGGCAGGCTTTTTGATAATGTTATGCATGCTTCACTTCAGGGACACATTTTCAGATATTTTAGAAATACCACTGAACAAATAAGTACACTATTTCACACAGACATAGATAATACAACTTTGAAAGGTTTAGAAAAAATTGGATTTAAAAAAACAAATGTAAATGTGCTTTTGAAGTAATACAATGTACTCAACTGACAACTGATTCAAACTTGCCGGGCGGAGTGGGCGGAGCGGGCGGATCGGGCGGAGCGGGCGGAGCGGGCGGAGCGGGCGGAGCGGGCGGAGCGTAGCTGTTACATATGTAATTCATGCATAGAGCTGAGTTCATGACCCGACATTGTAAACAACCCCACATGTTTAGTGATAACGCTAACAGCTATAACTGCCTGTATGGTCAACATCAGACAGTGTGCCAGTCGCACAACTTTGATTTTGGACAGTAATATCAAATTAAATGTGTGGTTGGTATGCACATAACAAGGTGAATGAAACAAAACCATGGTTTAATAGACCAGCAAGAGAAATATTTCGCCTAGAACTTGATACAGTGGCTGTGAAATGCAGTATATACTAATTATAAACAGCTATACTCGGGTTAGTATGCACAGTCACAAAACAGCATGTATGTGCAGTCTGATCTGGAATTTACATGACTACATGAATTCAAGTTTGCTAGCAGCCTTATTTCCTGTATCCTAACACATACCAGTATGGCTATTTCAACAATGGTCTCTAATTAGCTGTCAGCATATATTATATCTGCAGCAATGCAGTTTAACTGGGACGGGGTTATCTGTGGAATGACATGACACAGTTACACATTTTTTATCAAATACCGACTTATTACAAACACATATTCTTATATATTGGTTACTACATGTACTTACAAAATACATCGGAGATAGGAACCTTGTTCAGGTCCAGAAGCACAATATAGGTTTCACTATAATACATGACACACTCTAATTAAGTAACGGACACTGGACACGTTTACGACATGCATATCCCCGATCAGCTGTGCATCCTCGCAGCCTCATCAGGATCTACACTGTTAAGTTTGGTGTGTCATTCATGGTGGCTCTAATTAATGATGTAAACTGCATCATGCTATAGTCATGTGCTATCCGATTGTGAGTTAAACTGATCAAACACTCAATAAGCCCCATTTACTTATTGTGTGACACATGGAAAGGTGTTTCATTCAATTTTACTTTTTAATAATTTATATAATAGCATCAAAATACTCTTTGCTTTGAAATAGTAAGCAGCAAAATACTATATAAGTTTTAACACTTTAGTAAATTCTCAATCATTTTGCTTGCACAAATAAATAAAACATACATATACTATTAGAAGGGACTGGTATACACTGTATCATGTGTGTGTTTTATGACCACACGTTTGATAACAAACCTACATACCATATATCTAGATACTGGTCCGTACAGAAAACCCCTACACTGGCTATCCAGCTGCCCCCTCACTGTTCTACATTGGGAGCAGACGACAAACATGTGCTGCTGTTTATGTATTCTATTTATAAAGCCAGTGTATAACTGACAGGCTGGGGACGCTATCAGTAATTGGATATGCCCCTCCTACTAAATTCGGTACCAGGGCACCGATTGTTGGGCTTGGTTGTGACCTGGCTCTTTGACCTAGAACTAGCTTAGATAATCTCAGCTATATGGATGACTTTTACTATTTATTTCATCTGTCTTTTATATTATTTGTATCTTT
>CM055281.1:6843481-6916757 GCA_029237695.1 Conchocele bisecta
TATAAGTTCGCCACCGCCGCAATGAGATACTCCCACATGGTTTGTTTTATTTATTATTGTATCGTCCGTCAGACGTGCCACCGTCGCACCGCCGCATCGAGTTACTCCGCAGGTTTGTCTCATTATATATTTTATCGTCCGTCAGAATGGCCACCGCGGCACCGCCGCATTCAGATACTCCGCAGGTTTGTTTTATTATATATTGTATCGTCCGTCAGAATGGCCACCGCGGCACCGCCGTATTGAGATACTCCGCAGGTTTGTTCCATTATACATGTTTTATATTAAATCTTTCTTGTATTAAACGTATTGTATTTTATCGTCCGTCAGAATGGCCACCGCGGCACCGTCGCATTCAGATACTCCGCAGGTTTGTTTTATTATATATTGTATCGTCCGTCAGAATGGCCACCGCGGCACCGCCGTATTGAGATACTCCGCAGGTTTGTTCCATTATACATGTTTTATATTAAATCTTTCTTGTATTAAACGCCATTATTTTGGCTGGGTTATATGATACACATGAAAATAAACGTCATACTTATTCCATGTGCATCATACCTGTCACACATCCACGTGGTGCTAGCTGGTAACACGATTTCATATAAGTTATATGCAATCGTGGCTAACGTGACAGGATATTATTTTGTATCTAAGTAGATTTAATAATTTGTCATGTTTTCAAATAAAATGTTCAGTCTTCTTCTTTATATATAAAATTAGGGGCGAAACCATCCGGGTCCGATGGGGGCGAACCGGGATAAGGGCGAACCAGTATAGGGGGCGAACACGTTTTAGGGCGAAACCACCCGGGACCCATTAATAAACCACATCAGTGCACCCGAACCTGCCTCAAAGCACCTGCAACACAAACATATGCATTTTTCTCCGGACTATTTTTTGAGCGGAAGCAGTCTATCTGTGTACTGAGGTCAGCTGGTTTTGCGGCGTAATCGTACGAGACGTTCACTTGAAACAACGGAGTTTTATTGTGACACACTGTGTAAGGTATACATTTATTGTCTCCAGTTGTCTCTAGAATATTTGCGCATGTTAGGCTCTATTTTTTTATTATTGCAAGTTGTGTACTTTGCAGAGAATACATTGCCGGTAGTTTGTTTATAATTGTGTATACAAATTTTAGTGGGTGGGGTAAATCTTTTTAAAATTAAATTTCTAGAGGCGCTCTAATTCTTCTTGACAGCGAGGACACGTCATTCGCACGTTATAAAACACAGGAGTGAACATGTGGGTGATGGTGTAAGTTTTAAATTTGCCTACATAATGGGCAAAATACAGTGTTTACATCATTTTGGGTTGCTATTTGCTCATTACCCAATTGTTCATTCATTTCGGGATAGTTGTTATGGGGCTTTCATTGCATTTGTTTTATTTTTATTTTTTATTCCCCCTGCACCTAATAGGGTTAGGATTGTCCGTACCGTCTGTACACCTGAACTAGTTTCCGCACGATAATTTGAATTTTTTACCAATTTCCGTTAATATATTTTATATTATGTCATTGTCTGATAGTATTAGAAATGATTTCCATTCATTTTCCCCTCCAAAAAATATGTAACTGCCGTAGAAAAACCGGTGTTCGGTTACCACGAGGATAGATACTCTACAATTGAAAATGACCACATCCGGGGCAGGAAACAATGACGCTTTTTTGTTACAGCTCCCCAAGTCACGTGATCACTAAATACACAGAAAAAAACATGGCGTTTGCAACTGGAGATCCAGGTCATCGATTTTAGTTAGTAAACATATCTACAATTTTGATGTAGGTTTAAATCGTTACGATAGTAGGAAAATACCGCGAGCTTTGGTCCCCTCACTCTATTGTGACAATGTGCATTGATATCAATAAGGGAGACACATATTGAAGTGTGGTTTGTTGCACAAAGTTCAAAGACATTTGTGTTTCGTAAATAGATGTTTTTTCTCACTGTTGATTTCAGCATGATAACTTGAATAATCCTTGGCTGATTTCCACCATCCTTCACAGATGCATTGATATCAATTGAAAGTGGGATCCATTGCTCCAAGTTCAAGGTCAACCGTGTTAAAAATAGATTTTTTTCAATTTGCTTGTTTTCGTGCAATAACTTTAATCTTTGGCCGATTTTCATTATACCTCACATGGATGGGCCGTTGATATGGCATTGGACTTCAATGCCGAAGGTTGTCAGTTCAATCCTCACCCTAGGCATGAAATATTCTTACATAGTATTTCCTTCCCACTCGTCTGTCAGATGAAACTTTAAACTGTGGTCCTGTCTATATATAACCATAGCTGTTGTTGAGATGTTAAGCCCATTCACTTTACTGACATTTCACAGGTGCATTGATATCAAGCTGGGAAAGAAAGTGGGTAAGGTCGCCTGTGCTAAAACTAGACTTTTAACTCACTAATGTCAGCTCCCATACTCGGTGTTGGTCGTTAATTCATGACTGTCTTGATAAGCAGTTATGATCATGGCATACTGAAGTGGCATTTTCCTGTGGAATTTTCAAAATGATAATAAAGTATCAAAAATTATTCAATTAAATAAATAATTATTCAATTCATTTGAACCTTATATTCCCATATCTGAGATAAAACATGTTTGTTTTTTACTTTTTTTATTCAATCAACAGTATTATGTGTGTATGTTTGTTAAATGTAAACTAGAGTTCAATTCATGTGTTTGTGTATTTAGATAAGTGGTCAAATGGATATATGAACCTAGCTTAGAAAAATGTCAGCTCTACGGATGTGATTTCATCTGTCTTATATTTTCTGTATCCGTGAGAGCTGAGACCCTTATAGTGTAAAATTTAGTCACAATAACAGCCTTGTCCTGGTGTTTTGCTACACAAATGGGAATAAAAGGAGAACCAATGTCAAACTATGTATACCTACATGTGTATTATTGGTCCATGAATGTTTTTAACATGATTGTGAAGTGCTAAACTTCTCACTATAAGAGTCTCAGCTCTCACGGATACAGAAAATATAAAAGACAGATGAAATAGTAAAACACATCTGAGATTTTCTAAGCTATATTGAACCCAGAGCTCCAGATAAGCTGCGTATTTGCTTAAATACCCAATTAAAATTAACAAAAACCCAATGGAAATTAGAAGTAAGGAGTAATTGGAACTAAAACAATATAGTAATTTCGAATAACCTCTGAAGGGAAACCCATTTAATACACATTGTTTTAAAGTCACTCTTTTTATTAAATTTTCGACCACATGGTCTTTATCAAAACAATGTGAAACTGTATTGGCTGTCCTGTGTGACGTCCGTAGTGTAGCAGTAACATCTGGTTTACTGCGACACTATGGACGTACATAGGACTGCCAATACAGTTTCACACTATTTTGATAAAGACCATGTCGCGAAAATTTAATAAAAAGAGTGACTTTAAAACAATATGCAAATCAATATATCATTTTTTTCTCAAAATATGAAAATTACTTGCAAAAAGTGCAGATCCTGATGAGACGGCTCGTCAGCGGCTCACTGGTCGTACTGTTTGCCAATAACACTAGGCGCTCATCTGGATCTGTACTGTTTGCCAATAACACTATACAGGTATGTTGTGTTTGGAAAGTTAAGGGTCAAGAAGGATTGTTTTCAATCTTTAAAATTTAACAGATCCTTTTTTGAGGCTCATCTGGATATACAGTGTTTACACATATTACATTTATGAGCTGTCGGATGAAAGGGTTATTTTAACAATATATTACAGACCTGTTGTTTGTATTACGATACACTTGCACATGCTATATTCTGGTTTATCACTCCTATTTCACATGCATATTACTATGTGGTATTATGGGCTGGTGGCCTAAAGTATGGAAATAAACAAACTTGAACTTGTTATACCTCCCCCCCCCCCCCCACCCCCCCCCCCCCCCCCCCCACCCCCCCCCCCCCCCCCCCCCCCCCTCCCCCCCCCCCCCCCCCCCCCCCCCCCCACCCTCCCGCAACAAGTTGTGGGGGTATACTGGAGTCCGGTTTGTCCATCCGTCCGTGCGTCCCGTCTGTGTGATTGATCCCTGTTTACAAGGAGTCGCAGAACGGAGAAAATGCAGTAAGGAGTCATTTCGGCCGCACAAGTGTCTCGAATGAAAATGACCGCTGTGTGTCTGATATTTCTCCAGACAGTATAGTTTTTGCATAGTTTTGCTTCAAACTAAATACACTCTCTGTGAAAAGCAGATCAGTGTATACAATTTTATGAAAAAAGTTCTTAAGCAGAAAACAGGTTTATTATTACTATCTAAAGGAGTGTTTATTGTTCTTGTAAAATGTTTGATGACCCTGTGGCGCTTCAAATGATGTCCCATTTCATCAGAAAGTCTTGCCGCCTCTCCGTAAGCAATCGTTTTATCAGGATATAGTCGTCAATTGGCGAAATTGACGTATTGATTTTCGCGCGCTGTAATGTCGAATTTCACTTTATTGTGTGCGTTGGTACATTTTGTTTGCGCGAGTCACTGCAGTGTTCCAAATGACACTTCTTTCTCTCTACACCGCTGCCGTGTGAATGTGCTAGGCTGGGTATTCTAAAATATACGGTCATCCGCAGGGGTCAGGCAGGGAGCTGTAGCTTTCGGCATAGCGTATGTCGTCCACATCTGCACTTGTTCGTCGGATACCTAACAGACATCATCTTGGAGCAGCCACACGTCACTGATGTTTAAGTAAACTGTGTTATTGCAATAACTATGGCCTACTTTTTTTAAATATAGGCCATTTCCCATAAATTGTTGACATATTTTCAAGTTTCCTGTATTCTGCATAAAGCCGATTTCGAGCGATATGCTTTCGGCCCACATGTTCATCGTGTAAACTGTTGATGTTGCTTATAATGACCGCTAACCAATCTTTTCTTGCTAAATACCAACACGAGTATCTATTTTGTTCATTGCAGTTAACCGACAAGCGGAACCCGGTGTGAAGTTGGAACCTAGAATTGTGCGTTTCGACCCGCGGGAAATCGTGTCGTCCGAGTCGAGCGAGTGCTGTACAGAGTAAATCAGCACTCACTGTCCAGTAGAATTGCTGCTATTGGGCTGGACTGCTGCACCAGGTATAGTGTATTAGGTAGGCACAAACTAAAGTGACTCTGTACTTCACACGTGTGCTGTGTGATTGATCCCTGTTTACAAGGAGTCGCAGAACGGAGAAAATGCAATAAGGAGTCATTTCGGCCGCACAAGTGTCTCGAATGAAAATGACCGCTGTGTGTCTGATATTTCTCCAGACGGTATAGTTTTTGCATAGTTTTGCTTCAAACTGAATACACTCTCTGTGAAAAGCAGACCAGTGTATACAATTTTATGAAAAAAAGTTCTTAAGGTACCAGTCCACTTGAAAAAGGCTTTAATAGTTTCGTAGTTTTCCTATGGGCTTTTTACTGAATATTCCAAAACTGCCTGTCTGTGATGATTGAATGTGACTTAAAATTAAATACTCACTATCCTATGCTATTTTCAGCTGAAAAAAGCAAGTATTTGTAAAATTATGTGCCAAACTGTGATCTGGGCCATTTAGTGAGCATATTCAGATTAAAATTGTACGCATCTTCCGCTCGAAATGTGTGTTTGCTGTTTGGGGCGCAATTTTAACAGTCTGAAACAGAGGTTTGTGGCTCGAAAACAAATCACTCAGTACCAGTACAGACTATGATCAGTGTGGGCAGGTATACATGTAGGCTCGATTCACACATTATTTGTTGGTGCAAACTCCGCACGTCACATAGCTTTCTGGCGCCTTTAGTCCAGCGGCCATGACGGAAAAAGTGCAGAAATTGACCACCACATGCTAACTTTTGCACATTATAAGTGCTCTTAGCTGTATGCCAATTTGATTTGTGTAGCTACTAAAGTTTCTTGACATATAATATAACAGGTGTATACAGCAAACCGCCTCTGTGAATATATGAAGAGGATGTCTGAGAAAAAAACTTGCGGAAGTGCTCGCTCGGCCAAGAATTGCTAAAAAATTCTAAAATCTTGGTGGACTGGTACCGAAGTGCTTTTCACAAATACCGTCACCGTTTAATCTGCTAAAAAATAGTGACCGTGTGTATCCTATTTATAAAACATCCATAGACGCTTATTATATGTATAGTTGCATCATCGATATAGACGCTTATTGTAACCAAATAAGACATAGGCTAGCGGTGATTTTGTGACTGACTGCAATCGACGTCTTATTTTTTATTGAAAACGCATATCAGTACGCATATATTTTCAAGCCAATTGATTACTTGATGTTTTAATTGGGTTTTGGTATGCAGGGCTTTCAAGTTGAATTGGGTTTTCAGATTTTTTGATTGCGTATTTACGCAAATACGCAGCTTATCAAGGCCTCTGAATATACTTCTCAAGGTAATGCAGGATTTAAACTAATGCCTCTACAACAAATAAGGTCCAAATAGGTTTGTTACAACCCATAAACATATCGTATAGTCTCATTTCTAACAGTTTAAAATAAGCATGGAATATGTGTATTATTGACGAGAAAAATATATTGTAGCCATTTTTTCATCAACCAATAATCGATGCATTTTCTGGTAAAGGTGATTGTTAGTGCACAATAAAACACGTCTTTACACAACAAACTAGATGCCATTTTAAAATTTAAAAAGCAAGATAGGATCACCAAATGACATATTACCTCTTTGTCAATGTTACATACACGAGATTCAGCACATTTCTATCTCTCCGTAATCGAAGGCATGTATATTCTGCAAACAACTGCAATTGTACAAACCCTAGTGGCTTGGACTATGCCACGTTGTAGTTTTTCTAACAAAGCACACAATCCAAAATAAATCGCTTAAATGTCCCCCTATTTGGCCAAATACTGAATTCTGGCCCAAGTATACCAGTCGTGTAAGCAAGGCTAGCTAGCCTCATAAACCAGACATGGGCATACCAAAGGAAGGTGATTGGAAGTTTAGAATAACAACAGGACTCCAGATAAGGAATTAGTAATTGAGTATCAATGCATCATTTCTGAAGCAATTGGGTATTTCAAAATTTTAATTGGGTAAAATAAAATTACACTACTGTTTACACATCAACATACCGCACTTATTGAATTGGTTGCTTCGAAATGAAAACATGTCTTGGTATTTCATTCGAATTGTCTCCTTGAAGACAATGATGTGTTTTCATGGAAAATAAGAAAAATATGCTATATTTGTGATATTTTTATTGTTTTCTGCAATACATGTATGATAAAGATACCACAAAATGTTTATTGCTTTTTGATAATCGCTAATTCTGATCAAGTTGAATTTGGTGTTTGGCAATTTTAATTGGGTATTTAACAAAATATGCAGCTTATCTGGAACAATGATAACAATATAGTCTGATCCGTTCGGCCACTTGCGGTTTGTCATTGGACCAGGATGATTGGACCGGTGGCAATTTTACCACACCTGTCTGATGAGTTTCGCAAAGACTTGGTTAATCCAGAGCTCCAGATAAGGGGCGTATTGGCGTATTTTCCGCACTTATTTTAGCTGAATACACATTGATTATCAACAATAAGAGTACAAAATTCTCACAGCAATGTGTAAACACGCATTGATGTAAATTATTTAGTGGACATGCTGTAATAAAGTTCAATATACTTTGTTGTGCTGCAAAAAGCTTTTTTGCAGCTCTCAAAAAAGTGAGTTTTTAAATTTGTTTTGTCATTTGTTCCACTATTTAATAAGGAAGAAAATACATATACAAAAGTAAAATACGCATTGAATTTGTAATATAGAGGTATAATACTCTTTAGATACAGAACTTATCTGGAGCTCTGACTGACTTCTTGTGTTTTACAGGCAGTATCCAGTGACATCAGAGGATGGGTAATACAATATGTATGATGATCACTATGATGTATCAAAAATGTGTCCAGTACTTTTCGTCAAAATCGTCAAACGGTAAGTGACTTAGTCAGAGCCCATAGCATTTATTCCATAGTGGCCATCACATGCGTATTTGGCTTTCTTGTATGTGACAGTTGAATCTGGTTATACATGTACCCCTTATAAGAGTAATTGCACTCGTATTACTTTTAGGGGAAGGGGCCAAGTGACTGGTCACTGGTGTGGTTTAGACCTGGCACTAGATCAGATTATTCTAATTTCATGGCTGAATATACATGTATATTTTTTCCGATGTAAATATTCCATTCTGATTAGGGATTTTCCTCTCAACGCAGTCAGTAGGTTGAATACGGGATCAAACCCGTTAGTAGTATATGAGAGTCAAAATGATACCACCTCCCTCTGGGAGCCCCCCGCTACGCGCGGTGCCTCCCATCAAGAAGGTGGTATCATTTTTGACTCCCATATTCTACTTGGGTTTTTCCCCACTGTTCACACGGTATGGATGAGAAGAGTGGAAAATATATTTCAGCAACCACGATACTTCCTCGACTGGACACCATGTTAGAGATAAGCCATTTCTATGTTATACTCAGTATAATGCAACAATCTGCCATACATAGCAGGTCTGTCATACATATCAAGTCACAACAATTTACACCCTATTAGAGATACGAAATCCATCATAATGCCTACCATAAAGGTAGAGATAAAATGCTCAAATTAATCTTCTAAAAATTCAGTATGTGAACTACATTGTATAACTTAATTAAACCAATGGTCTTTCGAATGACAATTGATGATGTCACGTGTTGCTATGACGTTAAACCCTTTCACCTGTTTTCCTGTTGCAGAGCGACACGGAAATGCGAGAGGCAATGAAAAGGCTAATGCCAGCAAGAAGATGTGCCCACCAATAACAAGTTACCAGGTACGCCACACTTTCAATACCACAGACCTCTATAGCTCTCTTTGCAAACGGTGTAGTTCCAGAGGAGCAGTTTGATTGGCTGTGTCTGAGCTTTATCAGGTAACCTGCCCTGCATTGACCGAATACGTACTGACTGATAACATATTGTTGTATTGGGCATTGACCTGATACAAACAAACATTTCACGCTTAGATTTCAAAAATTTCCGCCCTGGCAAAATCATGATGCATGCTATGTGCATTTTTGACAACAAACCGTGCCGTCTGGATATAAATATAACTGTGTACATATTGGAAAATTTAATGAATAAATTTAGTGGATGTTGGAGAGTCGCATGTGATTAATTGAGACATAATGCTATTCTTTCATTGGTCGAGAAACTAGGGCAAACAATAAATATTAAAATTGCTTATTGTTTCTGTATTAATACACCACATCCAGCATTCTCATTAATAAAAAAAAATATATATATACAGTCGAACTTCGATGGGTCGAACCCTGGTAAACTCGTCAGCCATGCTTGCCTCGAACTAGCCTTTAGGTCCCGGCAGAATTCTTATATAAATACGTTAAAACTACCCGGTATAGGTCGAACTTGTGAAAGTCGAACAACCCTCAATGCCTCGAATGGCTGTCACGCCCGGTCGTGTATAAATCCACTATAAACACCACAAAAACTCGAACATGTCAGACGATTGTCTCCAGACTAGTTGATTGACTTTCACACCTATTGTTAACCGGTTGTCGAACAAATCTCAAGTGGTCATTTGAGCGTATACAATAACGGCAGTCGTGACCAGCATACGTGGTAATTATGCATTGACCAATGTCGGCGAAGTTGTTAGTTAATAAAGTGGTAATTTATGGGACATGTGGAATTAAATATCGCTCAGTTTTAACTAATGACCCAAGCATTCTGGCCTTTTAAGTTGTAAATCAACATGAACTGTTTTTACTATGATCAGTAATGAGTGTGATGTGTCATCCGATTTATTCGCCATATAAGCAGGTGAAGCGCAAGACTACGAAGCAAGGCGAGATAACAGACTTCTTCAATACCGGACGTGTATAACTTTCATGTATAACTTGTACTGGGTTCCATGTGATAGTAAATTATGATATGCAGTGGATGTGGTTCCGGGTGCGAAGTAGTGATGGGGCGACTGGGCATGATCGTATCGGACGGGGCAATCAAGTCCGCCAATTATATTTCGTAATCATTTTCTCTTGTTCTCATGTTCTATTGCTGTATAATGGCTATGTAAATAAAAACACACATGAGTTTGCCGCTTTCTTTATTTTATTAAAGCCTGTTTCTGTTAATAAACGACTGTGACAATCAACCGTAAATGCAAATGTAAGCGCATTTATATGAAACAATGTGTCGTAATGACGACTTGTTTCACTTAGTACACTGACCAACTCGTCGATCTGTAATGGTTACAGTAGAAAATCCCGATGGGTCGAACAACGGATGGGTCGAACTAAAACTTAACCCCGCAGGCTGTTCGACCCATCGAAGTTCGACTGTATATATACATGTATTTTCAAAACATAACAAATACAAGGGTGGATTGGGTTGGCTGAAGGTATGGCGGCCAACATATATGTACATTACTTTAATTAATATAGCACAAGTAGTGTGTCAAAATCTTGTTTTTGGATCTTGAAGCAATTAATAACTTAAAAGTTAGTCTTTGAGCAATACAACACAAATTATCAATACAAATATTAAAAGGTCAGGTTGGCCATAAAATGTGTTGGGAACAAATCTTAAAAGAACATTTTATTCCTATTTTAGACTATATTTTCCTATTTTATTCCTATTTTTTCACCGTCTGAATTCCTATTTTCCTATTTTGTTGGACCAATCCCTCACTTGACGCCTGGATGTGTTTTCATGGAAAATAAGAAAAATATGCTATATTTGTGGTCTGTTTTCTGCAGCATGATAAAGATGCCACACAATTGTTATTGCTTTTTGATACTCACTACTTCTGATTTCAATAGGGTTTTTGGCAATTTTAATTGGGTATTTAAGCAAATATGCAGCTTATCTGGTGGTGGGGGGGGGGGGGGCATGTCCATGTTTTACAAACATAATGTCTAGTTGTAATTGTATTGCTGAATGTACAGCTTGTACCCCCATTCAAGTACATGCCTCTTTGTATATGTGGCTTTGACTGGAGAAATGGGGCTTATAGGACTTGTGACCAGTGAAGCTCCTGATCGTATAGCAGACTCACACAGCCTGATCATGATCTCTATTGCTTGTTAGATGCATTGAGTGGGTGGCAGGTGGGAACATGTGATGGGTAATTTAACGATCTGGTTTCATCCTTACCGGAATTCCGATTAGAGATCTGGTTTGGCATTGATGGAATGGCGAATATTGCAGATCGGAAGAATCGCGAATGCCAAGAAACGGCAGTACCAGTATAATCAAACTACGCTGCCTCGTCAGAGCTTCACGGCCAGAACAGATAATTTTGGTCAGGTTGCCATCGGCATCCCCATTGTGCTTCCGATTGTCAAGGAAGAGTCCCGAAACAAACTAAAATCGCCGTACCTGTTGGGAACGAAGGGTGAACCAATGAAAGGTAAGAAACCGGGCCTTGACAATGGAGGTTAGAAGAAATGCAACGGAAACATGACTAACATATAATCACAATTTACAATGATTTGGGCTGTGAATGCAGAAATGGGGCCTATGGGATTTGTGCCCAGTGTAGCTCCTGATTAAATAGCACTCTCCTGTAGCATTGTAATGATCTATATTGCGTGTTAGAAGCATTGCACGTGTTTCCTTGACGGACTGACAAACTGCAGGTCATGATCAGACAATGCGGATGTGTTCTGACTGGTAATATAATTATAATGTCGTATCGAGCATTTACCTGATATCCGCATTACAACGAATTAAAAACTGATGTTTCGTTGGTCAGTGGTGAGAATTCTTTCACCTGTTTTCCTGTTGCAGAGCGAGACGGGAATGTGAGAGGCACGGGAAAGGCTAAGGCCAGCAAGAAGATGTGCCCACCAAGAACAAGTTACCAGGTACGCCACGCCTTGCGCTAACACTTTCAGTACCACAGACCTCTATAGCTGTCTTTGCAAACTGTGTAGATCCAGAGGAGCAGTTTGATTGGCTGTGTCTGAGCTTTATCAGGTAACCTGCCCTGCATTGACCGAATACGTACTGACTGATAACATATTGTTGTATCAGGCATTGACCTGATACAAACATCCGGGTTACAACAGTGAAAACTGACGTTCCATTAGTCAGATGACGTCACATGACGTTACCGATTACGTCCGTGTAAAGACGCAACGTAAGCAAGTCTGCGTTCTGTCCATCTGTGGTCATTTTCGAGCATAAAACGTTACCCGATAGAATACCAGGCTAGTGACACTGTCTTTTGATATCAAGTTTATCAGGCTCGGAAAACAGAAGACGCTACCCCTGGTATGTTCTATGTAGCAGAGCGCTGGGTCGGGGACTATGTGGCCAGCGCTGCAGATAAGAAATTAGTAATTGAGTATTTTCACTCTTCTCATTTCTGAAGCAATTGGGTATTTCAATATTTTAATTGGGTAAAATAAAATCACAAAACTGTTTACACATCAACAGCAATTATTGAATACTTTGCTTCGAAATGAAAACATGTATTCACATTTCATTAGAATTGTCTCCTTGGAGATGTGTTTTCATGGAAAATAAGAAAAATATGCTATATTTGTTGTCTGTTTATTGTTTTCTGCAGCATGATAAAGGTACCACGAAATTGTTATTGCTTTTTGATACTCAATACTTCTGATTTCAATTGGGTTTTTGGCAATTTTAATTGTTATTTAAGCAAATATGCAGCTTATCTGGTGGGGGGAGGGGGCATATCCATGTTTTACAAACATAATGTCTAGTATTGCTGAATGTACAGCTTTTACCCCCATTCAAGTACATGCCTCTTTGTATATGTGGCTGTGACTGGAGAAATGAGGCTTATGGGACTTGTGACCAGTGTAGCTCCTGATCGTATAGCTCACACAGCCTGATCATGATCTATATTGCTTGTTAGATGCATTGAGTGGGTGGCAGGTGGGAACATGTGATGGGTAATTTAACGATATGGGTTCATCCTTACCGGAATTCCGATATGAGATCTGGTTTGGCATTGATGGAATGGCGAATATTGCAGATCCTATCCAGTATTTGCTTGGTTTTTGTGACATTGCACAGGTGAGCGATATAGGGCCATCATGGCCCTCTTGTTATAACGTATGTACTTAATCCATGACCCCACCCCTTTCCCCAAGGTCAAGGTCACAAACTGTAGAAAATCACCAACTTAGTGCGTTCATAAACTTAAAGTTGGGTTAAATTTTGTTTTGCTTCTGTTTTCAGGGAGCGCATTGATATTTCATACATGCATTCATCTTAATATGCTATATCATGCTATAGCAAATCCACGACCCACCTTCTACCACTGACCTCAATGTCAAGGTCCACCACACACCCCTTAACCCAAGGTCATGTTATATAATATTTTTTATACAACTGTGCCAAGTTTGAGTGAAGGCTGCCAACAGGCGAGCTTCGTTGTCTTCTGACAACTCTTGTTAAATTTGTTTTATCATTTGTTCCCTATTTAATACGGAAGAAAATAAATAATACATATACAAAAGTGTGGGTGGCAGGTGGGAGCACGCGATGGGTAATTTAACGATCGGGGTTCATCCTTACCGGAATCCCGACTGGAGACCTGGTTTGGCCCTCACATACGTCTTTGGAATTTTGTATGTGACAGTTGAATCGGGTTATACCCCTTATGTGAGTATTACAATATTCGTAATCCTATTTAGGGGAAGGGGCCAAGTGACTTTGGTGTGGTATGGACCTGGCACCAGATCAGGTTATTCTAATTTCAGGGCTGAATATATTTGTTCTCGATGTAAATATTCCGTTCGTATTTTCGCCCCAATGCAGCAGGTTAAAATGGGATCGAACCCGTTTGGCCGGCCTTACATGACCTTAGCTGTTGATAGGCCGTTAAACACTAATAAACAAACAAACAAACATATACAAAAGTAAAATACACATTGAATTTGAAATATAGAGGTATAATACTCTTTAGATACAGATCTTACCTGGAGCTCTGACCGACTTCTTGTGTTTTACAGGAGGCAGTACCCAGTGAAAACACCCCGAGGATGGATTACATTTCAACATCATCAAACGGTAAGTGACTTTGTCAGAGCCCACAACACATTTATTCCATAGTAGCCAACATGTGCGTCTTTGGCTTTCCTGTATGTGACAGTTGAATCTGGTTATACATGTACTCCTTATAAGTCATCGTACCGGTATTACTTTTAGGAGAAGGGGCCAATTGACTGGTGTGGTATAGACCTGGCACTAGATCAGGTTATTCTAATTTCATGGCTCAATATATATTTTTTCCGATGTAAATATTCCGTTCTGATTTTGGGATTTTCCCCCCAATGCAGTAGGTTGAATACGGAATCGAACCCGTTGGCTCGACCTTAAATGACCTTAGCTGTTTTTAGGCCGTTAAACACCAACAGAGAAACAAAAACGTTTATTCCATAGTAAAGTAGTCTATTAAGTGTTCCCTACTCACACTAACCATTTCAACACTACAGCCCTCTATAGAGGTGTTTTCAAACAGTGTAGATCCTGACGAGCCGTCGCGCTACGAGCTGTCTCATCTGAATCTGCACCTTTTGCAAGTAATTTTCATATTTTTTAGATTTTCACCTTGTTTGTATTAAAGGCAAAAATGTTAATTTCTTTTTTATTTTTATTTATTATCAAGGCTGCCAGCTTAGTGATAACGATGCCCTTGTTGTGATTTAAATAAGTCAGCTCAGTCTGTTTTTTAAGTTCAAACAGAGCCTGGAACATTCCATGTCGGACCTTGGTTGTCAGTGGCCTCCAAAATTAGAGGGTCCAAATGTCTGTAAAATACAAATTTTGTATGTTTTATATATTATATATTAGTGGTGCAACGATATACCGGTATACCGGTATATTGCGATATGTCATCCTGACGATACGTATCGCGGTACGGTTTTCGCGTATCGCGATATTTACACTATATTCTCGGTCGCCATCTTGTGTTAAAATAATTGTGTAAAATTATTCAAAATCATTCAAAACTTAATTTTTAATATGACAGAAGTCAATATTTTTTAATAAACACGCCACAATTAGATGACTAATACATGTAGTGAGTAATTTTATGGCTGGGGTATAAAAATAATATACCGAAAGTCTGATACAAAATGGTCAGGGAAAATCACGACTTGGTGCCATTTCTATTGCCAGATAGGTACGTTCTACTGGCGAGTACTGCAGTGGCGGTATTTTTCTTTTATGTTTCTAAAATAAATTATGTTAAATCATACCATGAGTTGCAGGCAGAATGAACAATCATTACTTCCTTCACAGAACTTTTGCAAGTGGTTTCGCGACATCCGCGAAATGAAGGTCTGCTCGATTAACACAATAAATTTGCGAGAAGCATAAATGACTAAAAACCTGTTACTAATTGTGCCTGCATAATGTTGTCTCCCGTTGCGTGAGACTGGAAACATATACAGTGTTATGTAAAGGCATTCACTGATGTGTGCGCCCGTGGACAATATCCTACAGGAGAGGCTAATACCGACCGGTATGGACTGTCGGCTGGCAAAATATATAGTACATTTTCGACCAGTATATGGCATAGCGATCACGACAATTCGGGTATTTACAGCTCACTATTCCATCAATGAAGCACCCAGCATGATAATAACAAGCAAAATAGAATGTTCTTATGCTAAATGGATGTGCAATTTGATCAGCAGCTGCACTGGTCGCAAATACCATAAGCCCCATTTCTCCCGTCACAGCCAAAAAATGAGAGAAAAGCGCTGCACACATCACCAGTCAATTCAGACTTGAAATCAAACAAGCCTCTGTATCCGGTCATTAACCCGATCAGCTGTGAAATTGCCAGGTAACGGCTGTTCTATTTACCTCCTAATATTTGTGACCAGTTGCTATTATCATTATTTACTTGATAGAAATACAATTAGTTTGTCTCTGTAGCAGTTCATGATGTTTATGCTTGTACACAAGTATTATTGCAATAAAAAAACAACAGTATTGCAACTGATTAACTAGTTTATTATAAAGTTTGTCCAATTCACGTAACAGCCCATTTTTACAACGCATCGATTGAACATGTGTGTATTAAAATGTTTCAAACACGACCTTTACATTTCACTGGGGGTGACAGTCGATAAATATAGTACAGTAAGCATAAATGATATATTTTCTACGTTTATGCGAAGCATATTTGCTTCAAACAAACTACAGAAAGCACAAAACTTAGCCAAGCAATACAGGCGATTCATGACCTAATTTCGCCTGCACCCAGTAGCCGACGAATTTTCAGTAGTCGACTTATGGGCCGCGACTTGGCTCAAGACTGATTTTTTGGGCTCATTTTCGTGCCTCGACTTATGAGGCGGGTAGACTTATGGCTAGCTATATACGGTATACAGTTACGCGATAACTATAAGTAAGAGAAAAAATCAAGGAAAATATGATTTTGATCACTCCTCCCTAATTTCCTCTCGTCCAGAAATAATCACTAATGTCAACCGTTTCTGGGCAAAGTCCTGACCCACACAGTGTTTTGATGTGTTCTAATGACAATAATAAACAATAAAGACTGTTCTTTATCTCCTGTTTATTTTTATTATTATTTGTTCATACGTGGTATAATATCGCAATACGTATTGCAATATGGGTTTGTTGTATCGCAATATATCGCAATACGGGTTTGACCGTATCGTTGCACCTCTAATATCTGATCAAATACTGGTACTTGAAAATATGGTCGCCCAGAATCACCCATTCGTCGGATCAATCGTTAGGACAAGCGCAAAAACACCATTCATCATCATGTACACGGACGATCAAATTTCAGATATACGTAACCATTGTTGTCATGGAAATTCGATTCTGGGTGTAGACAAGACATTCAACTTATGCGACAGGCACGTCACAGTCACCTGCTACAAACAAATCCCAGTAATAAGACCCAAAAGCACCACCAATTTTCATCGGACCATTATTTATACACGACAACAGCGATTTTGAATCTTACTGCAACTTCTTTCACCACCTTAAAATGAAACTTATCAACACAACGTTGGACAAACTAGTAATCGGTAGTGACGACGAATGCGCCCTAGTACGAACAATAGTGACGGCATTTCCAGAATCAACACACATATTATGCACACGACATCTACAGCAAAACAGAAACTGACGGACGACGCATTGACGATAACACAATGTAATGACATTCTGGATATGATATACGGTGACGGCGGAATCATCGATGCAGACGACAGTATATGTTTCGACGGAAAATGTGACAAACTAGAGCGACATTGCACTGACATCTCGCTGCCTTTCCTGCGATATTTTCAGACCCGACTTCGACCACACCTACAGACGAAAGTTAACGAGCCCATCCGACACGAAATCATTGATGACGCTCATTGGACGAACAACAACTGCGAATCGATCAATCATGTACTGAAACAGACGATTGACTGGAAGTCGAGACCACTGACAGACTTGGTTGACGGTTTACAAGGACTGGTTGTTGGTCAATACAAAGACTTGCGTGGTGCATTGCTGGGGACTGGGGAATACAGACTGGCTGACTCACATATACAATTTAAGGTGACAAAGACAGACTGGATCACAATGACTGAACAGCAGCGCGTTCAGCTTTACACCAGGTTCCGACAATTCATTCCTACGTTCCCAGGGTTTATAACATCAACGGACGGACAGTCAACCATTGTAGCACCGCGAACACACGGACGAAAACCAGGACAACGGACAAGAAAAATTAAATATTCTAAGAAGTGTTAATTGAAAATGATCTTAAAAAGGTATTTCAAGTTGTTTTCCATGGTTTTACAAGTTATAGTTACCGTATTTACCCTATGTATTGGGACACCCTTTATATTGGGACACCCCCGTTTTGGGGAGAAATAATTATTTTTTAGGAAACAAGTTTTGGGACACATCACAATTTTAAAAAAAAATCAATAATTTCTGCACCTTAAGTATTGGGACATCATTTTTTTAAATACTTTTCAGGGATTCCGCTGGGGAAAAAAAAATCGCCACTCCATTTTTTAAAAAAAAATTCACCGGCTACTGGTCATGCCGACTATTGGCACGTCTCGCTATAAACAGAGGCCGTCGCTGATTAACTAATATAACACAGTGCTGACGGTAAATCTGAGCTCTGTTGATTAAATAGATTACCAATAAACCGTATACATCGACAATGCCGCCTGTCGATGCCAGAATGTGATTTATTTGCGAAAATTATTTTGATTCACACGGAAATACTCCTGATACATCGCCCCGCCCTCTCATCAATATTCACGAGGTAAGTTTAAAGTACGGACATGTATCCGGTCACGGCATGCTCTCCATGCTATTATATCCAGACACTACCGAGGGATGGCGTTTCGATCGGGACAACTGGGTGGAAAGTATAGTACAGTGCGACCCCGTTAGTACACGGAAGCACGGCGACATTCAACCTTCCGTGTTGCTTATCCGAACCGTGCTATATCCGTTCTCGCCCAAGACGCATCATAATGTCAACAAAAAATACATGTACACTGTACACTGTGACTGCGAATGAACGACGTCGCCAATGCCTATAATATGCCATAAGTTTTCACTGTTATCTTCGCATGTAATAAATATATTGAATCCAAGAATTGTTAACGTCATGTTTTATTTATTCATCATGTTCATGTAGAATGTAGATCTACGCAGGTCTGTGCAATCCATTGTAAACGCGTGTAGAAAAAAGTGTAGTAAACACATTCGATGAGTCAATGACCCAATGACCGATATCCTGTTCCATCAGCTGCAACGTCACGTGACAAGCTCGTGCGTTGCAAACTGTGTTTACTCATATGGTGAGCACAGGTGGAAGACTCGGACTTATGACACCAAAATAAATGCCTATTAAAAAAATCCCATTATCCCACCCACCTGGTATCGTACATGACGTTAATAATAGAACGAGATCAAGTGGGTGGGGTAATGGATATTTTTGTAATGGTCATTTTCTTTGTGTCACACGTCCGACTATTCCACCTGTGGGTTTGAGTACGCACAGAGTTTTAACCCTTTCAACACCACAGACCTGTATAGACATGTTTTGCCCGACGTGTTATAATTTTGCGCCAGTTCATGAGGTAATCAGGCTTATCACGTGAGATTTTCGACGAAGATGAATCTGATAATAGTGTACATTTTCTGTAAACGATATCGAATGTTGACGAATATTAAATTAATAATTATTACGCATTTGCTCTAAAAATGTTATCAACTTTCTGATATATTTGCAGATAAATCATTCTCGGCGAAAATCTCGGTTATATAATAAAGTTGATTATCGCATGCACTGGCTCAATTATGATGTCGCGAAACAAGGCCAGTTGTCGCGTACACATTTGTGTACATGCGCCGGGGGCGTGGGCAGTGCTGTAACAATTTAGTTAATCTGGGTCGAGTTAATCTGCGCCACTGATACGCGATCTCCGATTGGTCAGCCTTTTACACCTAATTAATATTCCACCAATGGTGAGCGCGAACGCATGCCGGAAAATTTAAATCGAGCACATAACAATTAGCACTGCTTTGTTACTGGGACCAATAATTGATGTTATTCCCAGTTTGCTCGGATTAATTTACGAAATGTGCAAACGTGATCAGCTGCACATTCACATCGGTGAGATAAAAGGAGGCTATGCGTCCATAAAAAAAAAAAAAATAATAAAAATAAAAAAAAAAATCGTCCATTTTTGGTCTAATTTGGGAAATAATCGCAAATTTAACACGATTTCTGACAATAGTCGTGTTACAAATTTAACACGATTTTGATATACAAATAGGCAAACAATTCGGGAGCCAAGGCACAACCGTGTACTAACCAAATTTCGAGAATACAAACTTTCAATATTAATAATTGGGACACCAAAACAAATAATTAATTTATTTTATATTATGTATTGGGACACTAGAATTTTATTTATTTTTTACTGTCCCAATACATAGGGTAAATACGGTAATAGTACTTAGTCTAAGTACTATTATATTTACACCCTGGCACATTTGAATTGTTTTATACAGTGTTTAGAAAGGTGTTTTATGTATATACAAACAATAATTGACCCTCCAAGACACGCTAGAATCACCTGTGGATTAGGACTGCGTTAAGGAATTCGCCAAAATTGTTGTTTATGTAAGTCTTAAGAGTCCCTAGAAATAACCGACCCAAGTCACCTAATTGATCTTGAAACTTCTCATCAGGTTCGTGCCCTACAACTTTTTGCGCATTTGAGTGACATTCCTTGCTCACTCGTACAATAAATAAATGTTGCTGCCTAGATGCATCAAATTTAAATATGGTGATGTCCAGATTCACCTAGAAATCAACATATATCACATTTCATGCATAATTTGCGAACAGACCCTCTTCAGATTAAGGAATTATGTAGAAAAATCACAAAATAGGTGGTAAATCACAATTGTATGTAACTAACTTAGAAAACCGTGGGAAACAACTTAAAATACCTTTTTAAAATAATGTTCAATTAACACTAGAATATGCTTATTCGCTTGTTTTCTAGGGGCATGAATCAATGAGAAGGCACGAATCCATGAGAATTGGGGCTAATACTATTTGTACGATATAAATCAGCTTTGTTTTAGAACTACCACATGGCATCCTGTACACGCTAACATTAATTACTGCGATATGCGGCCATTACAAACATTCCAATCAATCAATATGTTACATTGCTTAATTATAGTCAACTCAATTAGTAACTCAGTTCTCAAATGTTAATTGCGATCGCAGCATCACAATTAGTCTCAATCCTCATCAATTACTATTTTCACACGTTCACAACAACCCAGAATCAGTTTTATATGAAACATCTTCAGTGATGGTGCATAAAAACGCTGATGTATTTAATGCTTATAATATTGATATATGCATCACTTGTCAAAGATGTGCACAAATAAGCTTTCATTGGTACACTTTCATTCATAGTCAACATATTGAGAATAAATTACATTCTCCTTACGTTTTGAATGCACATGTACCTTATGTGGCAGTGTATATGCATCGTGCATGTTAAGCTACACCATCGCACATCGTAAACTGTCAAGACTAGAGGATTTGCGACCCTATGTTTATGTACCTGTATTAGCAGGTTATCTGGACCCGAAAACCGGTGACTTGTTAATTGGGATAATCAACCTGGGGTAGTGAAACCTCTAGCCGCGAAAACGTACAATGTGCGAAAGTGTATGAGGTGCGAACGCGGAGGTCGCGAAACCTCCGTAAATCGACAAAAACACAGGATTTATTATGGTTCAGCACACAGGTGATTCTAGCGTGTCTTGGATTAGATTAACATGCCATGTCTCTATATCATGTTTAACTTCTATTTTTCATTATCTTACTTTTATCATTTATTATTTACTTTTCTAACGGTAGTAAAGCCATAGTGCTATGTCTAGTCTTGGATGGTCAATTATTGTTTTTAGCCAGGTTTTTTGAAAAAAAATCCAGGCTATTGGATTGGCGAAAGCTGGGCGGGCGGGCGGGCGGCGGGCGGCGGGCGGCGTCCACAATCAATGTTAAGTTTTCGTGTTGGAGTCCATTTCTTTGTTACTGTACCACCTAGGACCACCAAACTTTCACAGCTTCATAATCAAGGGGTGCCCACCACATATCACTATCCAACATGTTACCTTTTTTTGAACTTGACCCATTTTTTCCGCGCAGTCAACTTAGCCATTTTCAATGTTAAGTTTTCGCTTTTACAATGTTAAGTTTTCGTGTTTTAAGTCCATTTCTTTGGTACTGTACCACCTAGGACCACCAAACTTTCACAGCTTCATAACCAAGGGGTGCCTACCACATACAACTATCCATTTTGTGACCATTTTTTTTACCTTCACCTATTATTTCTACGTAATTGACTTAGCCATTTTCAACGTTAACTTTCTAACGTACGTCTGGTTAAAGTTTTTTGGTTAAAAGTTTTTTGTTATACTATATCTCTGCAACTGCTTCGCCCTTTACCTTGAAACTTCACATGGGTATTATCATCATCCATATTTTCATTCGACCCCCCCCCCCCCCAACCGTGCGGCCCCTGTGCCCAATGTCAAATTACTTTGAATATTTTTGTTATTAAAGTTTTTTTGTGTACTATATCTCTGCAACTGCTTCACCCATTACCTTGATACTTCACATGGGTGTTTATCATCATTGTCGCGCCCGCTTGCGGAGAAGCGCGATATGGTCGGCATTTTGGCATACGTCCGTCCGTCCGTCCGTCCGTCCGTCCGTGTGTCCGGTTAAAGTTTTTTGGTTAAAGTTTTTCCATCTACTATATCTATTTTTTTAGTGTCCATGCCTCGCCCCAAGGCGCGACATGCAGGCCACAGCCATCTAGTCTACAAAAAGTGGGTATAATTATGTTATCCAAGTGTCTATGCTTGGAAAAAACCTGGCCTTCGTGGCTTTGCCTCGTTTCTTGTTATATATATATACATGAAACACCTTTCTAATCAATGTACAAAACAATTAAAATGCGCCCGGGTGTAATAATAATAGTACACCTGGGCGCATTTGAATTGTTTTGTACATTGTTTAGAAAGGTGTTTCATGTACTGTATATACAAACAATAATTGTGAGGTGATATTGTGAGTATATTTATTACATGTATTCTCAGTTGATTCTTTGATCACTGTACAATAAAGAAGTGTTGCCGCCTAGATGCATAAATTTAAATATGGTGAAGTCCAGATTCACATAGAAATCAACATCTATCATATTTTATGCAAAATTTACGAACAGACCCTCTTCAGATTAAGGAAATGTGTAGAAAAGTCACAAAATAGGTTGTAAATCACAATTGTATGTAACTGTAACTTAGAAAACCGTGGGAAACAACTTAAAATACATTTTAAATTAATTTCCAATTAACACTATTCTTAGAATATGCTTATTCACTTATTTTCTAGGGGCATGAATTAATGAGATGGCACGAATCCATGAGAATTGGCTCTACTTATTATCAAATATATTTGTTTTCCATCTTCGGTTAAAGTTGAATAATGGCACAAATCAACACACCTAATATGAAAAACAGAACTAGGGAACAGGACATGTCAGACTCACTATCGCCTACTATCGCAGTATCGCAGTATCGCAGTATCGCAGTAGTACATTCAGAGCTCCAGTTAAGGTGCGTAATTTGACCAACTTGCGGTGAAATTTTGTTATTTCTTCATCAAAAATGGCAAGTTGGGAGTGCTTTAGAATCGTCTCATTGACGATTCTAAAGCACTCCAAATTTGCCATTTTTGATGGAGAAATAAGAAATTTACACACCTTAACTGGAGCTCTGACATTGTGTGGCCACTCTGACATTGTGTGGCCACTCTGACAATGTGTGGCCACTCTGACATTGTGTGGCCACTCTGACAATGGTGGCGAATGGGAGTTTTGTACCTTTCTAAGTACTATTATTATTACACCCGGGCACATTTGAATTGACACGCTAGAATCACCTGTGGGTAAATATAGAAACCAAACTACAAAATATTTCAAGCTATTTTTTTGAGTGCACTACTGTTCATTGCTCTAATTTCATTGCATTGCATAAGAGTTATGATGCAGTAGTATTTCCAAAGTTGCGTTTGAAGCATTGTTTACTTTCTGATTCCTGGAAAAGTGCTCTAGAAATGTGCTAATACAAATTTATTTGGTTAGTTTATGATAATATAGCCAAGGGAGTATGCAAAAGTAGTTTTGTATGGTTGGCCACAGACATAGTTTGCTTGCAAATCCTGATCCATTAATGGTACAAAAGCGTGGGAAGTGGGGCGGCAAAAAATGTAAGGTGTCTGAATGTCTCTTAAATGCAGCAGAATGCAGGAAATGGCATTTAGAATTCAAAATAATTCAGGGGGTGTATGTCCCCGGACCCCCCTAGCAATAACTCGCTGTGCTCGCGTCAACAATCGCCTCCCCAATATTAATTTACTTCCGACGCCTCTGTAGTACCCAAGTTCACTTGTGAAGCATAAGAACCCTGCTCTTGACAATTTCTCGTGTCTATATGTAAGAAATATTTTACTAATTTTGGTTCTTAAATTTTACAATTTCACAGAATAGTATGAACCCTGTGTTGGACAAGAATTGTCAATTGTCGAGGGTCCAAATTTCCGAAACTAAATTTTGTGTAAAATACATGTACAAATTTTGTATGTTTTATATATATACTTGATCCCTGTGCTGCAATTTCCAGGAACCCAAATCATATATAGGGTCAAAATGTCCCCAAAGGAACACTGTTGAAAACCCTGCCGCATATTTTGTGGTGAAAGTGTTAACCCTTGCAATGCTGACTTAGAATTTGTCGTCTACTGTTTATTTTTTATTTTACTTTTTTTTTATCAAAAGCATGTTTTGACAACACTTTAGAATCATTTCCAATGGAAATGATTCTAAAGTGTTGTCAAACCATGTTATTATTAACACAAAAGGACAAAACATAAATCAACATCAGACAACAATTAACATTTTCC
Organism: Conchocele bisecta; assembly: GCA_029237695.1. Lineage (NCBI taxonomy): Eukaryota > Metazoa > Mollusca > Bivalvia > Lucinida > Thyasiridae > Conchocele > Conchocele bisecta. Next base: position 6,868,042 of record CM055281.1, read on the forward strand.
ACATTCTAAGGCTTAACCAATCACTGGACCTGTTACCCTGGTTACAGTAATTGTGATGGAATGGGATCAGTATCCACAGCCAGCCTCGCTTGTGGTGAATCATAGAATATTCGCTGGAGGTGAGGACCTTCTGACCAAGAGCAATTCTCATGGCGATTTGCCTGAGAAAAAGTGTTGTTTGATGATTATTCAGCAGGGTAAGTACATAGTCGATCTTAATTGACTGATAATTGTATAACACTAAACTATATATAGATACTATGAATTTGACACCAAACATTGTCCGCAAGAATGAGAACTCTTTGCCTCATTAATTTTCGAGTTATCACCCTTTGTATTTTCGGGTACTGATTTCTTGTCTGGAGCATAACTGGAATAACATTTGTAATATGTTTTATAAAATTTGCATATACATAGACCACAACTCGAAGGTGTGTCATGCGCAGTAATGAAAACTCTCGCCTCGCTACTTTATTAGTCATTATCCCCTTGCCGATAGGCAAGAGGGGATATAGGGTTAGTCCATAATTAGTAACACTTTTCATTTTCCAATAACTCCGGAACCGATTTTGATAATATTTGTCCACAATGTGTGTCTAGGGATGGTGGTTTGTTTTGCATATGACCCACGTCCGACCGCCCAATGTCAAGGTTACTGATGTTCACCTTATTTGTAAGGCAAAAATGTTAAGTTTTTTTCTTTTTTCAATAACTCATCAACCGCCCAAGGTCAAGGTCACTGAGGACTTGAATTTTTTTTTTTTAATTAAGACTGCCAGCGAGGGGATTAGCTTCGTTTAACGATGCAAGTTCTTGTCACCCTTTGTTTTTTCACACACTGATTTCTTGTGTGGGCACAGCTCGAATAACCTTTGGAATAGTTTTATGAAACTTCACACATGCACCACACGACCCAAATGTCGGTGGCGCTCAAGAATGATAATTCTTGCCTCATTAATGTTCCGAGTTATCTCCCTTTGTTTTTTTCACACTCTGATTTCATGTCCTTAGCATAACTCGAATACACTTTGGAATATTTTCATGAAACTTCACACATAGACCACGACTCAAAGGTGTGTCCCGCGCAAGAATGAAAACTATTGTCTTGCTAATTTTTATAAGACCGTTTTTAAAAAACGGTATGTATTATGTTTTACCGCTGGGCGGGCGGGCGGCTGACAGAAAAAGTTCGTGTACACAACTCCTCCGAAACCGTTGGTATTTTTATGCCGAAAAAATATTTTTTAACAAAAATATCACCTTTTTAACTTAACCATTTTTTCTACATTTCCTCATACACATCTCCTCCGAAATCGTTCAGTCGATCATTCTGAAACTAGCTATACACACGTCTTCTACACATATTGAAGATGTGCACCTTGGGGGTTTTTATGCCGAAAATATATTTTTTAACAAAAATATCACCTTTTTAACTTAGCCATTTTTATGCCCCACCACGATAGTGGAGGGGGGCATTTAGTGTTACCCTTGTCCGTCCGTCCCGTCCGTCCGTCCCGTCCGTCCGTCTGTCACAAAACTTTAACGCTCGGGTAAATGTCTCAGAATTTCTTCATCCTTCGACCGATCTGCTTCATATTTCATATACACATTGCTCTAATGGACCTCTACCGCCCTGTGCCAAATGTGTGTCACATACTTAGTGCTTCAAAAACTTTAACGCTCGGGTAAATATCTTATAATTTCTGTTTTCTTTCACGGATCAGCTTCATATTTCATATACGCATTGCTCTGATGGTCCTCTACTGTCCTGTGCCAAATCCACATTCATCCTGCACCAAGCCCAGGGTCAAGGTCACATACTTGGTTCTTCAAAAACTTTAACGCTCGGGTAAATATCTTATAATTTCTGTTCCCTTCCATGGATCAGCTTCATACTTCATATACGCATTGCTATAATGGTCCTCTACCGCCCTGTGCCAAATCCACATTTGTCCTGCCCCCGCCAAGCCCAGGGTCAAGGTCACATACTTGGTGCTTCAAAAACTTTAACGCTCAGGTAAATATCTTATAATTTCTGTTGTCTTTCACGGATCATCTTCATACTTCATATATGCATTGCTGTAATGGTCCTCTACCGCCCTGTGCCAAACCCACGTTCGTCCTGCCCCCGCCGAGCCCAGGGTCAAGGTCACATACTTGGTGCTTCAAAAACTTGAACTCTCGGGTAAATATCTTATAATTTCTGTTTGCTTTCACCGATCAGCTTCATATTTCATATACGCATTGCTCTAATGGTCCTCTACTGTCCTGTGCCAAATCCACGTTCATCCTGCCCCTGCCAAGCCCAGGGTCAAGGTCACATACTTAGTGCTTCAAAAACTTTAACGCTCAGGTAAATATCTTATAATTTCTGTTTTCTTTTACGGATCAGCTTCATTCTTCATATACGCATTGCTCTAATGCTCCTCTACCGCCCTGTGTCAAATCCACGTTTCTCCTGCACCAAGCCCAGGGTCAAGGTCACATACTTAGTGCTTCAAAAACTTTAACGCTCAGGTAAATATCTTATAATTTCTGTTGTCTTTCACGGATCATCTTCATACTTCATATACACATTGCTGTAATGGTCCTCTACCGCCCTGTGCCAAATCCATGTTCGTCCTGCCCACGCTGAGCCCAGGGTCAAGGTCACATACTTGGTGCTTCAAAAACTTTAACGCTCAGGTAAATATCTTATAATTTCTGTTTGCTTTCACGGATCAGCTTCATATTTCATATACGCATTGCTCTGATGGTCCTCTACTGTCCTGTGCCAAATCCACGTTTGTCCTGCCCCCGCCAAGCCCAGGGTCAAGGTCACATACTTAGTGCTTCAAAAACTTTAATGCTCAGGTAAATATCTTATAATTTCTGTTGTCTTTCACGGATCATCTTCATACTTCATATATGCATTGCTGGTAATGGTCCTCTACCGCCCTGTGCCAAACCCACGTTCGTCCTGCCCCCGCCGAGCCCAGGGTCAAGGTCACATACTTGGTGCTTCTAAAACTTTAACGCTCGGGTAAAAAAGAATTTTGACTTGGAATTTGGCCTCATTTATTATCAAAGCGATATGTGGGGCATCCGTGTTCTACGAACACATTTTCTAGTTTCTACATTTTTCTATACAATTCTATATACGGTACAGAGTTTGTGTACACAACTCCTCCAAAACCGTTCAGTCGATCGTTCTGCAACTATACACACGTCCACACGTCTTCTACACATATTGAAGATGTGCACCTTGGTGTTTTTATGCCGAAAAAATATTTTTTAACAAAAATATCACCTTTTTAACTTAGCCATTTTTTCTACATTATTGTATCCAATTCCCTATCATTTCTACTTTACACTCTACTTTTCTATCTCTGCCTAAATTAGTATACATGTTTAGCACAACGAGATGAAGAAATAATGCTATAGACTTTCAAATTCTTATTAATGTTTTTTGCCTTGGTGACAGCTTCACATTTCTGCATCTTCGCTGTCTGGCCCATATTCGACGGGCGTATTTTGTGACTTGCGGCACTCTTGTTTAGTTATCTCCCTTGCTTTTTCGCGCACTGAATTCTTGTCTGGAGCATAACTCGAATAAACTTTGAAATATTTTCATGTAACTTCACGCATTCATAGACCATGACCCAATGGTGTGTTGCATGCAAGATAGACAACTCTTGCCTCACTAATGTTTTAGTTATCTCTTTTTTTAGCTCACCTGAGCGAAGCTCATGTGAGCTATTGTTACCGCAATGTGTCCGTCGTCCATCGTCCGTCGTCGTCCGTGAACATTTTCAAACGTCTTCTCCTCAGTAACCATTGGGTCTATAGTCACCAAACTTCATGGTCATGGTCCTTAGATAGGGGGATTACAAAAATGTTAAAATGACGTCATTACGTAATCCAAGAGCACAAATTCTTAAAAAATCTTCTTCTCAAGAACCGCCAACCAGATTTCGACAAAACTTGGTAGGAATGATCGATGTACATTGCTCTTTCAAAGTTGTTAAAATGGTGACCCCGGGGTCAAAAATGGGCGTGGCCCGTGGGGTCAAATTGGGGTCAAATTTTATTTTTGACCGAATATGGTCATGTCATATATCAAATTGAAGGTACCAATGAGGCGATCACTCTGGTGCATTTTTTGTCGAAATCGGATTGTTATGTCATCAAAGATGGCCGCCGAAAGGTCGTTCTTTTATTAGAGATTTCAAAATTCTTCTTCACATGAACCACTTGGCCCATGGTAGCCAAACTTAAAAGTTATGGTCCATGGGTGAAGCCTTTTCAGATTTGTTAAAATGGATGTCATCGCTAATTCAAGATGGCCGCCGTCTAAAAATAGCATAAATTCTTAAAAAATCTTCTTCTCATGAACCGCTAGCCGGATTTCGATTAAACTTGGTAGGAATGATCGATGGACATTGCTCTTTCAAAGTTGTTAAAATGGTGACCCCGGGGTCAAAAATGGGCGTGGCCCGTAGGGTCAAATTGGGGTCAAATTTTATTTTTGACTGAATATGGTCATGTTATATATCAAATCGAAGGTATCAATGAGGTGATCACTCTGGTACATTTTTTGTCGAAATCGGATTGTTATGTCATCCAAGATGGCCGCCAAAATGTCAAAAGGTCGTTCTTTTATTAGAGATTTCAAAATTCATCTTCACATGAACCGCTTGGCCCATGGTAGCTAAACTTAAAAGTTATGGTCCATGGGTGAAGCCTTTTCAGATTTGTTAAAATGGAGGTCATCGCTAATCCAAGATGGCCGCCGTCTAAAAATAGCATAAATTCTTAAAAAATCTTCTTATGAACCGCTAGCCGGATTTCGACGAAACTTGGTAGGAATGATCGATGTACAATGCTCTTTCAAATTTGTTAAAATGGTGACCTTAGGGTCAAAAATGGGCGTGGCCCGTGGGGTCAAATTTTATTTTTGACCGAATATGGTCATGTTATATATCAAATCGAAGGTATCAATGAGGCGATCACTCTGGTACATATTTTGTCGAAATCGGATTGTTATGTCATCCAAGATGGCCGCCAAAATGTCAAAAGGTCGTTCTTTTATTAGAGATTTCAAAATTCTTCTTCACATGAACCGCTTGGCCCATAATTGTCCATGGGTGAAGTCTTTTCAGATTTGTTAAAATGGAGGTCATCGCTAATCCAAGATGGCCGCCGTCTAAAAATAGCATAAATTCTTAAAAAATCTTCTTATGAACCGCTAGCCGGATTTCGACGAAACTTGGTAGGAATGATCGATGTACAATGCTCTTTCAAATTTGTTAAAATGGTGACCTTAGGGTCAAAAATGGGCGTGGCCCGTGGGGTCAAAATTTTATTTTTATTTTTGACCGAATATGGTCATGTTATATATCAAATCGAAGGTATCAATGAGGCGATCACTCTGGTACATATTTTGTCGAAATCGGATTGTTATGTCATCCAAGATGGCCGCCAAAATGTCAAAAGGTCGTTCTTTTATTAGAGATTTCAAAATTCTTCTTCACATGAACCGCTTGGCCCATTATTGTCCATGGGTGAAGCCTTTTCAGATTTGTTAAAATGGAGGTCATCGCTAATCCAAGATGGCCGCCGTTTAAAAATAGCATAAATTTTTAAACAATCTTCTCGTGAACCGCTGGCCGGATTTCGACTAAACTTGGTAGGAATGATCGATTTACAATGCTCTTTCAAAGTTGTGAAAATGGTGACCCCGGGGTCAAAAAAGGGCATGGCCCGAGGGGTCAAATTGGGGTCAAATTTTATTTTTGACCGAATATGCTCATGCCATATATCAAATTGAAGATATCAATGAGGCGATTGCTCTGGTGCAATATTTGTCGGAATCGGATGATTATGTCATCCATGATGGCCACCAAAAGGTCTATTTATTCAAGATTTTGAACGTCTTTTTCTCAAGAACCACATGGCCGATGCTGGCCAAACTTAGGAAGTTAAGATCCTTGGGTGAAGCATTTTCAGATTTGGTAAAATGAGAGTCATCACTTAATCCAAGATGACCGCCATCTAAAAATAGCACAATTTTTTTAAAACACATAAACTCAATGTCACATTCTCCTCTGATGTTCATGGAGTCAGGTGAGCGAATTAGGGCCATCATGGCCCTCTTGTTTTGTTTTTTTAGCAGATTGTCACTTTACTAACATATAAGTTATCTCCCTATATTTTTAGTTGTTGCCTGTAGGCGGGGAGGGGTATACACATTCACTTGTCGACAAGCATCAATTTCTGGTTTTAATTATGCCTCCTATGCGATAGCAAGGGGGGGCATATTGCATTGCTCTTGAAGTTCTGTACGTCCGTCCGTCTGAGTACATTTACGTCGAAAAGTCAAAAGGTTTGTAAGAGTTTCTCCAATTAGAGTCCAGTATGCCACGGGGGCATATCCATGTTTTACAAACGTAATGTCTAATTTCAGAGGTAAATATATATATTTGTATACAGCCGTTTGAAAACCGGGACATATTATATTGCCGCCGCCCAACGTAAACTTTAGTCTTGTACCGCAAACTTGTAAGTTTTACAGTTTTTCACTGATAAAGTATTTATACTTCTCATAGATGACTACTAAAAACTCCTGCGGTGCGTAATTTTCAGCCGATTTACTTCATATCGGACTAGATGCACATAACAATCAGCTAATGGTGTCGATCAGCAAGTGACATGCACATACCATTTGACCTTAATGTGACATTGAGAATGCCTCGGCGGACGTATATTGTGACCTCCGGCACTCTTGTTTTATTTGTTAATCAGATTTTCCCCCATCCATAGACGTGAAAATTACTTTAGCTGTTGACAGACCATTACATTTCAAGCTACGAACATGGATTTATCTGTGAGAGAAAACCAGTAATTGTTAATTTACTAATAATACACCGTGAAGAGAACACCTGTAATCACCCGCGTGCACTTTCCCGCAGTCGTTATAAAATAAACACCGCCCACAAAAAATTCATACGCAGATGCAAACGTCCCCAAAACATTATAAAATGCATTTTTGTTTGAAAAAGTTGTTCAGAAATGTAATAATTAGGATATTTCATCGTACATGTTTTCAATAGCTTGAAATAATACCCCAGTGTATGTCATGTCAGCTTACTCATGAACAGCGTGTTCACTTCACTAACTTGTTGTTTACGTGCATATGTTTCAGGTTTGTGCGAAACACCACACCACTGGGCCTGGAGAGGTTTGTGAATGATATAGACAAGATTAAAGAACCCACCGGCTGTATTGTCAATGAGGTTGGTTTTATCTTGCCCACTTTACTCTTTGCATGCTGGGAAACTTGTGGACTATAAATACCGTAATCGTCCATTTAAACACCCCTGCCCATGTAAACGCCCCCCTGACATTTTTTTTGAAAATCAACAACCCACTTACCATTAACATAGATGCTCAAGTCCGGTAAAATTTCCCAAAAGTTGCTTTCAAATCGGTAAAACTTGCAAGCCGTCAAGTATCCTATTTTTTCCTATTTTCTAAGCAATTCCTATTTTTTCCTATTTTTTGACCAAATGTTCCTATTTTCTGGCCTTTTTGAAAAGCCGCACACATTTTTGCCAAATTTAACTATGAGCATGACAGTGAAATTGACAAAATAGATAAATACTGTACATTGTAACATAACTACACAACTATTATTGTATCTTTCGAATTTCCATCTGTTCATTTGGAACATTTGCGTGAAAGATTTTACGTACTTTATGTCTCTGCAACCCTGTTATGGTTGACATGAAAATTGATATGCATGTTTATCATCCTCCCTATATTTATTGTGCACAATACCCATAGTCCCCACATTTTCAAGATCAAATTATGTAGAGATTTGCTTTAAAGATTTATGTAAAATTCTATTTAATGTTTTTAAGTACTTTATAACTCTGCAACATTCACCCTTCACTTGATTAGCTTAAACATTCATATGCATTGATACAGTTTTCCAAATAACGCACCAAATCATGTCTTCGTAATTCAATGCTGACTTACGATTTCTCTCCACACTACAGTACGGGCACCGAGGAACCCGCACATTTTTTGCTTCGCGGAGTTTTTCGCCAGCGCGGAATTTCCTACCTATTGCGGCAAATTGCTGGTTTGCCGCGAAATGCCGCAAAGCGTCGCAAAGTTCCCGCGGTATTGCCGCAATTGTTAAAATCAATTGCCGCAATCGTGACCCAAGTCAATTGCGGCAAAACGCGGCGAAATCATAAAACGGATCACCGGCACATTTGCCACAATTTGCGGCGTTTTGATGGACAGAAAATTCGGCGTTTTGCGATGTTTTGCTTTATTATTTTATGCTTTATCAATTGCAAATCTGGGTTCCAATGATGTTTGTTAAATGCAAAATATGTGTTTTGATTGACAAAAGGCACAAACAGGTGAACATGTTTAACTTGATTTTGCACGACATATCATCGTAGAATAATAAAAATGGTTTCCTTAATTGGAGGTCGTTGTCGAATTAGGTTGTTAGTAAATAATTAACGACAGGTGCATCCAATTATTGAATGCACATGCCATTTAATAATCCGTTAAATTCAGGTGCGCAAACTACAACACTTATGTTGCGGCCAACCCTCTGATATTGCATTTACTCGATCCTACTCATTGGCGACAATTCCTTGTGATTAGCCGCGTAATTGCTTAATTAGCATGCAATGTGTCAATTTTATTATGTTTAGTCAGATACCAAAGGCGAAAACAATCGAGCCAGGTGCATGGAACAAACGAATGGAAATTAAATGCAGCAACTCATTTTCGTAATTGATCTGGTCCATTCCTATAAATATTCCTAAATGACCAAGCGATTCATAACTTTCATATACTTGTATGTGAGGTTTTATATTCGCCATATTATATTCAGTTTGTAGTGATACGTTTCATAATGTCTGCGCAATTTGTTACGATCGGATACACATTACCTGGTGCGGTACCACTGCGACGGCAAGTTCCAGGTCCGGGGCAGAGGGTTCTTCAACACAGACGACGAGGTAATATGATTATTCCATTCATATTCAAGTACCCCGAAAAAACATTCGGGTACATTATACATGTACACATGTAGTTGCCACCCCGTCATTCCAAGGTGTGGGATCACGTGGTTTTTAAACCAAATTTTCCGACGTGACGTAATCTGTGACATCATTTTTACAGTAGATTTTCTTATAATCTTCCTAACAAACGGACGGATTTTGGTGATATGTAGCGCACCCAATACGATGGCATATGGGTTTTATGGTTGCTCTGAAAGTTATTTACAATTACTTATAAATTTCACAATGAATCGAGTACCGTTTTTTTCTTACATTCACATGCTTTAGTTTTTATTTACATTTACGGTAACCGATTCTTCGTCAAAACGACAGAATTATGAGATTAATGTCGCCGATACAATCAAAGGCGACGTGTACCGCATTTGCTGCGGTATATTTCATAAAAATATGTCATTCCATTAGATAAGATATTAAAGGAAATCTACTGTAAACACATCTGAAAAAAACATGACGTCACGTCGTTCGGAAACACGCGATCCCACACCTTCCGTTCCATCTGTCCGAGATTTGTATTACATGTATGTTCGCCGAAAATAGTCTCGGGTACACAGTCGACACACAGTTTGTCAATATGTCCGTCCTTGTGTCTGTCCGTGCGATATTTGCGTTAAGGTTTTAGTTTAGTCTGTCTGTCAATCTGTCCGTCCGCGTGTCTGTCTGTACGACAGATGCGTTAAAGATTTCGCCTGCATATATATGTATGGTACCCCGAAAAAATACAGGGTGCACAATCGCCACCATGTCTGTCTGTCCTTCCGCGTGCCTGTTTGATTTGCTTTACAGTTTCCGAACACCTACTATCTTTGTTACGTTAAATAACCGGATTTGGTTGAAACTATTACTTATTTGTTATCATCCATACTTCATTGTACAGTATATCCCAACCATGTGACCCCTTTGTTCAAGATAACACATTCTTTTTACAAAACAAATGTGTTAAACTCCGACTACCCTTGTTACCGTACATGTAAGTCGGATTTGACTTGAAACATCCGCACAGCAGCTATGCTATTGGTCACTCAAACACAGTTGGGCATTGGTTGTTTGATTGGGGTTTTAATACACACAATTGAACATAATCTAGTACTAGACGAAAGTTGGATTATTGTTGTTGCAATCATTGATTGATTGCTTGACTGATTGATTGATTTACTGCCAGCGTCGAGCCAAATCATCGTGTGCTATATGCCCAATTATGTCCGTCCGAAGGTGTCACAACACTGACTGTACATTGCTACAAGAAGCAATACACATATGTGGCTGTGTTTCGAGATATGGGGCTTATAGGATATGTGGTCAGTGTAGCTCCTGATAAAATAGCACACTCGTGTAGCCTGATAGCGATCTATATTGCTTGTTATACGCATGAAGGGTGTTTAATTAAGGAAATGACGAACAGTCCGGATCACTGATCTGGATCTACACTGGTCGCAAAACCCATAAGCCCCATTTCTCCAGTCACAGCTACATATCAATTGTGGTACTTTCCGACACAAATAACCTTTATTGGCTACATGACAACACATGATACTGATGAATTCCTCCTTTTATTAAACTCGACAAAAACAAAGTTGGACATTGGTTGTTTGATTGGGGTTTTAATACACACGAATGAACATAATCTACTACGAGACGAAAGTGGGGTTATTATTGTTGCGACCATTGATTGATTGATTGCTTGACTGATTGATTGATTTACTGCCAGCGTCGAGCAAAATCATTGTGTGCTATATGCCCAATTCTGTAATTCTACATATCAGTTGTGGTACTTTCCGACACAAATAACCTTTATTGGCTACATGACAACACATGATACTGATGAAATCCTCCTTTTATTAAACTCGACAAAAACAAAGTTGGACATTGGTTGATTGATTGGGGTTTTAATACACACGAACATAATCTAGTACGAGACGAAAGTGGGATTATTATTGTTGCAACCATTGATTGATTGATTGCTTGATTGCTTGACTGTTTGATTTAATGCCAGCGTCGAGCCAAATCATCGTGTGCTATATGCCCAATTATGTCCGTCCGAACGTGTAACAACACTGACTGTACATTGCTACAAGAAGCAATACACATATGTGGCTGTGTCTCGAGATATGGGGCTTATGGGATATGTGGCCAGTGTAGCTCCTGATAAAATAGCACACTCATGTAGCCTGATAGCGATCTATATTGCTTGTTATACGCATGAAGGGTGTTTAATTAAGGAAATAACGAACAGTCCGGATCACTGATCTGGATCTACACTGGTCGCAAAACCCATAAGCCCCATTTCTCCAGTCACAGCACCATATCAGCTGTGGAACTTTCCGACACAAATAACCTTTATTGGCTACATGACAACGCATACTGATGAAATAATCTGGTTCGGAAAATAGCTAATTCAATCAGCTACCCCACCACCCACATGTTACCGGTATGTACATACCCACTCAGTACGCACATGTTCTTTATAGGAATTAAATAAGTGTGTAATTTTGTCACTATTTCACCAGTTATAAAAATTATGAGTGCCCGCTATACAGATATAATCATTTAGTAATATTTATTTTTTTACCGATAGTGACCCGCGGTGGTATCCTTATAAAGTATAAAGTATGATCCTTGCACATACAAAATAAATACAGAGAATAAATAGTCTGTTATCGCCCCTGATATCAGTGTGGAAATTTACGTCTGATATATAATGTATAACAATGCCAATCAATAATTGGGCTAATGGTGAATGACAGTTTGTGCCTACTGAGCGGGTATGTACCTTTAATACACACAGTTGAACATAACCTAGTACGAGATGAAAGTGGGAGCACTGTGGTTGTTGATTGGTTGGGGTTTGAATACCATTGTAGAAAATATTGCAATTATGTCCGAACATGTCACAATAATATGATGTGTAATGCAACAAGAACTACCAGTGCAGATCCAGATCGTGTGCATCGGTCACAAAGACAATACTACTCACAATTCTGTCACAATCATATAATGTACTTTTTAGATAGTGGTAACTCAGACGTACACCGTTCGATGGGGGAAGGCCTCGGAGGTGGATACAGCCGGAAGTACTAGCACGGGAGTGACGTCGACATGCGAAACGAAATGAAGCAACGGGTCGCAGCGGAGCAGTTGGCAAAAGCGGCGGAGCAGTCGGCGAAACCACAGCGTGGAAAACAGCCACAGCAAAGAAAGCGGAAAGAGCCAACAGTCGGTGTAAGTAAAACTAGATAACGTTCAATGTCTGGATCTTCTCATCCAACTGCCCACTTTGGATTATATCATTGAAGTATGCAATCGACTTGCCACTTGTTGCTGCTGTCCAACGGTCGATATGCTGTTGACTTGTTGTGGAGTTGAACGCTGGATTCGTCAGAAAAGATGAAGTCCTCGAAATCTTCATTTGTGTTGACCAATTCCTCGCAGAATTCAACCCGCTTCAACTTATTTGCGCACCATTTGTGCATATCTGGGTGTGGTGTTCACGAATCCCGCAGCTTCTATGGCATTTTTAGTAGAAGACTGAAGTTGGCCCCGTCGTCTTTAAGAGCTTTGTGGATGTTGGTACTGGACTGGTAGGGGTCTTTCTCGAATGATTGCTTGATAATATCGATATCATCTACAGACACGACCTTAAATGACCGGCCTGTGGCACCATCACCAGTGTAATCCAATTTACCATTATGAAACGCCTTAATCCAGTAGTCAACCGTGTGTCGGGTTATGTCGTTTCCCTTTACGTGCATTGTGTTCAAAATTTCGCGTTTTGGAACACCTTGCCTATACATTTTCACAATCTCGAGCTTTGTTTTGTGGTCTAATTTCCCCATACTTATTCAGAAATTGCATCACAGTAACGATCGATGTATACAGAAATATTAATAGACATAATTTAAGACATTCGTTCATCGACTTTGATTTACAATGATGTTTTATTTTCGATTTGCTAATCGCGTAATAACGAGTTTGAGCATTACTCATTGGGCATGGTATTTACCTGTCAACACCTTGGGTCACATTAGGTAGTGTAATAGTGTTGACACACTTGGACACTGACACGGGAATTTCCATATTTGAGTACCAGTTATTAAAGGTGTGAATCGATTTCACACAAATTTAATATCTGTGATTAAACGCGGATGTAATACCTGTGTATTTACCTGTCAACAACTTTGGTCACATTAGGTAGTGTAGTAGTGTTGACTCACCCTGACACTGACACGAGACACGGGAATTTCCGTCATAGGTTACACGAGTGTGTTACTTGATCAATTAATAAGTTATGTAATATGCATGGTATCTACTCACAAGCTCGTCGGTCATTCCGATCAGGAGCTACTCTGGTCTCATGCAGGCTATATGTACATGATTGCTATTTGATGAGAAGTTACATGTATAGACCGGTCACATCGACATTCTATCTATGATTGATCAGGAGCTAGACTGGTAACACACATGCGGTCTTCGTGTCCAAGGTCATGGTCAAATTACTTAGAAATTATAGAAGCTATAGACTGGTCACATCGATTTTTATCAGGCCACATGAGTGTGCTAATAACGATCTATGTGACCAGTGTAGCTCCTGGTCAAATAGCCAAGCTGTTAGTCCTTCTGAAAGAACTCTTCCACCGTAATCCAGTCTGATCTGGATCTGCACTGCTCGCCAGTCCATCCGTGGAACTTCCGTCATGCTTCTAAATCCCGGATGGTTCAAGTGAATATGAAAGTATACAATAAATAGGTTAGTAAATCTGTATGGTATCTGTTCTCGCAAGCCTGTTGGTCATTCCGAACATATTCAATAATCTATCAACATACATGTTTAAATGCCTGTTGTATCTATATAAAGAGTGTTCTATATATATATTTCAGACATCAAGTAACAAGAAAGCGACCGTCGTCCGGGTGGTGACACCACCAACGTTTGTATCGGTACTCGGCACCACGACAACAGAGACGTCGATGTCAACAACTACAGCAACCGCGATATCTACATCAACGACGACGGCTAAAACGACGGCGACAACAACTACGGCGACGACGACGGAAACAACTACGGCGACGGAAACAACTACGGCGATGACGACGGTTGCGACTACGGCAACAACCTCGGCGACGGCAACAGCTACAGCGACGACGGCAACAACCTCGGCGACGGCAACAGCTACAGCGACGACGGCAACAACGACGGCGACGGAAACAACTACGGCGATGACGACGGCAACAACCACGACGACGGCAACAGCTACAGCGATGACGACGGCAACAACTACGGCGACGGCAATAACGACGGCGACGGCGACAACACCTACGGCACATCTACCGACAATCACAAGGACGCCAAGCCGGTTCCTCGCGCACCGCCCACTACAGTCATCATCGACGAGCCCGGCTGTGGTTACGGCGCTCCATGCGTTATCACAGCAGACGGTGATGCTGCAGCGGACGTTTGGAGGCATTTTGGTTTGGGCAGCGAATGGAAGGGTTCAGTCGCCGAATGATCGAAGGGGAGCAACAGGCCAACCGCATAGAGGCGAAGCTAGACCAACTATTAGTAACGGCCATCGGAACATCACAGACAGCTGACAACGAAGACAAGGACGACGGAGCGAACGGTGGGACATTCGGATGTATCGACGCTGAAGTTGCTGCCGCCACACACGCCACATCGAAGAATGCCGGGCACTTCGCATCCATTCTGACGACAAAGGTGTTTCCGGAGCTGTTCGGACCTGGACAGCTCCGGATGATGTACAACTGGAACGGAAATGGACAGCTTAAGAAGAAAGAACTGGACGGGAAACGGAAGAGGGACTTGACGAGATGCGTTCAACATTATTATCCAGAAGCGAGGAACAAGACGACATGGGAGGGAATCGTACAAAACATCAACGAGAGATTACGATGACAGGACAAGAAGATACCGCGACCACTACAAGACCGATCAACCGACAACCTGCATGAACAGACCGACGATAGCCTGATGGACATCGACGTCACCAATGCCCTGACGGACTTTGAAGAAACAGACGACTTTGACGTCATTTCGTACGTGTGTTTGTAGGCGGACATTACGAAACATAGAATTATTATACTGAATTTATTACATTATCACAGGCAAAATGGCTGTGATGGTGTAATAAATTCAGTATAATTGTATCCCCCGGACTCCGTCGGGGGATACTATGGATTTGACAGCGCGCCGCGTCCGCGTCCCGCGGTCCGCGTACGCGTCCGCCGCAGACACTTCTTGTCCGGAGCATAACTCGAACACCCTTTGGAATATTTTCATGAAACTTCACACATGCATAGACCACGACCCGAAGGTGTGTCGCGCACAAGAATGACAACTCTTGCATAGCTAATTTTTTTAGTTATCTCCCTTTTTTGTTTCGCGCACTGATTGACCATAACTCGACCTTTGGAATATTTTTATGATAAACTTAACACATTCAATTAGACCCCGAACCGAAGGATGTGTCGTGCACAAGAATGACAACTCTTGCATAGCTAATTTTTGAGTTATCTCCCTTTTTTGTTTTCGCTCACTGATTTCCTGTCCGGAGCATAACTCGACCACCCTTTGGAATATTTTCATGAAACTTCACACATGCATAGACCACGACCCGGAGGTGTGTCGCGCACAAGAATGACAACTCTTGCGTAGCTAATTTTTCAGTTATCTCCCTTTTTTGTTTTGCGCACTCTACAAACTGGACAATAATGCATGAAGACCTGTTTTCTCGTCTGCTCTGTACACCTTTTCTCGTGTGCTCTGTACACCTTACCTGTAGAGAGAACAATAGAAACTGGGAGAACCATGTGCTAGCATGTGCAGATGTCCAGTGCTTGACCAGGTAATTTATACAGGTAAATTACTACATTGGGTACTGTGTTGAAAATATTGTGGCATTATGTGGACCTGTGCAGATATATGTAGATAAATATAGGACTATTAAAAAAAATTCTGGGCTCCAGTAGCAAGCATTATTATTTTTAATTTTTAAACTTTTTTTCCATTTTTTTTTTTCATTTTTTTTTTCAAATTCTTTTTCAATTTTTGTCTAGTAGCATAAGGTCGTAAGTGCTATATACAGACTATTATCATATAATAAAACAATTATTGACTAGTGAGCCATAGAATATAATCTGATATTCTATGGTTCACTTGTCAATAATTGTATAATATGTTCGGGCCAGTGAAAATTGCTTTCGGGCCCAGGCTCGAGGTCAAGGCGGGACAAGGCGAGGCATCTGATTCCGCGGAATTCTTGTTTACTTATCTCCCTTTGTTGTTTCGTGCTCTGATTTTGTATCCAGAGCATAACTCGAACACGCATATACGCATTGCTCTAATGGTCCTCTCACCGCCCTGTGCCAAATCCACGTTCGTTGCTGCCCCCGTCAAGCCCAGGGTCAAGGTCACATACTTAGTGCTTCAAAAACATTAACGCTTGGGTAAATATCTTATACTTTCTGTTTTCTTTCATGGATCATGGATCATCTTCATATTTCATATACGCATTGCTCTAATGGTCCTCTACCGCCCTGTGCCAAATCCACGTTCGTCCTGCCCCACCAATCCCAGGGTCAAGGTCACATACTTGGTGCTTCAAAAACTTTAACGCTCAGGTAAATATCTTATAATTTTTATTTCCATTCACGGATCAACTTCATATTTCATATACGAGTTGCTCTAATGGTCGTCTACCGCCCTGTGCCAAATCCACGTTCGTCCTGCCCCCGCCAAGCCCAGGGTCAAGGTCACATACTTAGTTGCTTCAAAAACTTTAACGCTCGGGTAAATCTCTTATAATTTCTGTTTTTTCTTTCATGGATCATCTTCATATTTCATATAGCATTGCTCTAATGGTCCTCTACCTCCCTGTGCCAAATCCTCGTTCGTCCTGCCCCGCCAATCCCAGGTCAAGGTCCACATACTTGTGCTTCAAAAACTTTAATGCTCAGGTAAATATCTTATAATTTTTCTTTCCATTCACGGATCAACTTCATATTTCATATATGGGTTGCTCTAATGGTCCTCTACCGCCCTGTGCCAAATCCACGTTCGTCCCGCCCCCGCCAAGCCCAGGGTTAACATCATACGCTCAGGTAAATATCTTATAATTTCTGTTTTCTTTCACGGATCAGCTTCATATTTCATATATGCATTGCTCTAATGGTCCTCTACCGCCCTGTGCCAAATCCACGTTTGTCCTGCCCCCGCCAAGCCCAGGGTCAAGGTCACATACTTGGTGCTTCAAAAACTTTAACGCTCAGGTAAAAGAAAATTTTGACTTGCAATTTGGCCTCATTTATTATCAAAGCGATATGTGGGACATCCGTGTTCTATGAACACATTTTCTAGTTTATTAAACTTCACACATGCATAGAAGACGACCCAAAGGTGTGTCTCACGTAAGAATGACAACTCTTGCGTCGTTAATTTCTTAGTTATCGCCCTTTGTTGTTTCGTGCACTGATTTCGTGTCTGGAGCATAACTCGAACACCCTTTGGAATATTTTCATGAAACTTCACACATGCATAGACCACGACCCTAAAGGTGTGTCCCGCAAGAATGACAACTCTTGCATCACTAATTCTTTAGTTATCTCCCTTTGTTTTTCCGTCACTGATTTTGTCTCCGGAGCATAACTCGAACACCCTTTTTTCAAACTACTTGTGTATCTGGGGAGGGGGATACACATGCGCTTGTCGACAAGCATCCATTTCTAGTTAAAATGACCTTAGGGTGATTCCAAAATTAAACGTGGGGGGGGGGGCAGGCGGCACCCGAATTATTTATTGATGGGTGGTGGGGTCTGCATGAAATTAAAATGTATGGGTGGTTAGGTCCACAATAAATTCTAATTGATGCATGGTGGGGGCCAGTGAAAATAACTTAATAATAAACGGATAAAGAAGGAATAATATTGGCAATCCATCAGTCATTATTATGTTCTCATGCTTCATTAAATTATTAAATTGTGAAGCCTCCCCCCCCCCACCCCCCACCCCCCCCCCCCCCCACCTTGAACAATTAATAATGTTCAAACCCAAAACGAGACGGTTCAAATGAGTGATATATTTTTTTAATATACATATATTGCATCTACTGATTGCTTAATATTTCACACATGCATCTACTGATTGCCTGGGTTAATCATGCCCCTATGCGATAGCCAGGGTGGGGGCATATTGCCTTGCTCTTGAGGTTCCGTAAGTCCGTCCGTCTGTGTACATTTACATCAACAAGTTTGTAAGAGTTTCTCCAGTTAGAGTCCAGTATTCCAGAGGGGCACATCCATGTTTTACAAACATACTGTCTAGTATTAATGTTGGTACAAAAGCTAATTTATTAAAGGTATTAATACATGTACATGTACTTGCATTTAAAAAAAATATACCGCCGTACCCACCCATCCACAACTAGCACATTTGCGACATATCATTTTCGGTCTAGCTGCACACCTGATGGTGTTTACATTCGTCATTCGGTAATCCATTTTCACGTGCAAAGTGTGACTGACCTTTAGAACTCGGCAGAAACGAACATATCAAAACCTATGTAGTCACTCACGTCATCGAATTGACGCATGCAGCTTGTGCAGTTTCACATTTGTTTGATTTCTTGATAAAAGCAAGATTTGGCAGCACATGAGAATCGTCTCCAAAGTAAGACGATTCTCATATTTGTAAAGAAATACCAATATATTCAGGTTTTCTTTTCACATTTGTCCGATGACTTAATAAAACTTGTTTTGGCAACACATAACAATCTTCTCCTTAGACGAGTCTAATATTTTGTAAAAACAAAATTGTTTTCACATTTGTTTGATTTCTTAGACCGTGTAAACAATTGTATGATAAAACATGGTGTAAGATTTTAACGCCGTATTTGGTTATTTACATTTTTGAAATTATATCCGAAAATGCAATGTAATTATTAGTATTAAAATCTTGTGCGGAGCATTTTCGATCATATACAGTAGGACCTCTCTAAACCGGACACGCAGGGAGTCTGTGTATCCTTGATTGTACGTGTTTCATTGGTGTATATTTATGATGATAATGCATGTTCAAATTCGCAAAGCACAGCCGCATACATTGTCATAGTCGTATGTCTGATTTACAGTGGAACCTTATCTAAACCGGCCGGACACTCTGGGGACCTCGCATGGTGTCCGGTTTAGAGAGGTTCCACTGTACCACCTATTTCAGGGTGTGGGATCGCGTGTTTCCGAACGGCGTGATGTAATGTTTTTTCGATGTGTTTACAGTAGATTTCCTTTAAAATATTTCTAATGAAATTACATTTTTTTATGAAACATACCGCAGCAAATGCGGTACACGTTGCTCTTTATTGTGCACGACATACATGTACATGCATCAAAATCTGTCTGTTTGTTAAGAAGATTTTAAAGAAAATATACTGTAAAAATAATGTCACAGATTACGTCGAGTCGGAAAATCTGGTTCGAAAACCACATGACCCCCACACCTTGTATGTTGGCCATTTAATTGTCGTTTTACTACATGTATTGTTTAAAATTTAGTAGTTTATTTATCTATGGAGTAGTCCTAATTAAACAAGCTTTTGTTTGTTGCATCATCATGTGTTGTGTTTTTCACTTCCCCACATAGAAATTAGATAGAAACGATAATTAAGAACCGTAAATTTCATATCATCGCCTTAAAGAAACGTAATTAATTCCTCTAAATTTTCGCTCAATCGCCTGTCGAGCAAATCATTAAAGGTGTAAATTTGCATTCCTTTGTGATGAAATGAAATGAGGTGGCCGTACGTGCGGGTGTTCGACTACATGTATGTCTATACATGTGTACATGTACATGTATGTAATAGATCTGTATAATAGATCTGTGTAAACTTCCTTCAATCCCAGAACTGGTGTTACCCCAAACAGCGTTCACATTCTGAATATGCCTGTTTGATATCTACATCTTACATGATCAATATCGGTATGGCCATGGATGTTCGAACATGATTTATTGACAGATATACCAAATCGATTCATGCGAAATGCATGTCTACAAGGGTAAAACTGACTTCATTCAATCAAACAATGTACACATTTTCAGAGTGAATTGCCGAGTTTTGCCGCAATTTACCGTGTCCATTTTGCCGCAAAACGCGGCGATAAAGGTGCGATAACATGTACATGTACGTTGTACACACTGGAAAGTTTTTGCCGAGTTTTGCCGAGGATCGCCGCGAAACGACCGCGTAAAATTTGCGGAGTTTCGCGTTATGCCGCAAACGGCCACGGGACGTTTTGCGAGAGATTGCGGCAATATTCCGCGCTAAAGGTAAATTGGTTGCCGCAATTACAAAAAATGTGCGGGTTCCTCGGTGCCTGTACTGTATACTATCAAACATTGAACAGAATAAAACTGATATGTACATGTAGTGAACAAACCAAACGCACCACTATCGATTTTAAATTTATTCTATAATTAGCCGACATGTGACTTATTTGCTACCATCGCCAACTATGATAGATTATATACATGTACCGTCAGAAAGATACATTGTACTTATTGGAGAATTTAGTTCAGAATCTAATTGACGTCATTTACGTAACAGTTAATTGTGATGCAGCGGCGTAGGAGGGTATTGCAAAGTGGTGCGGCCATACCGTTGAACGAGCAAAGTTTGTGATAATGCTAGCGGGGTCCGGGGCAATGGTTACACGAAACACCCAAATACACCCAAATATAGTTTAAATACATATAAATATACCACAAATACACCCTAGATAGTGTCAAGATAGTGGTGTAAAGCATATATTGACACAAAACACATCATATAATTGACACATGTAGTCAAATAAATCTGTTAAATTGGCCATACAGTACAGCTCAGGCGGAAAAAACGTGCTGGTCGGTACTGATGACAGAATTGCTATTTTCACGCGCGTCGTTTATAGCGGGTTCGTGCCGATCCGGCACGGAATAATACCTGACAGTGGTCATTTTCCGATCGTCATTTAACCCTCACAATGCTGAATTAAACTTTGTCGTCTGCTGATTAGTTTGCATTTTTCTCATCCAAAACACAGCAATTTAGAATCATTTCTAATTGAAATGCTTCTAAAGTGCAGTTGATCTATTTTTATTGAGAAAGATATAAAACGGTGCGAATTCTATCACTACTTTATACATCAACAAAAAATTACTCAGCAATATGCGACGAATCTCTGTGCAGTGGCGTAGCCAGAGCCTCTAAAACACCGAGGCAATAACATTGGTCCTTGTCGATGTATGTTCGATCAATGCACATTGAATCACCAATCATATGGGAAATACATGCAAATATAGTTTAATATATATGCCACAAATACACCCTCAAACATATCGGTGTATGCTCTCCTTACGTTATCAGAATTTGTATAACATATTTTATGTAACAGTGTAGACCCTGATCTTTATTATTGTCCGCCCTTTTTGGGATACATGTATTTTTAACTCACCTGAGCGAAGCTCATGTGAGCTATTGTTACCGCAATGTGTCCGTCGTCCGTCGTCGTCCGTCGTCGTCCGTCGTCGTCGGTGAACATTTTCAAACGTCTTCTCCTCGGTAACCATTGGGCCTATGGTCACCAAACTTCATGGTCATGGTCCTTAGGTAGGGGGATTACAAAATTGTTAAAATGACGTCATTACGTAATCCAAGATGGCCGCCGTCTAAAAATAGCACAAATTCTTCAAAAATCTTCTTCTCAAGAACCGCCAACCGGATTTCGACAAAACTTGGTAGGAATGATCAATGTACAATGCTCTTTCAAAGTTGTTAAAATGGTGACTCCAGGGTCAAAAATGGGCGTGGCCCGTGGGGTCAAATTGGGGTCAAATTTTATTTTCGACTGAATATGGTCATATCATATATCAAATCGAAGGTATCAACAAGGCGATCACTCTGGTGCATTTTCTGTCGAAATCGGATGGTTATGTCATCCAAGATGGCCGCCGAAAAGTCAAAAGGTCTTTCTTTTATTAGAGATTTCAAAATTCTTCTTCACATGAACCACTTGGCCCATTGTAGCCAAACTTAAAAGTTTTGGTCCATGGGTGAAGCCTTTTCAGATTTGTTAAAATGGAGGTCATCGCTAATCCAAGATGGCCGCCGTCTAATAATAGCATAAATTCTTAAAAAATCTTCTTCTCATGAACCGTTTGCCGGATTTCAACGAAACTTGGTAGGAATGATCGATGTACATTGCTCTTTCAAAGTTGTTAAAATGGTGACCCCGGGGTCAAAAATGGGCGTGGCCCGTGGGGTCATATTGGGGTCAAATTTTATTTTTGACCGAATATGGTCATGTCATATATCAAATTGAAGGTATCAATGAGGCGATCACTCTGGTGCATTTTCTGTCGAAATTGGATTGTTATGTCATCCAAGATGGCCGCCGAAAGGTCAAAATGTCGTTCTTTTATTAGAGATTTCAAAATTCTTCTTCACATGAACCGCTTGGCCCATGGTAGCTAAACTTAAAAGGTATGGTCCATGGGTGAAGCCTTTTCAGATTTGTTAAAATGGAGGTCATCGCTAATCCAAGATGGCCGCCGTCTAAAAATAGCATAAATTCTTAAAAAATCTTCTTCTCATGAACCGTTTGCCGGATTTCGACGAAACTTGTTAGGAATGATTGATGTACATTGCTCTTTCAAAGTTGTTAAAATGGTGACCCCGGGGTCAAAAATGTGCGTGGCCCTTTGGGGTCAAATTGGGGTCAAATTTTATTTTTATTTTTGACCCAATATGGTCATGTCATATATCAAATTGAAGGTATCAATGAGGCGATCACTCTGGTGCATTTTTTGTCGAAATCGGATTGTTATGTCATCCAAGATGGCCGCCGAAAGGTCAAAAGGTCATTCTTTTATTAGAGATTTCAAAATTCTTCTTCACATGAACCGCTTAGCCCATGGTAGCCAAACTTAAAAGTTATGGTCCATGTGTGAAGCCTTTTCAGATTTGTCAAAATGGAGGTCATCGCTAATCCAAGATGGCCGCCGTCTAAAAATAGCATAAATTCTTAAAAAATCTTCTCATGAACCGCTAGCCGGATTTCGACGAAACTTGGTAGGAATGATCGATGTACAATGCTCTTTCAAAGTTGTTAAAATGGTGACCCCGGGGTCAAAAATGGGTGTGGCCCGTGGGTTCAAATTTTATTTTTGACCGAATATGGTCATGTTATATATCAAATCGAAGGTATCAATGAGGCGATCACTCTGGTACATTTTTTGTCCAAATCGGATTTTTATGTCATCCAAGATGGCCACCGAAATGTCAAAAGGTCGTTCTTTTATTAGAGATTTAAAAATTCTTCTTCACATGAACCGCTTGGCCCATGGTAGCCAAACTTAAAAGTTATGGTCCATGGGTGAAGTCTTTTCAGATTTGTTAAAATGGAGGTCATCGCTAATCCATGATGGCCGCCGTCTAAAAATAGCATAAATTCTTAAAAAATCTTCTTCTCATGAACCGCTAGCCGGATTTCGACGAAACTTGGTAGGAATGATCGATGTACATTGCTCTTTGAAAGTTGTTAAAATGGTGACCCCGGGGTCAAAAATGGGCGTGGCCCGTGGGTCAAATTGGGGTCAAATTTTATTTTTGACTGAATATGGTCATGTCATATATCAAATTGAAGTTATCAATGAGGTGATCACTCTGGTGCAATATTTGTCGGAATCGGATGATTATGTCATCCATGATGGCCACCAAAAGGTCCATTTATTCAAGATTTTTAACGTCTTTTTCTCAGGAACCACATGGCCGATGCTGGGTGAAGCATTTTCAGATTTTGTAAAATGAGAGTCATCGCTTAATCCAAGATGACCGCCATCTAAAAATAGCACAATTTTTTTAAAACACATGAACTCAATGTCACATTCTCCTCTGGTGTTCATGGAGTCAGGTGAGCGAATAAGGGCCATCATGGCCCTCTTGTTATTAAAATGCCCCACAAATATGCCACAAATACACCCTCAAACGTAGACTACCAGTGTGAACATCGGCTTACCTCATCGAACATTATATGAGCCGTGTCGTACGAAAAGGTGCCTTATGGCGAAAATGACGTTATCGAGTAAATGAGGTCGCAAAATTCACTTCCATTTACGCTTTTGACATAGCTGACGTCGTTGTTGACAGCTGGTAATGACAGGCGATATAAGTGTATTATCGTATACCATTAGCGAAACAAACCAATTGTATGTAGACCATTGACTATTTTCAATACCATTTTATGCCAAAATATAAATGTACGTTCTCGGGGTTGTTATGAAAATAAATGACCAGACACGAGTAATGTTGAGTAGCATGTGAGCTGGTGGTGTCGGCAGCCCATTTCGTGTATGGACCCGGTAAATGTTTTTGCATACATGTATGTGCAGTAGATGTGTGATATTATATGGATAAAATGTTATGTAAATGCTATAGTCTATAATTTAGAGGTAAAAGATGTGCATTTTTGTGATGAAAGCAACAAACTTTGTATATAACCATTTTGAAGTATGCTGAATCCAAAAAAAAAAGGAGACAGTCTCGATTTTGCCTAGAACATGCTGAAAATGAGGCCCCAAAAGGGCCCCTAAATTTGTTATTGAAATATTCACATTACTAGGTAATGCGTTATATAATTGAACAAATACATGCGATTCTAATGTGCATCATGTTTTCTTTGTAGTTTGCAAGGCATAGCTTTTATTATTTTTCATTATTGGTTAAAAAAGAGGCCCCAAGAGGCCCCAAAAGGGGCTTTATTACTGAAAATTGTATTATTTAGCTGAAATCCTAGAAAAAATAGCTTTTGTTTGTAGGACGTGAAACGTCATGTCATTCGTGTATTAATACAATAGTATTTGCATTTTCTGATTCACTGCATGTGTGTTAATTGCATTTTCTGACAAAAAAGAGGCCCCCAAATGTGGTTTTATAACAAAAAAGAGCATTTTTTAAGCCAAAATATAAAATATAAAAAAGTGATCGCACTGAGTATTTTCTATGAATGTTATACATACATGTACATGGACACACATATTTTTTTTGCCATGACTGGAGAAATGGGGCTTATGGGAGTTTTTAAATGGTGCTTATGGGATTACCGCTAGCACACTTGCAGTTTGATTGGGATGGTGGATGTTTCACTGACTGAATGGCAAACAGTGTTTGCCCTGATCAGACCGCGCGGATGCGCATGCTGATCTGGGAGTACGCTGGCCGCATAGGCCCCATTTCTCCAGTCACTGCCACATACAACAGTGTATCAAAATATATACAAAGCCAAACATGTCTCAGGATAATTGCTGACTTGGGATATGAAGCTTAGTTTATAATACGCTCACTGAATTATTGGCACCATGTTATTAAAGCACATACTTATCCACATCATAAAATACGTGTCCCCTAGTGTTGAGTTCATATACAAGTATGTGTATGCTATACACACACTTATCCACCTCAAGTAATACTCGGATCATGGTGTTGGGTTCATATACATACTAGTATATGTTTGATATTTTTTTTTTGCGCGGAAACTATCTACATTATACATGCATATTGTTCAGCATATGTTCTCAAGTTCATATACACCTGTACTACTCTCATTAGCACGGAATTAATCACATCAAGTGTTTCGCCACATCTGATGTTGAGTTCACTCGTAAACACATAATTATTCACATAATCCACTTCTCCGCATGTGATGTGGAGTTCATAATACTAGTACCATATGTACAAACTTATTTACATCATATACTACTCTAGTTCATATGTCATAAACACACAATTAGTCACCTCCTGTTCTTCTCTATGATAATTTCATAGCAATTACACATTTTACGCCAACTGCCAACACATTATTGCATATCATTCTCTATCACACAGACCTCGGCAATGACATAGCTGAGTACAAGATAGATTTGCATTTATGCACTTACACCGTCCCGTACAAGCAGCCCTGCAACTGCATTTGACCAGCTCTGAACACGATTTGGAAGCCTCTGGCAATTTACTCCAAACTGGCTTCCACACTCCATCATACATGGCCCATCCCCAGTCAGAAGGGTCTGGAAGTTTGGGATCCGAGAGCAAAGCCTGCCCCCATACATGCCCTGCTTGATAAGCAGCTCTTTTAATGTGTTGGTCCAGGGCAGATCTGGTTGGAGGGATGTTGGAAATTTGCCTATTTCCATGCGCAAATAATTGCTTCCTGGCAAGATTGACCATTTCGCATGACAATGTTCTACTGTAGAGTAGCACAACAAACCTCTAAAGCAAATCAATGACATCATCAGAGACGGATTCCTGAGCACTGGCTAAATATTTGAACAAGGGTAGAAGATGGGGCTGTGACATCCATACTGTAAATGCGGTCTTCTTACCCACACCATAAAAGGCAGAGACTGTATCGCACCCGGACACCGCATGCAGGAACAAAAGACTCCAAGATGCATCAGGACCAAGCCGCGTTGCAATGGAATGTGCTGGAATATAAGATTTTGAATGTCCAAATGTCACCCACAATTTACAACCA
This sequence comes from Conchocele bisecta, assembly GCA_029237695.1. Lineage (NCBI taxonomy): Eukaryota > Metazoa > Mollusca > Bivalvia > Lucinida > Thyasiridae > Conchocele > Conchocele bisecta. Next base: position 6,894,699 of record CM055281.1, read on the forward strand.
GGAACAACGCTAACAGCAGCTACAGCCAGAATTACAACATCGGTGTCGGTTGCTTGTATCATTACATCCGTGAATCCGTGTCTAAATGCATCGCTTGCATGCAATATCATGCGAGAGTCGGCCTCTTCATGCGAACATGGCTGGAGCCCTGAGTAGTCAACATTTTCAACAGATGAGTTCGAAAGAATACAGTCACGAAAAGTTGTAAGCATTTGTTTTCCGGGGGAAATTTGCACTTGTTCTATTGCCAAAGCCAAGAACTCGAACAATGCCGTTTTGTTCCCATCGACGCGAAGAAATGTTTTACAGTTTGCAGGAAGATTGGTGGTTCTAGTTACTCTCAACAGGTATTCCGTACCACAGCATAGTATTGTGAAGGCTTTCAGACTATCAGGGCGATATACATCCCAAACAACATCCAGACGATCGACCGAATCCAGCTGTTTACGCAGAAATGGCAAAAACAACTTATCTGCATAGTCTTCAAAGGTTTTTAGATTCTTGTCACTTTTCTTTGGATCAATAGATTGCACTATGGCGGCTCCGTCTAATATCATCAAGGTCACGTTTGGCTGATCAACTGGCTCTTCATTTGTTTGCTCTAGACATTTCAACAGTTCTGATTTGTTGCAAGCTCTCATCACGTTGTTTTCAGATAATGACGGTGGCCAAGCATGATTCTCGTGTTAAAAAAATCCATCTAAATCTCCATCACGATTTTGACACGAGATGTACAATCTTGAGAACAATTGTATGTCATTTTTCATAGAGTTTATCTTGCTACTCTTCCCTGACGACTTCCTTAGGTCAGAACTGAACAAAGGAAAATTGTTCTTGGCGATTGGATCATTGATTGGTGTAGAATTATTACGAATACGTTCATCTACTAGTGTTTCATATTGTGATTGTCCAATGTGCTCAATAGTTTCTATTGACGAAACGACTTCTTTCGAAATAATAATCTTCGTATCCAACGATAACATCGTCGATAACATCTACCAACTGGCGCACCTGTGAATGAAATCTTTTTTGCGTGCCGTCATTTTCTTCATGGTGTTTACTGTGCGATTTATCAGTATCGGAATCCGCCTCCTTGATAATTTGTATTTCTTCCGGGGTGAAAACCATCCATCTCCGAAGAGTATCTGGATTTTCTGTGATGCCCACAAATCCGCCGTCCCCCTTGATGACTGCGTTCTGTTGTTCGAGCACCTGGTCGTGTTCCATTGTTGAAAATCTATTATGTGTCTTATGCGTAACAAAATGACCACGAACATTAGACATCCAACAAAATTGCAGATACAGTTTTATATGGAGAAAGTCAATCCCGACCCTCGAGAATTGGACACTTATTAAATCCAGGCAGTCGGGAATTAAACTAGTCGATTTTAAAATGTGTATTTTTCCCGGGTGTAACCCCCCCCCACCATCCCCACCCCCCCACCCCCCCCCCCCCCCCCCCCCCCCCCCCCCCCCCCCCCCCCCCAGCAGCAGCGAGACATTGATAGGTACATTATGCAACAATCTAACCAACATTCCTCCTCATCGAGCCCCCTTGTCAGCTACAGGTCGACCCACCCCCAGCCCCCTACCAGTCTCTCGCAACCCACATGTACGTTATGAGATAGGGTCAGAAGGTCAGAAGGGCACATTCATGTATAACATGTACACCGTATTCAATGTCACCATTGATAGACAATTAATGAAGTATGTGTCTTTCAGTTTAACAGAAATTGTTGTTGTTGTTGTTGTTGTGTTATGTTGATATTACTAGTAGATATCTATTCACTGTTGCTTTGCATTATTTGGAGGTGACCCTAGAATACCATGAACATAATGTATCTTACCACCATCCTGATTACAGGTATGACATATGCATGTTTAAAACAGGTCATAACTTGTACAACAAGTGAACAACTCTGGCTGTCAAATTAGTAGAAATGGCAAAAATAGTTGAAAGTGGAAATAACACTGAACATGCTAATCACATGGAACCTGTACATGTATATGTGCATGCCATTGGCTGCCCTCAAGCAGTAGCTCTTCAGCATAATTCGGCACCAGTATGTTTCTTTTGCATTACATAGCCGGATAATGTTAGAATCAATATTCAAATTTATTCAGATACTGTATAAGGCCTATTAGGTTTCTCCACATATGTAATTCACATCGTTACCTCACATTGTATGTATGGCACAATTTAAAATATAGAAAATGTGATGAACTAGGATGAACCTAATAAATTAATAATGTTAGTGATATAATGTTGAATAGTACACGATTCACTATAACACGTGCTCGGTTAGTACACGTTTGTGCATTGGCTCCCGATTTGTTTACCTATTTGTATATCAAAATCGTGTTAAATGTGTAACAGACTATTGTCATAAATCGTGTTATATTTGCGATCATATTGCTGCCGAAAGTGGTATTATATTGTTAATTATTGATTGCGGTATGTATTACCTTACCTCTTTTCAACACCATTTACGGAAACTATTTTCGAAATCAATATCGGCGAAATATGGCGACAGATCTGCGTGCGTATAATCCAGTGTTGTTTAACCCGTTCCTTTCTGAATACACATTTACGTATATGAAATTTATTAAATATTTTATTTTTATTTTTGTTATTTCTCACTGAAAGTATATGTTGTCACCACTCATTTGAACCGTCTCGACGAAACGGTTTATATGGTGATCGCGGCATATACTTCCGAGTGCATAGAAGGAAAATATTTAGGATTTTCCGCAAACATAAGAATATCCTGAGCATGAAATGGGTTACTGATTGCCCCCATGATGCGAGGATGAAAGATGCACGTTCGCCACATCTGCGTCACACATCAAAAAGCGTGTTAACCAATCAGTGCAATTTCAAAACATAGCCTAAAGGTCACACAGTTTACAGTCTCGTGCTGAATGATGACATCAGATAAGCGCCTGTTAGTTGACACGGTTGTGTGTTATCGATTTTTTTCCACAAAGCAACACACAACTTTCGCCTACAGTATGTAATATTTCAAAATCAGTTGTATCTTCCGTAAATGACGCTGAAAGCAGCCTATAGCTATGACGAATTTGCATTGTCCGCTGACGTAATTATAATGTTTTTAATTAGAGATTGGCGAACATTATAAACCATGTGCAGACTACGCGAATCCACCACCTGGTCTGGTCGCTAATTCAATAAGCCGGGATTTGTCAGAGATAGAGACACAATTCACATAAACACGTTTGCCGTGTCATAGAGTCTGGTTCTCGGTAGTATTGTTTCACTTGGGACGCATCAGACAGGGTACCAGTTTAGTGACGAATACGAAACTGACGTCAACAACCGCGTGTGTTGATATTTGATATGGCTTTGTGTTGTAAATCTTGACACGCGGTGTGTTTGATGTCGGCCAGCTGACTTAGGCTTGCCACTTTCATCAGTTTTATAACTTTCGTGGAATTGCATTATGCATATTGGGATTTACCGTTAATGGCGTCATCATCATGCAATATTTTTCACGGCAAAATGACACCGACCGATATGGGCCCGGTAAATGTTTTCAAAAGGTAATTAAAATGATAGAGGCAAGATTGTGATTCGGCAGAGAAAATGTCGACCGGATCTGATCTTGGTATACACTGTTCGCCTTCGGTATAGCAAATGTGTACCGAATGTGACACAGGGCCGGAACGAGTAAGGTGCGAGTAAGGCGCGAACTGGTTAGAATATGAATACAATATTCCAATACCGGATTTTACCCCAAAGACAACAACAACAACAAATATAGGAACGCATTTTTTTTTTTTTTTTTTTTTTTTTATGTCCATATTTCGGGTGGAAAAAAATGCTAATGTATCTACATGTATTTATAAGACGCAGGGGCTTTCTGGGATACAAATCTGAGTAAAAAAAATGCGACTTATAATCGCAAGAATACGGTACATCAAAATGGTTCTACGCAATGAGTGGATATCACAAAACTCACTTATCGTCTCATTTCATGCGTTATCTTACTAACTTAAACAACTATTGTTTTTAAAAAATAGTAATATTTTGGTAATAAAAACCTCTTTTTTTAGCAAAACATTAAAAATAATATTAAATATGCACTGAGCAAACAAACTGTACATGAATCATACTAGAATCACATGTTTTTATTATATTATATAACACATTACCTGGTAATGTGATTTTTTAAATAAAAAAACTATGGCCCCTTTTGGGGCCTCTTTTTCAGCATGTTCTAGGCAAAATCGAGACTGTCTCCTTTTTTTTTTGGATTCAGAATACTTCAAAATGGTTGTATGCAAAGTTTCTTGCTTTCATCACAAAAACGCACATCTCCCCCCTTTTCATGTCTTTAAATTATAGACTACTAGTGTGAAAGTTAAAAAACGTACATGCAGTCGTGAACATTACAGTACACATTACATTGCATCTCCCTTGCTTTATATGCGTATCTGTTTCTGATTTAATTTTGTTTATGTATTAGATTGCATTTAGTGAATACAATTTCGTATTTGGTAAACTCATGCATGTATCAGTAACGAGGGAATTGTATTACACACAATGTGATAACCACCGTGACTCATCAAAACTGTGAACATAATATGTGACGCGCCAAGCGAAAAATCCTTTACGACTCGGACCTAGGACCCAATAAATGGCTCATTTGAACAATGTTACTCCACCCACCCGTTTCCAGTGTCTATTGTACGGAAATTGTTAGGTGGGGTAACGGTTTACAAATGAGCCATTTATCAGGTCCTAGGTCCCAGTCTTCCACCTGTGGTAAAGTCCTTGGAGATAGCATATTATGTCACGCAAATTTCTATGGGGGCAGCCATTGTCGTGCTGCGCCTAAACGGCGAGTACGACCAAAGAAAATGGTGCCCTGTGCCAACGTATCCTATTGCGTTTTGGTCCGTCTTGCTTTGTATCTAATATTAGTTTATCAGTTAAATGTTGGAAAATACGAATACAGCAGCTATTATACGGGACAGTATGTACGGAGCTAGCTACATGTACAAAAATTCTCCTCCGATATGTTATCTACGGCTACAATTTGACCCATTCAAAAAATGTAAAAATTTAGTTAACTGTATATGTTATACCTTTAAACAAATAATCTTTGATGTAGAGCTAGTAAATTGCCCAAAATAATAGAACAGGGAAATCATTTTCCCATGGAATCCATCTTTTCTCTAGTTGTTCAACAGAACAAAGTGAAACTTTAAAATTTACAAGATATACATGTAAATGTCAGATAAAACACCTTGAGACGGTAAAATAACCAATTTCTGCATGTGTATGTTCTTTATTAATACTTTATTGATACAGCTTTGACAGTTTTATATTGCTAACATATCAAGCATGCCAGATAACCAATTGGAAAAATCACTCTTCCATGCGTTACATTACAAGAGATGGGGTTAAACGGCCGCACCCGTTGTTACGCCTATGGACATGAATATCTGATGGTGGTCGCCAGACAGGATAAGTTTATTTTCTTTGAGCATTCCGGTTTCAACCCAAATTATGAAACATGCAGACGCCTCCATCTACGCCGACTTCTCACGTTTGTTTGTAATTGTTATATAAATAAAGTTTAAAAGAAATATTAGCATTATGATTACATAATACTGATTTTGTGATGTGTTATCTAAAAATACCGGTCATATAGTTATTTAGTTTTGAATGTCATTTCACAAGTCGTCCATATACTATTATAGAAATCATTTGCAATATGCTCATTTGTAAAAAAATAATCAACACAATCACTACGTGTTTCCTTGAAGGAAACCGAAAAAAAAACAGACAACTGAACAATGATGAAACAACTGTAAAATTCTGCCACGTGTATCCAACCTTAAAATATGTGTGATCCACAATTAGTAATGCGTACGGCTATACATAGGACAACTTATTGCAATGACGCAACGATTTCAAGTGTCAAAATCCGACGTGATGTTGGTAAATTTAAGCGTAACTTTGCGACGTCATTTTCAGGCTTTCATGACGTCATTAAGGCTGGTTTTCCCAGAGCGCGGCCCATATATAGAATTGCATCCGGAAGTACATGTATCATGTGTACATGTATTTGCCTCAAAAATGTGCAAATGATACATTTCTAGTTTTTCTATTGCAGCAACTGGTCGCTGTAGATGGGGCTTATATCAAGGGCAAACACTACAACCGCATTAAAGAGCTGGGCCAGGGATCCTACGGCAGCGTCGACTTGTGTCAGAATGACAGAATGCAGTTTGTCACGAAAACGGTAACGACATAAATAAAATATTCATCGTTTTGCTCTCGTTACCTGCCAATAAAGTTCATGCCTACTCTATTCCTACCTAACATAATTGGCTTTTGGGGGATTTGTGATGAAATAGCACACTTCTTCTGTAGCTTGATTACAATCTATATTCCTCGTTAAAAGCATGATGGTTGTTCCATTGATGGAATGGCAAGCAGTTCAGATCCTGATCAGACTGCTGTTCTGGATCTACACTGATCGCAAAACCCATTAGCCCCATTTCTGTTTAGTATGGTGAGAGGTATAGAGTTATTGCCTTTCTGCCCGGCAACATACAAAGTACAAGTATTGAATCTGGTTAAACCCATTGTAACGGTGGTAAAATTATTGCTACTGTTTGTTTCACGAAACCTGCCCAAATTTTACGGCTATATAAACAATACAAAAACAGTATTTTTTTTCGATAATATTGAATTTGATCAAAATTTAAGAATGAGTCTTCTTTTATTTCGTGAAATTTTGTCAAATATTGATTTTATTACGAAAAATTTATTTGCCTATGGGAATTTAACATGGGCGGAAAGGAAAGTTTTTGAATTGTTTATATAGCCGTAAAATTTGGGCAGATTTCGTGAGGGCTATTCCATAAAAAAAGAAATGGGGGGGTTTGACGGAGGACGATATACTTTTCTGTAGGTGGCGGGGTCAAGCAAAAATGTGTTTACATGGGCCATGGGGTTTGAACGAAATATTTTTCTGTAGGTCATTGGGTACCCGGAATATATTTTACACAGGTAGTGGGTGTTACCGATTTTTTTAATATGCTGTGGGAATGGGTGAATGGGTATATGCCTATCTTTTTCTGTGGGTGATGGGTGCAAAAAGATAATTGTTTCGATGTAGAACAGAACAGGGCCTACTATTTCCATGTGACGTCACACACCCGCCATTTTTTGAATAACTAATGAGGACGTGTCTCAATCGCGGTTGGTTGTAAGTATTGTAAGGGAAGTAACTCCGAATTACGGACAAGTCGGACCCCGGCCATGTCGGACCAAGGTCATATCGGACCAGACCTTTGGCATGAGTTATGTCGGACAATTTTACGAAAATCATGAAATGTGGTCGGGATGCCGATACACAGTGACATTGACGGAACGGTCTATGGCGGATCAATTTATTTCGGATAGTAAGTAAACATAGTTGCAATTGATAATATGAGCTCATTTTGTGAGGTGCTGAAAAAACGGTAGCTGGTCATCTCGTACCCAGTCCATGTCGTACCCGGTTTGGTCATTTCATACCCACTTTTTGGTCATCTCGTACCGATACCCTACCATCTCGTACCCATAGTAATTTTTAGCTCACCTGAGCGAAGCTCATGTGAGCTATTGTTACCGCAATGTGTCCGTCGTCGTCCGTCGTCGTCCGTCGTCGTCCGTCGTCGTCGTCCGTCGTCGTCCGTCGTCGTCGTCCGTGAACATTTTCAAACGTCTTCTCCTCAGTAACCATACGGCCTATGGTCACCAAACTTCATGGTCATGGTCCTTAGGTAGGGGGATTACAAAATTGTTAAAATGACGTCATTACGTAATCCAAGATGGCCGCCGTCTAAAAATAGCACAAATTCTTACAAAAATCTTCTTCTCAAGAACCGCCAACCGGATTTCGACAAAACTTGGTAGGAATGATCGATGTACATTGCTCTTTCAAAGTTGTTAAAATGGTGACCCTGGGGTTAAAAATGGGCGTGGCCCGTGGGGTCAAATTGGGGTCAAATTTTATTTTTGACTGAATATGGTCATTTCATATATCAAATTGAAGGTATCAATGAGGCGATCACTCTGGTGCATTTTTTGTCGAAATCGGATTGTTATGTCATCCAAGATGGCCGCCGAAAGGTCAAAAGGTCGTTTCTTTTATTAGAGATTTCAAAATTCTCCTTCACATGAACCGCTTGGCCATGGTAGCCAAACTTAAAAGTTATGGTCCATGGGTGAAGTCTTTTCAGATTTGTTAAAATGGAGGTCATCGCTAATCCAGATGGCCGCCGTCTAAAAATAGCATACATTCTTAAAAAATCTTCTTCTCATGAACCGCTTGCCGGATTTCGACGAAACTTGGTAGGAATGATCGATGTACATTGCTCTTTCTAAAGTTGTTAAAATGGTGACCCCCGGGGTCAAAAATGGTGGGCGTGGCCAGTGGGGTCAAATTTTATTTTTGACCGAATATGGTCATGTCATATATCAAATTGAAGGTATCAATGAGGCGATCACTCTGGTGCATTTTCTGTCGAAATCGGATTGTTATGTCATCCAAGATGGGCCGCCGCCCAAAGGTCAAAAATTGGTCGTTCTTTTATTAGAGATTTCAAAATTCTTCTTCACATGAACCGCTTGCCCATGGTAGCCCAAACTTAAAAGTTATGTCCATGGGTGAAGCCTTTTCAGATTTGTTAAAATAGAGGTCATCGCTAATCCAAGATGGCCGCCGTCTAAAAATAGCATAAATTCTTAAAAAATCTTCTTCTCATGAACCGCTAGCCGAATTTCGACGAAACTTGGTAGGAATGATCGATGTACATTGCTCTTTCAAAGTTGTTAAAATGGTGACCCCGGGGTCAAAAATGGGCGTGGCCCGTGGGGTCAAATTGGGGTCAAATTTTATTTTTGACCGAATATGGTCATGTCATATATCAAATTGAAGGTATCAATGAGGCGATCACTCTGGTGTATTTTCTGTCGAAATCGGATTGTTATGTCATCCAAGATGGCCGCCGAAAGGTCAAAAGGTCGTTCTTTTAATAGAGATTTCAAAATTCTTCTTCACATGAACCGCTTGGCCCATGGTAGCCAAACTTAAAAGTTATGGTCCATGTGTGAAGCCTTTTCAGATTTGTTAAAATGGAGGTCATCGCTAATCCAAGATGGCCGCCATCTAAAAATAGCATAAATTCTTAAAAAATCTTCTTCTCATGAACCGCTAGCCGGATTTCGACGAAACTTGGTAGGAATGATCGATGTACAATGCTCTTTCAAAGTTGTTAAAATGGTGACCCTGGGGTCAAAAATGGGCATGGCCCGTGGGGTCAAATTTTATTTTTGACCGAATATGGTCATGTTATATATCAAATCGAAGGTATCAATGAGGCGATCACTCTGGTACATTTGTTGTCCAAATCGGATTGTTATGTCATCCAAGATGGCCGCAGAAATGTCAAAACGTCGTTCTTTTATTAGAGATTTCAAAATTCTTCTTCACATGAACCGCTTGGCCCATGGTAGCCAAACTTAAAAGTTATGGTCCATGGGTGAAGCCTTTTCAGATTTGTTAAAATGGAGGTCATCGCTAATCCAAGATGGCCGCCGTCTAAAAATAGCATAAATTCTTAAAAAATCTTCTTCTCATGAACCGCTAGCCGGATTTCGACGAAACTTGGTAGGAATGATCGATGTACATTGCTCTTTGAAAGTTGTTAAAATGGTGACCCCGACCCCGGGGTCAAAAATGGGCGTGGCCCGTAGGGTCAAATTGGGGTCAAATTTTATTTTTGACTGAATATGGTCATGTCATATATCAAATTGAATGTATCAATGAGGCGATCACTCTGGTGCAATATTTGTCGGAATCGGATGATTATGTCATCCATGATGGCCACCAAAAGGTCCATTTATTCAAGATTTTTAACGTCTTTTTCTCAGGAACCACATGGTCGATACTGGGTGAAGCATTTTCAGATTTTGTAAAATGAGAGTCATCGCTTAATCCAAGATGACCGCCATCTAAAAATAGCACAATGAACTCAATGTCACATTCTCCTCTGGTGTTCATGGAGTCAGGTGAGCGAATTAGGGCCATCATGGCCCTCTTGTTATTTTTGTTTCTTTAATTTTATTTTATTCCAGGTACTGTTCTATTATTTATTAATGTCATATTAAGTCTTAAGATGACTTAATTTTTCGTACCTATGGGTACGAGATGACCAAACCGGGTACGACATGGACTGGGTACGAGAAGACCCGGAACCGAAAAAATAAACGTACAAAACAGTGACAACAACAACAACAACAATGGCGACCTCCACACCAGAAGTTTCAGCGTGGTTAATCAAATCCGGGTTTTCAAATTTGGTGGCTGTGTTTGTTGGTAAGTTATTGGGACATGAAGACTACAATGGATCGAGTGCCCAAGATATCTGTGACGGTGTGTCAATGTGTGGAATTTTATCTGGTTTTCAATATCCTGCAGAATCGCTATCGGGTCCTTTCGCCCCAGGTCTGTTCGCCCTAATTATAGTATATATGTGGCGGGTCCGTTTGGCTCGCCGTGCGACCTAGAATTGGTATTCTCTGTCCCAGGTTCGCACTATTTTTTAGAAAGAGAAACAAGATAAAGTGATATAAATATAATGAAGACTGTTCTTTTTTACTATTTTTTTTAGAATTCTGACAAAGTTCACCAACTTATGCATCACGATGCCCCGCAGTTCAGGAACTACCCCCGGGCTTTAACTTAGCCAAAACGTGCCGGGACATAACCCCTGGGCTTTACCATACGGGATGCGGGGACTTTTAACTAGCCAGATTGCCCCGCACTGCGGGGACATTAGACCTGCTAGCTTGTTCCAAAATAACGTTTTTTTTCAATCGGACATTTTTCTGTTATTTATGGACAAGCCCGGGTTCCTATTCTTCCTTCGTAGATGACCATTGTAAAATTTACAATGGTCGATTATGAGCCGAATACGGCATGTACTGTCTGATTTTCGCCATGGAAAGTATGTTTGTATGATAAATAACAAATATCTGTTAAAATAAAGTCATTATCGGTCGATTAGTCGTGTTTATTTCCTTTTTATATATTTTCTGAAGCGATTGCAAACTTTTCCGTTCAAATTGTTGACACTCGCGAGTCACGTCACGTGTAATTCTCCGTAAATTCTCCGATTATTTTCCGTAAGCCGATTAGAGTTACTGTTCTTGAAACACGTGTTTCAGTATGTTATGCGCTCTCCGATTTTGGAGGATAATAAATCATTATTAATTCAGGCGATTGGTCGAATGTTTTCGGCAGTAGTCGACAGTAGTCGGAAGTCGTCCGTAGCACATGCGAATAACAATGATGTTAAGTTTATCGATTTTTCGTTAAATAACCGTGTAAAACACGATAAATAACCCATATTTTAGCTGAATAAGTATGTATAAATACTTTATTAATCTGCCAGGTATAAATTCTTCCGAAAATATTACTTTACTGTGTATTTTTGGTTTCGACGAAGGAATGATGCGGATCGGGTTCGTCTCAGAAAGGTTAAATGTCAGAATAGAAAAAAACTTTCTGAAGCGAACTAGTTAGTCTACGGGAACATATGCGGGGCTTTAACTGAAGAAAAATTAAAAGCCCCGCTATTCCCCGGCCCAGGGGGGCGGGGATTCCCATTGACTGATGCATTAAACTCCAGCATTAGTATGTTTGTTTTCATCATATGCTAGACGCTGAAAGGAGCTGCCCGATGAAGCAACCAAGTCATCCGCCATATGTTGTCTTGGAAAATCGCCGCTCAAAATTTGCCTGTTTGGTTCTGCTTTGTATTGATTGTAGGTTTGTGGAAGACAATAAAGCAAAGACTTGTATTATCATGAATATAATAGTTTTGTGTCTTAATAATATGACCACTGTCGGGTTTTCTAGTGTATGTGCCAGCATATACCCAGATCAGCATTCTCAGTCTGATCAGGTTCTATAATGTTTGGCGGATGGTTGGTAGGGAGCACGCGAAGGGTAATTTAACGATGGGATTCATACTTAACCGGGATCCTGATTTCCCTGGTTTGGCCCTCATATACAGCTTTGGCTTCTCGTATGTGGGAGTTAAATTAGGTTATACCCATTATAAAAGTAGTAGGATAAGTCCTATCGCCTTTAGGGGATGAGGCTAAGTGATGATGGTGTGGTGAGGACCTGGCACCATATCAGGATATTCTGAGATCAGGGATGAGTATATATTATTGTAAATATTGAGCTCGTATTTACGGATGTTCCCCAATTTTTACAGGTGAAATATGGGATTCGGTCCCGTTGACCGTCTGAAATAGCCCTCATTGTCAGTAAACAGACGTTAAACCCAATCAATTTATAATGTTTGCTAGAGTATTGTATCCCCCGGACGAAAGCCGTATTGTGTAGAGGAGCGATACTATGGATTTGACGTCGTCACGCCGCTGCATCCGCAGACACTTTCTACACAAAGGCCAGATCTAACTGATTTGATTAAAGTTAATACACAAGTTTCTCGGGCGTCAAAGACAAATTTTGATCATCATCCATTATAACCCTCCCAACCTGTCCCTTCTCTTCTGTGTATCACCCAGGTAACTTGAAGAAAACAAGCAAACATTAAGTGTTTAAATTTTATTACATTCGATCTGGACATAGTATTAAGTTACAACGCACGACAAAAAATACATATTACAGAACAAATCAAAAAGACATGGCATGAGCTGGCATGGTTATATTCATCACCATCATGGTTATATGTGGCTGCAACTGTCAGAAGAAATGGAGTTTGCGATCAGTGTACACCCAGACCAGCCTGTGTTTCCGCACAGTCTGAATAGGGTATGCACTGTCATTTATTCAGTGAAACATCTGTCGTGCTTCTTACATGCAGTATAGTAGATAGGTGGCAGGCTGCCATAGTGTGCTAGGCTAGTCACATTCATAGCCACATATATGATACATATGTATAAATATTATAAAACAAAAAGAAATTAAAATCTATAGGTGGTGGGATAAAATGGAAATCGAAATATGTAGGTGGTGGGTCGGTAAAGGAAAATCCATATCTGTAGGCAGTGGGGCACAAAAGAAATACAAAATGTACTGGCGGTGGGGTACGAAGGAAATCAAAATACAAAGGCAGTGGGGTAAGAACCAATTACAAATATGTAGGTGGTGGGGGTGAAAAAAAAGTGGAGTCAAACCCCCCCATGTCTTTTTTTATGGAATAGCCCTGAATGACAGTAGTTCTCTAAGTTGGTGTAGCTGAGCTACTGGTGTGTTGAGTATTTCTGGGCTGAATCGATATTCAGTTTTTATTTTGAGATATAGTTATTCCTTTTCCGGTAAATGATTGGCTTTAAACTTCATACGCATGTTTATCATCATTCATATTTTCATTCCCCACCCCCCTTGCCCAAGGTCATGGTCAAATTACTTTGATATTTCGGGTTCCGTATATATGTGGGTGCATTTCTCCATTCTCCTGTAACTTCTTAACCATATGAATGATTGGCTTGAAATTATATGTGCATGTTTATCATCATCCACCGTGTCTTTAACCTTTTCATCCCTACAGATCAAACAGCCAACATGTGGAAACACTGCAGATTCAGATGAGTCGGCTTCTAACGAGCTGTCTCAACTTGGATCTGCAGTAAATGTCGGTATTGTTCAGTTCTAAAACAAAATCAACGTTTTATTAGTAAGGTCATAAAAAAAGTACCTTGGTTCTCAGATATCGCCACGTCAGAAAAATCCCATTTTATCGTCATGGACAAATACAATTGTACTGTCAATTCGCCACATGATCAATAAAAAACACTAGCATGCAAAAATATGTTAAATCCAATCATGTCTGATGAAAATATGGTGATTATTCACGTCTAAAGAGGTTATAGTAACTTTATAGAACATACAGTCAAACTTGCATTAAGCGACCACCCAAGGGAGACACAAAAAAATGGTCGCTTCAGGGTTCGACACTAACTGTTTTTCTTAGGGGTCCAGCAGGAATCCCTACTTTTGAATAGTGGGATCCCGCCTCAGAGTTGGGGATCATGCCTAAATTATATAAAATAAAGACATTTTTGTTTCAGTACTTGTTTATTTTTCTTATTTTTTTTACAATAATTGTTCCAGCATGTCATATGCCTTGCTGCACATCATGTTGTCTCCTGGCAGCTCATCAGGGATCTGTTCCTGACCCTCCAGCTCCTCTGCCATAGCAAAAACATCCTCGGGCTCAGACACCATCTGAAATACATAGACAGTTCACACCTTAGTTTAATGCTTGCTTTTAGATCCATATGTTTCTGCTGTTTTATTTTCAATTATCAGGCACAAGGGCAATATTTTCACAGGTTACCGGTTCAACTTTTTGAGGTTAGAGGCTGGCCCTATAGTTACAAAGTAGGCTAGCTGTCCCATAATTCAACCCTGAACAGCCAGCTTACAAACTACACTGTAGCAGTTATATATGTGATGATGTCTTAGCCTTAGGCCAACCTTAACGTTTCCCCTCCCATGACCCAGGCCTTCTAGGTGTGGGTAGGTAGCCTGGGTAGGCAAAACCATTTTTTTTCTAACATCGATAGCATTGTTTTTGTGGAAGATAGCTGACATCTTGCAATAGTTCTGTTTGCCATAATACATTATTTTTATTTTTAGCCTTAATAATATTACCTTTGAGTTTCTCTCATCATTAAAAAATGGCCGCCTTGGTCGGTCGCCACTGGTGTTGCAGACTTCATTTTCCAGTGGTGGATGGCAGCCTCCGGGTCATAGTCTACCACCGCTGGCACTTCGCGATTTATCAGCATCAGGTCAGTCAGGTGTCCGTCGCCTAGTCTGGACCTCCAGTCATTTTTGTCGCGCCTGCTTTAGCAGAGGCGCGACTATAGTCGGCACCTTTTCCGTTGTCCTCGTCGTCGTCGTCGTCCGCGTCGTCCGGTTTTTTTGTAAGGCAAATGCGTTAAAGTTATTGTTTTTTCACAATATCTCTTTTAACCCCTTGCCAGAAATTGATAATATTTCACATCAATGTTTGTCTAGGGATGATGCTTCATTATGCACACCCCCACATCCAAATTTTGAAGGTCAAGGTCATTTATTTCCTTGTAATGTTCACCGGTTTTGTAACAGAAATGCGTTAAAAGTTATTGTTTTTTCTCAATAACTCTTTAACCCCTTGCCAGACATTGATAATATTTCACATCAATGTTTGTCTAGGGATGATGCTTCATTACGCACACCCCCACATCCAAATTATCAAGGTCAAGGTCATTTATTTACTTGTAATGTTCACCGGATTTGTAACAGAAATGTGTTAAAGTTATTGTTTTTTCACAATATCTCTTTAACCCCTTTCCAGAGATTGATAATATTTCACATCAATGTTTGTCTACGGATGATGCTTCATTATGCACACCCCCACATCCAAATTCTGAAGGTCAAGGTAATTTATTTACTTGTAATGTTCACGGTCAAATGCCTCGGCAGGCGCGACACCGCTTCCGTGGCGGAAGTCTTGTTTATCATTTTCATTCTGCAATCGTGAATAAAAAAAATAAATAAAAGGAGCCGAGTCTATATGCTGGTCTGGCCCCAGTCTTCTCGTAGCCGCAATTGACGCAACAAACATCTCACAATACTTGTCAGTCTGGTATGTGTTGCCAACATGAAGGCCTTTGGCCTTGTCTAGTTCGCATATCTTTACATAGGGTCTGCCTGAATTCGCAATAAAATGGGCATTACGAAAGAGATATGTGAGTTTTTTGAAGGCTGCCTGGTTGATACACTGTAATGTTTTTTCACTTTGGGAGGTTCTGGCGCACTTGTTTTTGCTTTTAATTTCATAGCATTTGTTATATGGCTCTCAGAAAGAGCATGCTTTTTAACAGCTTGTAGTTTCATATTACTACAACCTGTAACGAAAGTGCCTTCCTTTTCAACCGTTTGACAGATGTCACAAGTCATTATCCCTTTTTCTGCATTGTATCTTAGCCACTCAAACTCAGACTTCCAGCTACTCTGGAACGAACGCTGTCGCTTGTTTTCTTCATATGTCCTCTGACATTCCAAACGTTCTCGTGTGGTTTTTGTCTCGCCCGCGAAGCGGAAAGCGAGACATAGGTTTTGCTTTTCCGGAGTCGGCGTCGGTGTCGGCGTCATCATTCAATGTTAAGTTTTCGTGTTACGGTCATTACTTCAACACCTTATCAGCTACAGTCATCAAACTTTATACATACCTTTACTTTCATATGTAGATGAATATAGGACTATTAAAAAAAATCCGGGCTCCAGGGTCAAGGTCAAAGTCTATTTCTTTCTATGCTACAAACTGAACATTAATGCATGAAGACCCGTTTTCTCGTGCGCTCTGTACACCTTACCTGTAGAGAGAACAATAGCCTTCTCCAGTTGAACACTTGTGCATGTGCAAGCATGTGCAAATTTCCAGATTGACCAATAAATGTCCAGCTAAATTATTACAGGTAATTTATACAGGTAAATTATTATACCTGCAGAGGCAAGAAAAAAATATGAAAACCCAATTCAAATTGAAAGCCCTGCGTACCAAAACCCAATTAAAACATCAAGTAATCAATTGGCTTGAAAATATATGCGTACTGATAATTTTGCAAGGAAAGTTTTCAATAAAATTATTGAAAAATGCCAAAGACGTCGATGGCAAAATCAGTCACAAAATCACCGCTAGCCTATCTGTCTTATTTGGTTACAATAAGCGTCTATATCGATGATGCAACTATACATATAATAAGCGTCTATGGATGTTTTATAAATAGGATACGCACAGTCACTATTTTTTAGCAGATTACACAGTGACAGTATTTGTGAAAAGCACTTCATATGAATTTCCGGTCTGTCGATTACGATTGATAATGGCGATTCCTTTTTGTAATTCGCCATTTTATACCAGTGTTCGCATGTTCGTGCAAATAGACCAAGTTTCTTTTCATTCGGATATACTTCGGATGTTATTGTTTAAGATTTGACAGACCGCGGTAAATATGTCTTCAACAAAACGTGGAGAAAAAAAGACGTAGCAAAGGCCCAATTAAACATAATTTCTAATTAGTTTTAACTAACACTTAAAAGATGTCACATGCACGTATTCAATGTTTTGTGTAGCCATGTTTATTGCAAATTTTGATATCAGAATTGCAAAATACCCTATTCAATTTTACACAATGGAGTAACGGTTGTAAGGTACCCAATTGATAATTGAAAATACCCAATTGAAAAAAATATCATGGAGTAAAAATACTCAATGAATAAATCCTTATCTAGAGCCCTGATACCTGGGTATTACATTTCCGTAAACTGTGTTGACAATATTGTGGCAATATGTGGACCTGTGCAGATATGATATGTAGATAAATATAGGACTATTATAAAAATTCTGGGCTCCAGTAGCGAGCATTATTTTTTTGTTAATTTTTAAACTTTTTTTTTTTTAAACTTTTTTTCCATTTTTAGCCAGGTTTTTTTGGAGAGAAAAAATCCAGGCTATTGGATTGGCGAAAGCCAGGCGGGCGGGCGGGCGGCGTCCACAATCAATGTTAAGTTTTCGTGTTTGAGTCCATTTCTTTGTTACTGTAACACATGGGACCAACAAACTTTCACAGCTTCATAACCGAGGGGTGCCCACCACATATCACTATCCAAAATGTTAGCTTTTTAGCCAGGTTTTTTGAATAAAAATCCAGGCTATTGGATTGGCGAAAGCCGGGCGGGCGGGTGGGTGGCGGGTCGGCGGGCGACGGGACGCGGGCGGCGTCCACAATCAATGTTAAGTTTTCTGTGTTTGAGTCCATTTCTTTGTTACTGTACCACCTAAGACCACCAAACTTTCACAGCTTCATAATCAAGGGGTGTGCCCACCACATATCACTATCCAACATGTTACATTTTTTTTTAACTTGACCCATTTTTTCCGCGTAGTCGGACTTACTTAAGCCAGTTTTCAATGTTAAGTTTTTAGCGTTTACAATGTTAAGTTTTCGTGTTTAAGTCCATTTCTTTGGTACTGTACCACCTAGGACCACCAAACTTTCACAGCTTCATAATCAAGGGGTACCCACCACATATCACTATCCAACATGTTACTCTTTTTTTTTTAACTTCACCCATTTTTTCCGCGCAGCTCGACTTAGCCATTTTCAATGTTAAGTTTTCGCCTTTACAATGTTAAGTTTTCGTGTTTAAGTCCATTTCTTTGGTACTGTACCACCTAGGACCACCAAACTTTCACAGCTTCATAACCAAGGGGTGCCTACCACATACAACTATCCAACATGTGACCATTTTTTTACCTTCACCTATTATTTCTACGTAATTGACTTAAGTTCCACTTTTACTAACGTTACTTTTTGACGTACGTCTGGTTAGAGTTTTTTGGTTAAAACTTTTTTTTATTATTATCTCTGCAACTGCTTCGCCCATTACCTTGAAACAACTACAGTGGGTGTTTATCATCATCCATATTTTCATTCTAACCCCCAACCGTGCGGCCCCTGTGCCAATGTCAAGGTCAAATTACTTTGAATTTTTTTGTTAAAGTTTTTTTTGTGTATCATATCAATCTGCAATCAAAAATGCTTCACCCAATACCTTGATACTTATCACATGGTTGTTTATCTAATCATTAGTCGCACTGCTTGCGGAAAGTGAAAGCGCGATGCCTGTGCCCAATGTCAAGGTCAAATTACTTTGAATTTTTTTGTTAAGTTTTTTCGTTTTTTTTCGTGTACTATATCTCTGCAACTGCTTCACCCAATACTTGATACTTCACATGGGTGTTTATCATCATATATTTTCATCTAACCCCCAACCGTGGGGGCCCCTGTGCCCAATGTCAATGGTCAAATTACATTTTTACTGTTAAAGTCATTTGTGTGTACCTATATCTCTGCAACTGCATAATCATACTTCATCACATTCACCTTGATACTTCACATGGTGTTTGTCATCATTGTCGCACCCGCTTGCGGAAAGCGCGATACCTTGATACTTCACATGGGTGTTTATCATCATTGTCACACCTGCTTGCAGAAAGCGCGATATCGTCGGCATTTTGGCATACGTCCGTCCGTTCGTCGTTCGTCCGTGTGTCCGGTTAAAGTTTTTTGATTAAAGTTTTTCCATCTACTATATCTATTTTTTTAGTGTCCATGCCTCGCCCCAAGGCGCGACATGCAGGCCACGGCCATCTAGTCTACAAAAAGTGGGTAATTAATTGTTTATCCAAGTGTCTATGCTTGGAAAAAATCTGGCCTTCGTGGCTTTGCCTCGTTTCTTGTTTTTTAACTTGATCCATTTTTTCCGCGCAGTCAATGTTAACTTTTCGCGTTTACAATGTTAAGTTTTCGTGTTTAAGCCCATTTCTTTGGTACTGTACCACCTAGGACCACCAAACTTTCACAGCTTCATAACCAAGGGTGCCCACCACATACAACTATCCAACATGTTACTCTTTTTTTTTAACTTGACCTTTGTTCCACGCGTTTTTTTTCACCTTAGCCCATTTTCAATGTTAGTTTTCGTTTACAATGTTAAGTTTTCGTGTTTGAGTCCATTTCTTTGTTACTGTACCACCTAGGACCACCAAACTTTCACAGCTTATAACCAATGCCTCCACATACTATCCAAAATGTACCATTTTTTTTACCTTCACCATTATTTCTACGTAATTGACTTAGCCATTTTCAACGTTAACTTTTTAACGTACGTCTGGTTAAAATTTTTTGGTTAAAGTTTTTCGTTATACTATATCTCTGCAACTGCTTCGCCCATTACTTGAAACTTTACATGGGTGTTTATCATCATCCATATTTTCATTCTACCCCCAACCGTGAGCCCCTGTGCCCAATGTCAAGGTCAAATTACTTTTTACTTTTTTTTTGTTTTTTAAATTTTTTTTGTGTACTATATCTCTGAACGTCTCCACACCTCATTACTGATTTACAACTGCCCGTCAAATTCAATTTTTTTAAACCTTGATCTCAACATTGGTGGGTGTTTCTCATTGTCGCACCCGCTTGCGGAGCGCGTAACCTGAATTTTTTTAAACTTCACATGGGTGTTTATCATCATTGTCGCGCCCGCTTGCGGAAAGCGCGATATAGTCAGCATTTTGGCATCCATCCGTCCGTCCGTGTGTCCGGTTAAAGTTTTTCCATCTACAATATCTCTTTTTTTGGTGTCCATGCCTCGCCCCAAGGCGCGACATGCAGGCCACGGCCGTCTAGTCTACAAAAAGTGGGTATAATTATGTTACCCAAGTGTCTATGCTTGGAAAAAACCTGGCCTTCGTGGCTTTGCCTCGTTTCTTGTTTTTTTTTCAAATTCTTTTTCAATATTTAGTCAGTTTTTTTGAGAAAAAATCCAGGCTATTGGATTGGCGAAAGCCGGGCGGCGGGCGGTCGGGCGGCGGGCGGCGGGCGGCGGGCGGGCGCGGGACGGGCGTCGTCCACAATCAATGTTAAGTTTCGTGTTTGAAGTCCATTTCTTTGTTACTGTACCACCTAGGACCACCAAACTTTCACAGCTTCATAATCAAGGGGTGCCCACCACATATTACTATCCAACATGTGACTTTTTTTTTAACTTGACCCATTTGTTCCGCGCAGTCGACTTAGCATTTTCAATGTTAAGTTTTCGCGTTTACAATGTTAAGTTTTCGTGTTTGAGTCCATTTCTTTGTTACTGTACCACCAGGACCACCCAAACCTCATAGCTTCATAAACCAAGGGGTGCCTACCACATACAACTATCCAACATGTGACCATTTTTTTTACCTTCAACTATTATTTCTCCGTATTGACTTAGCCATTTTCAACATTAACTTTTTAACGTACGTCTGGTTAAAGTTTTTTGGTTTAAAAGTTTTTCGTTATACTATATCTCTGCAACTGCTTCGCCCATTACCTTGAAACTTCACATGGGTGTTTATCATCATCCTATTTTCATTCTAACCCCCAACCGTGCCCCGGCCCTGTGCCCAATGTCAATTATTACTTTGTTTTTTTTTTGTTAAAGTTTTTTTGTGTACTATATCTCTGCAACTGCTTCATCCATTACCTTGATACTTCACATGGGTGTTTGTCATCATTGTCGCACCCGCTTGCGGAAAGCGCGATATCGTCGGCATTTTGGCATATGTCCGTCCGTCCGTACGTCCGTGTGTCCGGTTAAAGTTTTTTTTCTCATTTTTTTCCATTTACTATATCTATTTTTTTAGTGTCCATGCCTCGCCCCAAGGCGCGACATGCAGGCCACGGCCATCCAGTCTACAAAAAGTGGGTATAATTATGTTATCCAAGTGTTTATGCTTGGAAAAAACCTGGCCTTCGTGGCTTTGCCTCGTTTCTTGTTGTCTAGTAGCATAAGGTCGTAAGTGCTATATACCGACTATTATCATATACTAAAACAATTATTGACTAGTGAGCCATAGAATATAATCTGATATTCTATGGCTCACTAGTCAATAATTGTATAATATGTTCGGGCCAGTGAAAATTGCTTTCTGGCCCAGGCTCGAGGTCAAGGCGGTGGGACAAGGTGAGACATTTGATTCCGCGGAATTCTTGTTTTATTTTTTTTCGGCGGTGGAGATGCGTTTTCCAAAAATTTCCACATCGCGAAAACACATTACAATGACTTTGACATTTAATCTCATACGAAACAAACACGCGCTTTTTTATAGATTGTGAGCATACTTCGGAATGCTTCTATTTTCTACGTTATGTTCGCAAAGATACTTCAGAATGCTTCTATTTTCTACGTTATGTTCGCAAAGAAACGCTAGGTGGCGCTCAGTACAGTAACACTACTTGAAATCGAATCGGCGATCGATCAAATCGTACGTACATTGACGCGCACTCGCGTCAAATCGGCCCAATTGTGAATGGGCGATTTTTTTTTAACAAATCCTGAACAAAAAAAATAGGAGGCCCGGTGGAATCCCCAGCTTTTAGAAGTTGAGGGTTCCTCCTGAAAATCT
>CM055281.1:6917257-6994943 GCA_029237695.1 Conchocele bisecta
GATGGATTCGGATCGGTTGCCAACGCCAGCCTTGCCTTTGTTGGGGAACAAAAGATTTGATGGAGATGGGAAGAACATCCTCAACAAGAGCAATTCTCATGGCGATATTGATGGCGATTTGCCGGAGAAGAAAGTGTTGGCAAAGCCTCGTCTGTTTGAGAATTATTCAGAAGGGTAAGTACATAGTCGATCTTACTTGACTGATAATTGTATAACACTAAACTATATATAGATACTATGAATTTGACACCAAACATTGTCAGCAAGAATGAGAACTCTTTGCCTCATTAATTTTCTAGTTATCACCCTTTGTATTTTCATGTACTGATTTCTTGTCTGGAGCACAACTGGAATACCCTTTGGAATATGTTTATGAAATTTGCACATTCATAGACCACAACTCGAGGGTGTGTCATGCGCAGTAATGAAAACTCTCGCCTCACTACTTTATTAGTCATTATCCCTTCGCCGATAGGCAAGAGGGGATATAGCGTTAGTCCATAAAACAGACGTAATACGTTAGTAACACATTTCATTTTTCAATAACTGAACTCCGGAACCGACCACCCAAGGTCAAGGTTACTGATGTTCACCTTACTTGTAAGGCACATTTTTTCTTTTTTTTTCTTTTTTCAATTACTCATCAGCCGCCCAAGGTCAACGTCACTGAGGATAATTATTTGTATTAATTAAGGCTGCCAGCGAGGGGATTAGCTTCCTTTAACGATGCAAGTTCTTGTCTCGCTTTGTTTTTATCGCGCCTGCTTTAGCAGAGGCGCAACTATAGTCAGCGCTTTTTCCGTCGTCGTCCGGTTTTTTTTTTTTTTTTTTTGTACGGCAAATGCGTTAAAGTTATTTTTTTTCACAATCACGGTCAAATGCCTCGGCAGGCGCGATACCGCTTCCGTGGCGGAATTCTTGTTTCACACACTGATTTCTTGTCTGGAGCACAACTCAAATACACTTTGGAATATTTTCATGAAACTTCACACATAGACCACGAATCAAAGGTGTGTCCCGCGCAAGAATGAAAACTATTGTCGTGCTAATTTTTTAGTTATCTCCCTTTGTTTTTCGCGCACTGAATTCTTGTCTGGAGCATAACTCGAATAACTTTTGGAATATTTTCATGTAGCTTCATTCATAGACCATCACCCAATGGTGTGTTGCATGCAAGATAGACAACTCTTGCCTCACTAATGTTTTGGTTATCTCTCTTTTGGTCACCTTACTAACATATTAGTTATTTCCCTATATTTTTAGTTGCTGCCTGTAGGCAGGGAGGGGTATACACATGCACTTGTCGACAAGCATCACTTTCTGGTTTTAATTATGCCCCCTATGCGATAGCAAGGGGAGCATATTGCATTGCTCTTGAGGTTCCATACGTCCGTCCCGAGTACATTTACATCGAAAAGTCAAAAGGTTTGTAAGAGTTTCTCCAATTAGAGTCCAGTATTTTTCTAGTTTTGTAAGGCAAATACGTTAAAGTTAATTGTTTTTTCACAATATCTCTTTAACCCCTTGCCAGACTTTGATAATATTTCACATCAATGTTTGTCTATGGATGATGCTTCATTACGCACACCCCCACATCCAAATTCTGAAGGTCAAGGTCATTTATTGACTTGTAATGTTCACTGTCAAATGCCTCGGCAGGCGCCACAACGCTTCCATGGCGGAATTCTTGTGTTATTAGTCATTTCATTTTTCAATAACTCCGGAACCGATTTTGATAATATTTGGTCACAATGTGTGTCTAGGGATGGTGGTTTGTTTTGCATACGACCCACGTCCGACCGCTCAAGGTCAAGGTCACTGATGTTCACCTTGTTATGAAACTTAACACATGCATAGACCACGACCCAAATGTCGGTGGCGCTCAAGAAGGATAATTCTTGCCTCACTAATGTTCCGAGTTATCTCCCTTTGTTTTTTCACACTCTGATTTCATGTCCTTAGCATAACTCGAATGCACTTTGGAATATTTTCATGAAATTTCACACATAGCCCACGACTCAAAGGTGTATCCCGCACAAGAATGAAAACTGTTGTCTTACTAATTTTTTAGTTATCGCCCTTTGTTTTTCGTGCACTGAATTCTTGTCTGTAGCATAACTCAAATAACCTTTAGAATATTTTCATGTAATGCATTCATAGACCATGGCCCAATGGTGTGTTGCATGCAAGATAGACAACTCTTGTGTCACTAATGTTTTAGTTATCTCTCTTTGGTTTTTATTTCGCAGATTGTGACCTGACTGACATATAAGTTATCTCCCTATATGTTTTAGTGGCTACCTGTAGGCGGGAGGGGTATTCACATGCACTTGTCGACAATTTCTGGTTTTAATTTCATAAACATATATATTTGTATATGGCTGTTTGAAAAATGGGACATGTTATGGCGTTGTCCGTCCCAACGTAAACTTTAGTACCACAAACTAGTCGTACAGTGTTCCACTGATAAAGTTATACTTCTCATACATGTACATGCCTACTATTTTCGTCGACAGATGTAACCTGGATATGGAAGAATTGCAGACCAAGATGGCACCCGTATCTCTTGATGAGAATGAAGACCCTGCATTTGTTACAGGTACAGGGTTACACCTGGGTCAAAAATTGGGCATGGCCCGTGGGGTCAAATAGGGGTCAACATTTTTACGGAATATGGTTATATAATACATAAAATCTAAGGATTGCAATAAAAAGTAGGCTGGAAGCATCCTGTTGTGGTCTCCAGACCTCTCAAAGTTGTGTAAGATATATCTGTACATATCGCGAGACAACTCTTACCCTGGTGACTTCTCAAGTTCGTCGCATTGAAATTTTGTGCCTGTCATGGGCTTATTTTGACGTATATGTAGTGACTTTACATACCAGTATTTGCTTGAATTTGTGACATTGCACAGGTGAGCGATATAGGGCCATCATGGCCCTCTTGTTTCATGCACAAGGTGACGTCGGAGGGTATACGTCAGCCCCTGCTCACTTGCTCTAGTTACCATTAAAATACTGGTTTTTATGAGATTTGGCCTGTAAAGAACTAGGACTCGTGTCTTAACTGACATCATTATATTTGACAGTTAGACATTGCACCAATAGACCACAAGGCATCCTTCTGGGTAGAATAGGACCCTACAATCTGACAGAACGTTCCTTTTGGTGCCTCGACATGTCATGGCTTTCCGATGAGGTAAGTCTTGTGAAACTACATATAATAAATTGTTGGCTAAAGGGCAATATGCAATTTCAGGTTATCAACAGCTGTAATTATTTAAGTGTCTTGGGGGAAAAGTTTAATACTCACAAAATTTAATAAATTGGTTAGTTAATTTGTGTTGATAAGCTATATTTACATCACGTATTAATGAATATGGATATAAAAAATGTCACCAAAATGTTAGTTTGTTTAATCTGGGTATATACAGTTCGCTATGCTGTTTGTGAACACATTAGATTTTATCCTGATCTAACTGCATGATCACAATTCTGTTCTGTATATTATTTAATAAGTCAATATGCAATTTCAGGTACTCGACAGTTATATATATCTGCTTGCATCAATTACCAAGGTAAGAAGACTCAATATGTGCTGTACATCCTCAAAAAGCACATCAAATAAACCATAATGTTTACAAGCGTTTCGCACTTCAATGGTATTATGATGTTATTTTACACCTCGGCTCCTCAAACTAATGCTAGTTATACCTCTGGTATAATTTGTCATTCCGTCTGTCTGTTCATCAGTCCAGGCGGCGGCCGGGGGTATCTTTCCGTCCGTTTACAAATTTGTGTTAATGTCTTTATTAAGGATGGGGTGTACAATACATTTGGTCTGTTTAAAGTCCGAAGGATCATCGCAAACAAAATGTATTGTATACATTGGGCATTTCCATTATGAATGTAAGGACAGTGTAAATATTGTACCTTATATCTCTGCAACCACTTTACCGATTGACTTGAAACTTTATAGGCATGTGTATTATATAGGGTTAACTGTATTGTAATTTTGAGATTTGCGGCGTATATCAGAAAATGATAGGTCGGAAAATCTGTTTAATGGCGACGCGCCAGCGGAGCCATTAAACAGATTTTCCGACCTATCATTTTCTGATATACGCCGCAAATCTCATTACAATGCGGTTAACCTATTTCTAATGGACAAATTGAACATTTTGCAAATTTTACCGATTCTACTTGTGAAAGTCGTACCGAGTGCAAGGTGTTTGCGCATGGCATACCGGACGAATCACACAAGTAATGTTCCGCCAAGCAAAAAATAGTTCCAATTGAATTATACAATGTTTGAACGAATGTGTATAAAGTTATGTTCATGCTTTCAAAAAAAATAATTTCAATAATAAACTCAATAAACACATCGTCGAATTATAATTGCTACATATAATATTTTAAGATTTAATGTTTAACTTTCCCTCTGGTGCGATCTCTTAGCAACAATGTCGATGGCCGCAGCCTGTAAAACTCTCGGACTTTGTCAATTTGTGATGACTTGTCTAATCATTCGATCATCACATGCTACCATTTGAGCTGCAACATTACACAATTTATGTGTGTGTGAACGATCTTTCTAATGCACTAATGACGTAATGCACTAATGACGTAACCAAATCGTCTATGTCAGATTCGGTCAGTGTTAGGAATCGCCCGCCCTCAAATTCCATTTTCGGCGGCGGCGATGGCTCCTTTTCGATTTCTAATAATGCCGTAGTCAGAAACTCGTCATCTTTGTCCGTCATTTCTTCCATTTCCAGTCTTACTTGTGAGTTAACGTTAAAATTTCCGAAAATCAGATTTTCGATCGATGACATATTCGCGTCTAAATTTGGCGTAGGAATATATTCATCGCGCGTGGGTAAAGTGCCCCAGGGTATATATTGTAAACACTTTGCGACCGTTCATCAACAATAATATACCTGTAATGTGTGGCCTTTAGCCAATCAGATTGCGTGATATTTATAGAGTGCATTAGAATCATCCATATCTTACTGCATTTAAATTTTTGGACACTGCATTAATGTTCTCTTGTATCTCTGCAACCAGTTTGCCAAGCGAGGGCCCTCCACATTCTTCAAGTTTGTGATTATATTACATTGACTGTAATTTATTTTTAGACAAAGAAAGTCCTACATATACCAGTAAGAATCGCCTCCGCCATGTTTTCGAATGAGTCTTCCAATAATCATGGTTTTCTGCAACAGGTAATATCCCAGGTAATGAAAAAACACTTTATCAAACAAAATGAAACCAGTTTTAAATGTCAAATGCCATTTAATGTATCTGCCAAACATTCGTAAACTAGAACCGTGAAAGTTCACGACTACTGTAGACTGAAAAAGATTCTTTACCCTTGACCATTTTCGTGTTTTAAGCATGAACTTCTCTGACGGTTTTTATGATGTTTACTTTAGCACATGCCCATGATCACGTTACGGTCAAATGCCTTGGCAGGCGCGACAGGGATATAATGCACACATGCTTTTTTTCAGGAGATGTTCGAAGATTATGACCTGCTGATTGGTGTCTGTCATGAAAACGGAAATCATTGGACTCTGGTGGTAAATATATTGCAATTCAATGATTATACAATCTACACTTGTTACCTCAAGCTCTCTTATGTCAAATTGCTGATAACTCGTATTCCAGGTCCCAGGGACATGTTTAACTATATCATGTATATGAGGGTTAAAAAAATAACGTACAGATTCTCCTCCAGAGGTTTGTTAGTAGACACACTATCTTAAATGTTACAGCCACTACATCATCCCAGGCACACGGCATTGGCGTACTACGTCAGTGATGTTATCCTCTCACCTATAGGCAAGAGGGGATATAGAGTTGGTCCATGTATGTACGTGCGCAACACCTTTTTAGCTCACCTGAGCAAAGCTCATGTGAGCTATTGTTATGGCAAAGTGTCCGTCGTCCGTCCATCCGTGAACATTTTCAATCATCTTCTTCTCCCGAACTGCTGAGCCGATATTGGTCAAACTTCACAGGGATGATATATGGGTGATGCCATTTCAGATTTGTTAAAATGGAGGTCATCGACAATCCAAGATGGCCGCCATGGAAAAGTAGGTCAAATTCTTAAAAAATCTTCTTCTCACGAACCGCCAGGCCGATTTCGACGATACTGGGTATGAATGATCGATAGTTAGCGCTGTTTCAGATTTGTTCATATGGTGGCCCCTGGGTCAAAAATGGGCGTGGCCCGAGGGGTCAACTAGGGGTCAAATTATATTTTTGCCCGAATATGGTCATATAATATATCAAATCGAAGGTATCGACTAGTTGATCACTCTGGACCATTTTTTGTCTAAATCAGATGATTTTGTCATCCAAGATGGCCACTGAAAGGTAAAAAAGTTGTTCTTTTACTAAAGATTTTCAAACGTTATTCTTCTTGTGAACTGCTTGGCCGATGTTGGCCAAATTTAACTGTAATCTGTGGGTGTGAAGCCTGTCCATTTTTGTTAAAATGGAGGTCATCACCAAATCCAAGATGTCCGCCGTTGAAAAGTAGGTCAAATTGTCAAAAATCTTCTTCTCACAAACCTCCAGGCCGATTTCGACGAAACTTGGTGTGAATGATTGATAGTTAACGCTGTTTCAGATTTGTTCATATGGTGGCCCCTGGGTAAAAAATGGGCGTGGCCCGAGGGGTCAACTAGGGGTCAAATTATATTTTTGCCCGAATATGGTTATATAATACAGTTGATTCGCGTTATGTCGACATTGCTTATATCGATATACCTGCTTATGTCGATGTACGCTCGTGGTCCCGGCCGAACTGCTATATAAACTCATACATTTCATACCTGATATGTCGATATCGGAAATGTCGACATTTCGTTTATATCGATGTGGAAAATAAGTCCCGATGGTATAATTCCTACACATTTGTATACTGTTATGTCAATATGCAATTTGAACAGCGGGCGTCGTAAAGTCTGGTCAAACTTGATTGGCACAGGTAAGTTTTTCACACATTCAAAGTGATCAAAACATGCCGCCGGTAACCGTGTTACATAGAGGATATTTGTTTTCTTCAGTGTAAGATCGAATTTTATTTCATCGAGTGGACGAAAAATGTCGGATTTTCACGAGTGGCGAAGCCACGAGTGAAAATCCGACATTTTTCGTCCACGAGATGAAATAAAATCGATCTTACACTGAAGAAAACAAATATTCTATTTCTTTTATGACTATATAACGCCCCTTTACCGATTTTTGCATTATTTAATTATTTTATGTTCCCGCTAGATACCTCCAGTTTCAGTCGTAACCCGTGGGGTGCCTCAAATCCCAATTTTGTCTTTGACACGCCGCATTACAAAGTAGTTACATTTTTGTGGAGGAGATTTATCACTAACAGAACTATCCCGTGTCTATAGAAGATACTAATTCATATTAATATGAAAAACTGAATACAATTTAACATAAATTAACAATTCGATGTGTATACTTTATGGATTTCTACGCAAAAAAAACACCATGGCAACAGCAAAGTGCGGAATAATATGTTACATGATATATAAATCATGAATATATAATGAGGCGAAAAAACGGAAAGTGCCGCCATCTTGTATGTTATGTTCATTCCAACTAACGAGAATAGTGTCACAACAAGTTGTTTAACAGTGTTTTTAACAGAATTGGATGCCTGCACACATTCCCTATGCACTGTCGCTGTAGTGCTTTAGTCTTTGACAAGGATCACAGGCGAGGAATGAAGATGGAATCATATCGTGTTACGAAAACTGAGTGTCGCCATAATTTTTAGAAACAACGGTCAGGATTCGTGGTATTTTTTTTGGATAGCGACTGGTTCGAAAACGTGAAGCTAACATTTCCGTTGAATGTTGGATGAACAAACAATCCTGGAGAGATGAGAGACTGGTTGGCGCCTTGATTAATAATAATATTCAGTCGCGACATGTGTAGTAGGTGGGTGGGGTGTGTCAGATGTTGTATTTTAGATTCTGTTTTTTGTTGGTTACAAAGTATGTCGGAGATGTTTCTTGTTTGCATAAGTGTTCAAATAAATGGCTGCAGTTGTTTAAATAAACTGTTAGCATTTTTTTTTGTATTATTTTATTTTGTGGCACGCCATCATCGGTCAACTTTTGGATCAGTTTTTTATTCTGGCACTGAAAGGAACAATAATAAAATTAATTAATTGTTAATTCTCAAGTTGATTTTCATTCTGTGTCTATTTTTCAAACTGAAATAACTGGTATGTGGGACAACTCTCGGTGTTTTATCTTTCTTTTTGAGACATCCTGTCAAAATGTAGTTTTGCGAATGGTAACTTGCATTCTACTCTTGTACCATCCGTAGGCTGAGTTACGATTCCACTCATATGTCTTCTCTGCAGAATAGCGAATCAGATCTGACTCGCATTTTAGCAGTTAATTGTGACATATTATTTTCGGAATTTCCATCTGAAAAAAATATTAGTAATAGTATTATAAAAGTAATAATTACTAATAATTCTGAAACAAATTTTACTATTGTAGAAGGTTTACACAATTATTTTTGGCCTTTACAAAAAATGGACTCCATCTTAACTTTTACGTGTTGGAATTTGGCTGCCGCTGACTGGATCACTTGTTGATAATAGCTTTAAATTTACTTATCAGATCAACTACATATGTACATTTATGTCATAATACTTGAATATGTTAATTATTTTCATAATATTAACACTCATTTCAGTTCAAAAAATATATAAAATCTTTTCACAATTAACTGCTAAAGTGCGAATCGGACCTGATTCGCTATTTTGCAGAGAAGGCCTATGAGTGGAATCATAACTGTGGCCACGGACGGTGCGGGAGTAGATTGCAAGTTACAGTTCGCAACTAGTTAAATTGAAGATGTTTGTTTACTCATTGCTCTCTGAAAATAATGAAAGTGCACGATGTATTTGGAGGTTATTTTCACCACTAGCATTCAAAGAGTTAAATTTGACATGCTTTTCTCTGACTTCTGTAGCATAGAGATTTAGGATAAATGACAGAATTCTGAAAAATATTTCAGTGTCGCTCTGGTGGATTACACAGAAAATGTCAACAGTTGTCGTACAGGTTGTAAATGTCCGTTCTTGGGGCGACTGTTCTTTTGAATTTAAAGTAGAAACAGTTGTGTCGCAAGCATAGATACAAGCACCTGATTCATCACGGAGAATTTCAAGATCAAGAATGAAGATTAACAATTCTAATGGAATTCCATGGATTACACAGAAAATGTCAACGTTGTCGTACAGGTTGCAAATGTCCGTTCTTGGGGCGACTGTTCTTTTGAATATAAAGTAGAACAGTTGTGTCGCAAGCATAGATACAAGCACCTGATTCAGCACGGAGAATTTCAAGATCAAGAATGAAGATTAACAATTATAATGGAATTCCATGGATTACACAGAAAATGTCAACATTGTCGTACATGTTGAAAATGTCTGTTCTTGGGGCGACTGTTCTTTTGAATATAAAGTAGAACAATTATGTTACAAACATAGATACAAGCACCTGATTGATCACAGAGAATTTCAAGTTCAAGAATGAAGATTGCTGGATATTTTAAGATATTCAATTCATCAAGTTGTATTTGTTATTTTGATTGCCATTAATCTTTTTTACTAAACATGCTAAATGTTGGGCAATGGTGTTATTTGAGGGTCCTCATGTTTAATTCGTATCTATTTGCGAAAGCAAATTGTCCAGTTCCGCGATTTCCTCCTTCCTCCTTCGGTAGCAGATAACAAATGTTGCTCGATGCGCGCATCCAGCAAGGGAGCTAATCGCCGGTGTACAAGGGACATAATCATGCAACTACTAAAATTCCCCAGTTGGGCGGGGCCTAATTTAGTTTAAACATAGTTTATTCCATATAAGTACAATGGGCGGAGCCTAAGAAAGTAGTTCGGCAAAGCAGTGAGTTTTCGAAATCGATATTTCACGGCGAATCTGATATTTCACGGGTGTAAGATGGATTTCGATTTCACTGGTAAAACACGGTAATTCATGGATAGTCATTAAAGAAAATCGCGGAATACTGTCAAAGCCGACCACGTAAGCCGTGATCAACCAATTAACGACAGTGTGACGTGAAATCACAAAATTACTCTTGTTAATTGCCAATTTATTTTCGGGACATGAATCGAGCCGTAAATGCCATAATCATTAACGGACGCTTGTTTATAATAATTACAATTTGAGTGAATTACATGCGATCTTTATAAACACGAACAGTTGGTCGATCAAATCACTTCTTTGAGACGAGGAACATTGATTGCTAGGGATTATATTGCTTGTATAGTCTGTGTGTATACATGTACGTCTGTAAATGTGTTACTGTAATAAAATGCCTGTCTATTTTCGTACCTGTGTTGTTTTTCATTTACGTCCCCGCCATAAATAGCCAACATGCAGTACATGGGTCCGAAGTTGTACTGGAACGAGGTTATTGAAAAGTCCGAATCGGTACGTGGGCGTCTTGTATTTTTTTACAAGACACAAATGTACCGATTCGAACATTTCACTATTCGCGCCCCTGTTACACGCCCCTGTGATATGCAGTACAATAACCCGTCAATGTCACGTGACTCACGACTGGTGGTGGTTGCTTGGTCACAAGCAATATGATGCTATTTATAGAATATCTCCACTCGATCACATCACGTGATCGCCGGAAAAACAATGTTGCAAATTGTTGCGACCAATAAAACATGGAAATAATAACATGTCAACACTAATCACATGCAGTGCGTGTAAGAGTATTTTATTGTGTATTAATTAGACGAATAAACAATAATAATATTGATACGTTGATAATCTATATTTTACGACAACCGTATGCCGGCACGAAACACAGGAAATTGACACATTCTTATCAGATTATACACGAGTGTTAAATGTACCGAATGTTTGGGGTGAATATTGATATTTTTTTATGTCGAACTACGTTTATGTCGACGTCATTCTCTGTCTCCCATCGATGTCGACATAACGCGAATCGACTGTATATCAAATCGAAGGTATCGACTAGTCTATCACTCTGGAGCATTTTTTGTCTCAATCAGATGATTTTGTCATCCAAGATGGCCACCGAAAGGTAAAAAAGTTGTTCTTTTACTAAAGATTTCAAACGTATTCTTCTTGTGAACTGCTTGGCCGATATTGGCCAAACTTAACTGTAATGGTCTGTGGGTGAAGCCTGTCCATTTTTGTTAAAATGGAGGTCATCACCGAATCCAAGATGTCCGCCGTTGAAAAGTAGGTCAAATTGTCAAAAAAATCTTCTCACAAACCGCCAGGCCGATTTCGACGAAACTTTGTATGAATGATGGATAGTTAACGCTGATTCAGATTTGTTCATATGGTGGCCTCTGGGTCAAAAATGGTCATGGCCCGAGGGGTCAAATAGGGGTCAAATTTTATTTTTGACCGAATATGGTCATTTTATATATCAAATCGAAGGTATAGCAGTAAATCACATGCACATTCGCAATATATGTTAGATCAGAAGGTACCAACAAATTCTGTGGAACATTTGAAGTTGTAAGTGAAGAGTCTTTGTGAAATCAAGATGACCACTATGGAGGCTTTTAGGTGAGCGATACAGGCCCATTTGGGCCTCTTGTTTAATTTGACACATGTCAGACCGCCCAAGGACTTATATTGTTGTTCAAGGCTGCCATAGTCACGCAGTCTGGTTGTGAGCTCTCGGGCCTCTTGTATATGTTTTATTTTTTCAGGTGATTTACCCTGCAATAAGGAAATTGATCTACCTAAATTCATGTGGAGAGCAACTAGGACGTGCAGAAGCAATCTGCGATAGATGGAGGTACACTTACAAACTGGACGACTGTAGCGTTTAACTCTGTTCCTCTGCCACT
The DNA here is from genome assembly GCA_029237695.1 of Conchocele bisecta. Classification (NCBI taxonomy): domain Eukaryota; kingdom Metazoa; phylum Mollusca; class Bivalvia; order Lucinida; family Thyasiridae; genus Conchocele; species Conchocele bisecta. The sequence continues at coordinate 6,929,181 of CM055281.1, forward strand.
CTGTGAAGTAGTAAACTATAAAAAAAATATTTCTAATCAAATTGCCTCCCTTTGGTATGGCAATGTTTGATTTTATGACGCTAGCTAGCCATACTTACATGACTGATTGAAAACTCTTAAATATCACACAAAATCCATTTTTTCTGTCTGGGAAATTTTGTCCAGTCTGGTATAAATTTCAAGTTTATCGGACCAAATGTCGTGTGAAGTTTTGACAGTTTCGCTGATCCACTAGTTGTACAGTTTTTAGCTCGACTATTCGAAGAATATTTAGAGCTTATGTAGTCACCCCGGCGTCTGCGTCACTTGTCACGCCTTGGTTAAGGTTTTTAGTCAAGCTTGTACATGGAATACTATTGTGCATACAGACACCATACTTGGACAACCTTTTCTCATAGGGATGTACATCAATAACCCCTGATCTATATTTGACCTTGACCTCTTTTCTCTTGAATTACTTACTTAATTCCATTGGTTAAGGTTTTTAGTCAAGCTGCCCTACACCAACCATACTTGGACAACTTCATCTCCTAGTGATGTACTTCAACAACCCCTGACCTATATTGACCTTGACCTACATTTAACCTTGAATTACTTAGTTAATTCCCCTTGGTTAAGGTTTTTAGTCAACCTCGGTTAAGGTTTTTAGTCAAGCTTGTACATGGAATACTATTGTGCATACAGACACCATACTTGGACAACCTTTTCTCATAGGGATGTACATCAATAACCCCTGACCTATATTTTACCTTCACCTACATTTAACATTGAATTACTTAGTTATTTCCCCTTGGTTAAGGTTTGTACTCAAACTTGGTTACGGTTTATAGTCAAGCATTGTATATGGAATACTCCTTGGCCTACTGCAACCATACTTGGACAACTTCATCTCCTAGTGATGTACATCAGTAATCCCTGACCTATATTTGACCTTGACCTACTTTTACCCTTGGATTACTTAGTTATTTCCCCTTGGTTAAGGTTTTTAGTCAAGCTTGTATATGCAATACTCCTGGGCCTACAACAACCATACTTGCAAAACTTCATCTAGTGATGTACATCAATAACCCCTGACCTATATCTGACATTGACCTACATTTAACTTTGAATTACGTTCTTAATTTCCCTTGGTTAAGGTTTTTAGTCAATCTTGGTTAAGGTTTTTATGCAGGCCGCGGCCACCTTGTTTGTCAAGCTATGCTGTTCTCCTCCAGCTCTTGTTATTTATATATGCTGACAGTAGGGTTATCCGTCTTCCATGAACACATTTCTAGTTACTACTATTGTTACAAAACTTGTAGAGAATTTCAAAGTTTCCCTATTGGGCATTTACCGGGTCAGTGCTGTAGTGATGGACACACTTCCTAGCATCCGTCTTGTGGAAATTAACAATGTTGAACTACACCCAGTCCGTCACACTGTCGTCAACTACACTCGATATAGGCATGTGTTCAATATACACATTTGATGTTACAAAGTAGGCTTTGTCCCGAAATGGAACACACGCATCAATACGGGAATGCTCATCATAACGATGTTTGACTATGTATTTTCAGAAATTTCTTGAAGGAAAGATACAATAATGGGTATGGTCCTAACCCTGGTACCTGGGTGGGCACAACACTTGCCCACTCCAAACAGAAGGTTACAGATTCAGAGTCGTGTGGAGTTTATGTTCTAAAGGTATTAAATGAGTATTTTCATGCCGCAAATAAAATTCTTGTTTTGTTTGGTCAGCTTGACAGGCAGTATGAGCTCATATTGTGTGTCAACATGGCTCAAATGTTGTATTGGTAACGTTCTTTGGCAGTACATGTCTCAATACAGTGCAACCTCTACACTGGCCACAAAGATGGGAGGTTAAACAGAGGCAAAAATATCAGCTGTTACAAAGAGGGTGTTGTAGGGAGGTGACTGTTCACGGGGGTTCCACTGTATATGTAGTATGGACCTGGCACCAGCTTATTCTAATTTCAGGGCTTAATATTTATTTTTTTATGTAAATATTCTGTTCTGATTTTGAGATTCTCCCCTCTTTGCAGCAAGTTATAACGCGGGGTAGAACCCGTTGACCCGGCCTTAAATGACCCATGCTGTTGATAGGCCATTAAACACCAATACATAAAATCAATCAAATCCACTGTCTATGAAAGTAAATGAATTTAAACAATGTTTAGACAGATGGAAACGTAGAAAACTGACAACTATGGGTAAAATAACTGTTCTCAAAAGCTTCGCATTTCCAAAACTAATATTTCCATTGACGATGTTAGATACTCCTGGAGATGATGTTATAAAACAAATTACACACATGATGTTTGACTTTCTATGGGATTCCAAACCAGATAAAATCAGCAGAAAAGTCATTGTGTAAAATTATGAAAATAGCGGGCTGAAAGTGATCGATTTAGTATGTTTCATAAATTCTTTAAAAGCAAGTTGGGTTAAACGTCTTACAAATGATACAAACGATGGGCAATGGAAAATAGTGTATACTAATTATTTACATAAATTTGGTGGTACAAATATATTTGAAGGAAACTTCCACAAATTTGATGCAAAAATATTAATAAAAAATGTTTTTTTATCAATTATGCTTGAAGCCTGGGCCAAACTTAATTATTCTGAAAATCCAGAGAACATTTCGAAGCAAATCATGTGGAACAATTCTAAATTAAAAAGAAATGGCAATACATTTTATTACAAAGATTGGAATGAACGGGGAATAAAATACATAGAACATATATATGATTATCGAACCAAAACCTTTTATGACTTTACAAATATAAAACAATTATATAATGTTAGTAATAATGATTACCTAAAATATTTTTTAACTTATATCCAGTATACCACAAGCTTGGCGTGCACGACTAAAGAATGAGACAATAAACATCCAAACTATTAAGTCGCCCCTTTTAAGAGAAGTGAAATCTTCCAAACAATGTAATACAATGTTATATACAATTTTTTTTAGTAAAATTAATAATGTTGTTTTCAAAGCTCAGACTAAATGGAATGCAGAGTTTTCAGAAACAGCTATTAAATGGAAAATTGTAAATACACAGTATTTTAGAAGCACTATATGTTCAAAACTTGGGAATTTCCAGTACAAATGCTTGATGAAAATTATTGCCATGAACGATTATTTATATAAATGCAGAATTGTAAATTCTAATTTATGTGATTTATGCAGTATGGCACCAGAAACAAACAAGCACTTATTTTGGGAATGCCAAAAAAGTCAGCAATTTTCGTCTCTGCTAAGCACGTTTTTACATGATAACGGTAGAAATTTTACATTGGATTGGCAATCAATAGGTTTAGGGCAGTATGAAACAGACAATATATTCTTGAACTTTTGTATTATACTAGGAAAGTACTTTATTTATGGATGGAAATTAAGAAATACTGAACCGACTTTCCCAGCCTTTAAGAACTATTTAAAAAAAACCAAAGAGCTTGAACATCAAATATGGTAGCAGTAAATGGAAACAAAGCTGAAATACACAATAGAAAATGGAACGGTTTACCGCTAGACTAACCTTTTTTCTTCTAGCATTCTTTCCCTTAAAATATTTAATCCAACACAAAAATAATGCAAACATATGATCATTCTGCTCGTACTTATCGTACTTATATAATTAAACTCTTCTTTTTTTTATGGGTGTATTTTTTTTAATTTTTGTTTTGTTTCTCTCTATTTTTAATTGATTACTATTTTTTTGGTTTCTTCTTTATAAATGTTTTTCAAACATATACATATACAAACAGGTAATAACATGTGTAAGATATATTTATAATGTACTCAGTAATGTAGAAATATGGAATGGAATGTAATTATGCACATGCATGTTACCAGTAATATGTCTTGTTTTTACATGTTTGTGTGTGAAAAAAAAAAAAATATAATAAAAAAAAAAATCCACCGTCTAACTTAATTCTGGAGAAATATAAGGAATCAACAGTATGACAAATATGTTATTCTCTCTCTACACAGTAACATGGTGTCATATTGCCATCTGCACGCACATCAATGTGTAAATTACTGGTACTGGACTCAGCTCAACACATTTACAAGAAAATGCATTTCCATGTATGTGTCAACACTTCCAGTTTGCTGAGTGTTTAGTGAGAGGTGACAGCCTTAAATTCGCCGATACGGAAAAGGACTTAATTAACCTGCGGAGGGATGTGCGTATTCAGCTTCGGAAGGCTATAGGTAAGGCTATTGCATACACATCATATGGTGTATTGAACATTTTTAGGACGAAATACACAGGTTGCATCATCTGCCTCTTCCGACTCCTAGACTAGTCTATAGTAACCTGTGCACAAGTCTACAATATGACCTTAGCTGTTGCTGGGACGTCGAACTCATTCACTTTCACTAAAATATGAATATGATTAACAGGTTGGTTCTAAGAGACCTTTATTGTTTTCAAACAGTGTAGATCCTTTCATGGAACGCCTTGATATTTCACACATGCATTCCTCAGATGACCATCTATCATGCTGTAGCAAATCCACAACCCAACACCCAACCATTGCTCCAAGGTCAATGTCACAAACGTAGCATGTTCATAAACTTAATGTTGGGGTAAATGTGGTGTAACTTCTGTTTCTTTACAGGGAACGCTTTGATATTTCATACATGCATTCATCTGATGATCCTTTATTGTGCTACAGCAAATCCATGACCCCCCCCCCCCCCCCCCCCACACACCCCTTTCCCCAAGATCAACATCGTAAACTTGACGTTGGAATAAATGTCTTTTTATAGCTTCTGTTTCTTTACAGGGAACGCCTTGATATTTCATTCATGCATTCATCTGATGATACTCTATCGTGCTATAGCAAATCCATGACCCACCAAGGTCGAGGTCACAAACATAGCACATTCATAAACTTAACGTTGGGGTAAATGTCTTAACATCTGTTTCCTTTCATGAACGCCTTGATATTTCATTCATGCATTCATCTGATGATACTCTCATTCTATAGCGAATCCATGACCCACCGCCCACCCCAAATGTCTTATAACATCTGTTTCCTTTCATGGAACACCTTGATATTTCATACATGCATTCCTCAAATGACCCTCTATCATGCTGTAGCAAATCCACAACCCACCACCCAACCCTTACCCCAAGGTCAAGGTCACAAACTTAGCATGTTCATAAACTTAACGTTGGGGTAAATGTTGTTTAACTTCTGTTTCTTTACAGGGAACGCTTTGATATTTCATACATGCATTCATCTGATGATCCTCTATTGTGCTACAGCAAATCCATGAGCCCCCCCCCCCCCCCCACCCTTTTCCCCAAGGTCACAAACTTAGCACATTCATACATGCATTCCTCATGTGAATAGCTATCATACTGTAGAAAATCACCAACTTAGTGCATTCATAAACTTAACGTTGGGTTAAATTTTGTTTTACATCTGTTTTCAGGGAGCGCATTGATATTTCATGAGCCATGAGCCTTGCCTGATAAAGCCATGCCATTGTTTTTCTCTGTCCAGCATCCACCTGGATAGCCAAAACCTTCTTACGTATCCGGTGAAACAAACAAGGCTTTGAAAAAATAAACAAATGTAAATTTATGTTAACTCCCTCAACCCTTTGCAGTGTGCAAAGGGTTGATGAAGCTTTTAACATAAATTTAAATTGCCGCTAAATAATAAGAAAACACTCTTATTCAGCTTATTTAAGTGTAAATTCATGAACGGATTTAAAACTTAGACAGACAAGTCCCAAATCAATTTTCATATTACTTCAGCAGTAAATAGTGTAAACTAGCATACACAGTTTGCTTGTTTTTTCATAGAACCCCTCTCAAAACCTACCCGCACGCGGACGCTTAGATATCAAAAGGGACTACACTGGTATTCTATGTAGCAGACATAAAAATTAATTTTTCTAAAAAATTAAATATGTGAAGTTGTGAACTAAAACTATTAATTAAACAATTGGTCTTTTGAATGACACATGATATTGTGTCTCGATATGACGTCACATGTTGCTGTGACGTTATACCCTTTCACTTGTTTTCCTGTTGTAGAGCGAGACGGAAATACAAGAGTAAAGGGAAAGTCTATGGCCAGCAAGAGGAGGAGCCCACCAACACCGATGGAGGAACTAAATCAGCTATCACTGGCATGCTCACAGAGCAGTTACCAGGTACGCTGCGCCTTACGCTAACACATTCAGCACCACAGACCTCTATAGCTGCCTTTGCAAACGGTGTAGATCCAGAGGAGCCGGCTCGTCACGAGCCGTCTCATCAGGATCTGCACCTTTTCCAAATATTTTTCAGAAGAAAAACATGGTCTGAAAATTATTTTGTGACAATTGGATTAACAAATCAAAATCCATTCCAGTTATTATGCCCCCTATGCGATAGCAAGGGGGGCATATTGTGTTGATCTTAAGGTTCCATCCGTACGTCCGTCTGTACATTTGCGTCAACAACTTTGTTGCTCCAACATGTAATATCTTCAATATTACGTGACGGATTGCTTCGATACATTGACACTTGAATCACCTGGACATTTGTCACACACTCGCGCCACCATTAACACAACCTTGACCTCGGTCACCTTCGAAATGACGCTGAAACACTTAGTCATTTTGTTGCGTCAAAAAGTTTGTAAGAGTTTCTCCAACATGTAATATCTTCAATATTGTGCGAAGGATTGCTTCAATACTTGGACACTTGAATCATCTGAAGATTTGTCACACTCGCGCCACCATTAACACGACCTCGACCTTATCAACTCGCAATCAAGCAGTTTGATTGGCTGTGTTTGAGCTTTATCAGGTAACATGCCGTGCATTGACCGAATACGTACCGACTGATAACATATTGTTGTATCAGGCATTGACCTGATACAAACATCCGGGTTACAACGAAGTGAAAACTGACGTTCCATTGGTCGGATGACGTCACGTGACGTTACAGAATGACGTCGGTCTAATGACGCAACGTAAGCAAGTCCGCATCCTGTCCATATATAACGACGTCATCTGTGGCCATTTTCAAGCATAAAACGTTACCTGATAAATAGAATACCAGGCTAGTGACACGGTCTTTTGATATCGAGTTTATCCGGCTCGGAAACGGTAGGAATTCCTTGGCAAGCCTCGGAATTCCGACGCGTTTCCTAGCCTTACCTGATAAACTTGATATAACAACACTACCCTGGTATTCTCTATGTAGCAGAGCGCTGGGTCAGGGACTATGTGGCCTTTTGTCCGGTTACAAAGTTTGCCGGAATTTCTCCAATCTGCAAGCGGGGGCATTCGTCTTCCAGGGCGTAATATTTCCGTCCGTCCATGTACGTCAAAAATGTTGTAAGAGTTTTTCCAGTTAGAGTCCAATATGCCATAGGGGCCAGAGCTCCAGATAAGGAATTAGTAATGGAGTATTTTCACTCCATCATTTCTGAAGCAATTGGGTGTTTGAAAATTTCCTTGTTTTACAAACATAATGTCTTGTTGTAATTGTATTGCTGAATGTGCAGTTTTAATCCCCATTCAAGTAAATTCCTGTTTGTATATGTGGCTGTGTAATGGGGCTTATGGAACTTGTGACCAGTGTAGCTCCTGATCTTATAGCAGATTCACACAGCCTGATCATGATCTATATTGCTTGTTAGATGCATTGAGTGGGTGGCAGGTGGGAACATGTGATGGGTAATTTAACAATCTGGGTTCATCCTTACCGGAATTCCGATTAGAGATCTGGTTTGGCATTGATGGAATGGCGAATATTGCAGATACTAATCGGACTGTGCGGATGCACATGCTGATCTGGATCTACACTGGTGTCAAATGCCATAAGCCCCATTATTTCTGCAGTCACAATCGCATATGACCTTGTTGTTCAACGGACATAAAGAATCCATCGTGTTAAATCATTCATTTCAGAGCTTAATATATATTTTTCCGATATAAATATTCCGTTCTGATTTTTTGTGATCCCCCCCCCTCCCAATGCAGCAGTTTAAATGTGGGATCAAACCCATTTGTCCGGCCTGAAAATGACCTTGGCTGTTCAATGGACGTAAAATCCCAATCAATCCTGTTAAATCAATCCTCACGTAACCTCTGTTTCCAGTGCACTGGCCACTCCAGAGGGGACCCCAGGAGACTTCCAGGACCCCAACCATGGATGTCAGTAGCGAAGATGCTTAGATTGACGCTGCCATGACAAACCTGGATATCCTGTGTGGGCTGATCCGACTTTGTTTGGCCCACCGATAGGAAAGATTCTATATATAATTCTGACGGAAATGTAACAATAACGTTCGACCATGTCCAGTTGCAGGTAAACGTTTGCCGTGGCACTCGGGACTGTTTGAACCCATGGCTTACGGCGTCGGGGTTCAAACAGTTCTCTTGTGCAACGGCAAACGTTTACCCTCGGCTGGTCATGGTCAAACCTTATATTGTCGTCTGCTGATTATTGTTATCCCCTCGCAGGTAGCCTAGAGGGGATACATCGTTAACGGAATCCCGCCCAGAGACATGATTTGGCCCTCATATCCGTCTTTGGCTTTCTTGTATGTGAGAGTTGAATCTGGTTATACCCCTTATATGAGTAATATGATTATTTGTAATCCTATTACTTTCACAGGAAGGGGCCAAGTGGCTTTGGTGTGGTAGGACCTGGCACCATGTCAGGTTATTCTAATTTTAGGGCTGAACATATTTTTTTCTATGTAAATATTCCGTTCTGATTTTAGAAATTTCCCTCCAATGCAGCAGGTTGAATACAGGATCAAACCCGTTAGCCTGGCCTTAAATAATCTTAGCAGTCGATAGGCCGTTCAATGCCAACAAACAAGCATACGTACAAGCATACCTACAAGCGTACGTTAGTAACACCTTTCACTTTTCAATAACTCGTAAACCACTTCACCGGTTTTCATAATATTTGGCCACAATGTGTGTCTATGGTTGCATTGTTTTGTATACGACCCACGTCCGACCGCCCAAGGTCAAGGTCACTGAGGACTTGTGTTCACCTTGATTGTAAGGCAAAATGTTATTTTCTTTAGTGATAACGATGCCCTTGTTATTTTTCTCATTTCTTAATAAAAACCTGATTTTGCAACACATAAGAATCGTCCCCATGTTGAGAAAAAACTGAAACTAAGAAATAAACAGCAGACGACAAATTGAATTGAGCATTGTAAGGGTTGACAGTCTTTGGTACATTGGCTGTATTGACAAAATCCCTCCAACTCTGTGGGTGTTCCCCTAGACTGAAAATGAATGATTGATTATAGGCAGTTAAACACCAATAATCAATCGATCATTAATCAACCTAGACCGGAAAAAAACGGAAATACAAAAATCTGCAATTTCCAGAGCTCCAGATATTGTCGTATTTACGCAGTTATTTTAGCCGAATACGCAGTGGGAGTACAAAATACTCACAACAATGTGAAAATATGCATTGATTTTGATTGAGTAGTGAAAATACTGTAATAAAGTTGAACATTTATTTAATATTTGAGCTGCAAAATAAGTGAATTTTTAAATTTGTTTTATTTTTTTATCATTTGCTCCCTATTAAATATTAAAGAAAGAAAATAAATAATACATTTGTAAAAGTAAATACGCATTGAATTTGAAACCTGGGGTATAATGCTCTTTAGATACAAAACTTATCTGGAGCTCTGAATTTCTATACAATTGTGTGACCTGCACCACAATACGTTTTAGGCCTTACCATGTTTACAGTGGACTCGCACCACAATACGTTTTAGGCCTTACCATTGTTACAGTGGAGGGCTAGGGGAGCACTTGCCTGGATGATTTAGTATGATGTAGGTAGGGGCACTTAAATGATTAACCCTTTCAACACTACAGACCTCTATAGCGGCGTTTGCAAACAGTGTAGATCCAGATGAGCCGTCTCATCGGGATCTGCACTTTTTGCAAGTCATTTTCATATTTTTAAGAAAAGAAACGCACCCTTTTCATAAATATACTAGTCTGAAAATCATTTTGTGACGATTGGATTGGTCGGAAAATTAACATATCAAAATCCATTTCAGTTGAAAGGTACGGAAGCATGGAGGGGACATGTGTGTTTTTTTATTTATCTTATTATGTCGTGGCCACGAGATAAATAAAAAAAAAACACGCCTAAAGATCTCGTGGCCACGACATAATTCAGGTGTGTTTTTTTTATTTATCTCGTGGCCACGACTTATTAAGTCGTGGCCACGAGATAAATAAAAAAAAAATAACACACCAAAAGATCTCGTGGCCACGATAATTCAGGTGTGTGTTTTTTTTATCTCGTGGCCACGACTTATTATGTCGTGGCCACGAGATAAAAAAAAAAAACACACCTGAATTATGTCGTGGCCACGAGATCTTTAGGTGTGTTTTTTTTATTTATCTCGTGGCCACGAGATAAATAAAAAAAAACACATGAATTATGTCGTGGCCACGAGATCTTTAGGTGTGTTTTTTTTTTATTTATCTCGTGGCACGAGATAAATAAAAAAACACACATGTCCCCTCCATGCTTCCGTAGAAAGGGTTACATTTGTGTGAATTATGTTGCCCACAGTGCCTGCATGTATGTACATATGTAATAAGTATAATCATCCATTTATCCAAAATGGCCCATTGTGAAATGTTGTGAATGTTTGGTTACTACACCGCGAATAATTCGATGCACAGCAGGCATATACAGATGCCAGTATGTAATACTGATGGTATTACCAGCAACTGGCAGTCAGTGGATCCTCTCCAGTTTGGACCAGTATTGCCCGGTTTCACTATTAACGGCAGGGGTTCCTCCTTATGGGAATCACGATTTTCCTGGTTTGACCCTCGGGTACGTTTTTATCTTTGACTCTTTTGTTACCTGGGAGTTGAATTGGGTTATTGCCCATTATAAAAGTGGTAAGATTATTACTGATCCTATTGCTTTTGGGGGTGGGGGGGTGGTGGCGGCCAATCGATTCTGGTGTGGCGAGGACCTGCATCAGATCAGGATTATTCTGATTTCAGGGCTGAATATATAATTTTTCATTTTAAATATTGAGTTCTGATTTTGGGATTTTCGCTCCATTTGTACATGTACTTGTACAGGTAATACATGTATATGGGATTTAGTACTAAACCCATTGACCCGGCCTTAAATGACCTTAACTGTTGATAGGCCGTTAAACCCTAACAAACAAACAAGTAAACATTCACTACTGATGAGTGTCTGTGTATTTGTCTCCATTCGCCACACATTTGTGGCTGTGACTGGAGAACTGGGTCATACGATCAGTGTAGATCCAGATCAGCCTGCGCATCCGCGCTGTCTGATCAGGATCTGCACTGTTTGCCATTCCATCAATGAAACACCGGTCATGCTTCTAATAAATAGTACAGGTCGGCGTCTGGTTACAGGAGTGTGCTACATAATCAGGGGCTACACTGGTCATAAATCCCATAAGCCCCATTTCTCCAGTCGCAGCCACATTTTCTGGTGGGCCATTTTGGGTCACTTACGGGGCCCCCCCCCCCCCCTGGCTGACAAACAAAAAGTGCCTTTTAAGCCACAGGCATTAGGCATGTTTCACCTTTCATGGGTACAACTCTACTATATGAACAAGGCTTCTAACTTTGGTCGGACATGACATCGTATCATAATAAACAAGAAATGCGTCTGTCGAACGCGGATGCCACCTGCAGCATATGTGAGAAAGTGGTTAACCGAAAAGTGTGACGGACGGACAGACGGTCCAAACACTATATGCCACCCGTTTCTTCGAAACCCGGTGGCATAAAAAAACATGTTTAAAATTGAAATATTCTATGTATTTCTGCAGGATATTGATAATTCTCAAATGATCATATGAACTTGCCACTACAATATTGACGTTGGAGCCGTAAGCACATTATTTCATTTGTTATGATACGAGGTTGTGTCCGACCTAGGAAAAGGAGTTGTAATAAATATGTTCCAACTATGTTATTTTAGCAAGATAACAATAATTCTCAAATGAACATGTCCACTTTCCGCCAAAATAGTCGCATTAGCGTTAATAAAATCACGGAATCTGTTGTGATACGAGGTCATGTCCGAATGTCAGAAGCCTTTATATTAGAGTTATACCGATGAAAACCGAAACACGCCGATTGCCTGTGTTTTAAGCCAGTGTAGATATTTGTTACATCATAAATTATTTTAGGCACTGAATCAAATATGCGCAGAAAGTGATAAGACAGCAGAGCTCCAGATAAGCTGCGTATTTTCTTAAATGCCCAATTAAAATTGCCAAGAACCCAATTTAAATCAGAAGTAGCGAGTATCAAAAAGCAATAACTATTTTGTGGTACCTTTATCATGCTGCAGAAAACAATAAACAGACCACAAATATAGCTTATTTTTCTTATTTTCCATGAAAACACATCTTGGTATTTCATTAGAATTGTCTCCAAGGAAACAATTCTAATGAAATGCCAAGACTTGATTTCATTTCGAAGCAAACTATTCAATAATTGCTGTCTGTTAATGTGTAAACAGTTGTGTGATTTCATTTTACCCAATTAAAATGTTGAAATATCCAATTGCTTCCGAAATGATGGAGTGACACTACTAAATTACTAATTCCTTATCTGGAGCCCCGAGACAGATTAGTAAAACACAATTTAATCGTAGATTTGTAGTGTATTTCTTCTGATCTCAGTTGTGCATACGAGTCGCCTGAAAAAAAGGGTTCTGGTAAAAAAATAAATTGTATTCTCAGCTGGTGGTCCATATGCCGTGTACAATGTATTAAAGTATGTGGATGGAAGTATTCTTGAATAAATGATGAGTTGTGAGGGAACCAAATATGTTGTCCTTCTTATGACTTCCCAGCCCCATCTATAATGTGATGGTAGCCAGGATTAGGGGCATTTTGAGACGGTAGGCTGCATGTTGAAAATGGAAAGGGTTTAACGTTCCAGCAACAACTAGTCATATAGAGACGGGAGGGGGCATGTTGAAAAGAGAAAGGGTTTAACGTCCCAGCAACATTATAAGTTATTGTGATTCTACACAGGCTATATGGTGTAATATTGCCCGTCTGGAGGTATGTTCACCCGAGGCGATAGCCGAGGTGAACATACCTGCAGACGGGCAATATTACACCATATAGCCTGTGTAGAATCACAATAACGTATTTTTGTCATAACCGCAGATCCTGTATTTGGCCGTTAAAAATAAAACATATCTCTTCTTTTGATCTTTGCGTTTTTTCAGGATGAAACATAATCCGAGATTCGATTTTCTACCGTCAGTCTTAATATAAAGGCGTAAATGAACATTTTGTTTTTTTAATAAACGAAAACAAACTAAATATGGAGTAAGAAATCCATCGAAAACGACTTTATGACAGTTTTTTTATATCGTGTAATTTAATTTATATTCCACTGCTCTATCGATCTGCTCTCCCTTTGGCGCCTCTAGAATAATGCGACTGGTTCCCAAACATTCGCTGTCAAGGGAGAGCAGATCGATAGAGGCTGCTATCGCCTCGGGTGAACATACCTCCAGACGGGCAATATTACACCATATAGCCTGTGTAGAATCACAATAACTTATAATATAGAGACGGGAGGGGGCATGTTGAAAAGGGAGTGTTTAACGTTCCAGCAACATCTAAAGTCATAGAGACAGGAGGGGGCATGTTGAAAAGGGAAAGGGTTTAACGTCCCAGCCCAGCTTATGGGTGGCAGGTGGGAGAATGCGATGGGTAATTTAACGATCGGGGTTCATCCTTACCGGAATTCCGACTGGAGACCTGGTTTGGCCCTCGCATACGTCTTTGGCATTTTGTATGTGACAGTTGAATCTGGTTATACCCCTTATGTGAGTATTACGATATTCGTAATCCTATTTTAGGGGAAGGGGCCAAGTGACTTTGGTGTGGTATGGACCTGGCACCAGGTCGGGTTATTCTAATTTAAGGGCTGAATATATTTGTTCTCGATGTAAATATTCCGTTCTGATTTTGGGATTTTCCCCCCAATGCAGCAGGTTAAAACGGGATTGAACCCGTTTGCCCGGCCTTGCATGACCTTAGCTGTTGATAGGCCGTTAAACACCAATAAATAAACAAACAATATAGAGACGGGAGGGTGCATGTTGAAAAGAGAAAGGGTTTAACGTATAGCGCACGAGAGCTAGGGACACGTGGAAAGGGTTTAAACGTTTCCCAACAGAAAAAGTCCTAGAGACGGGAGGGGGCGATGTGAAAAGGGAAAGGGTTTAACGTTCCAGCAACAGCTAGTCAATATAGAGACGGGAGGGGGTCATGTTGGAAAAGGGAAAGGTTTAACTTCCAGAAACTAGTCATAGACGGGAGGTATTTAACGTCCAAGCAATAATAGTATATTCACGGGTCATAGGAAAAAACAGCTATCAAATATTTGAGACGGGAGGGGGCATGTTCATGTGAAAAGGTAAAGTTATTTAACGTCAGCACTTATCTATAGACGGGAGGGGGCATGTTGAAAAGGAAAGGTAAACTCCAGCAACACTAAAGTCATATAGAGACGAGGGGGCATGCTGAAAGTGAGTAGTTCCCTGCACATTAAATCATATAGAGACGGGAGGGGGATGTTGAAAAACAGGGAAAAGGTTTAACGTCCAGAACATCTAAAGTCAAATATAGAGGGACATGTTAAAGAAATTTTTTTTGTTGAAAAGGGGGAAAGGGTATCACGTTCCAAAGAAAGGGTTTACAGCATCTAAGTCATATTAGAAAGACGATCTAATAGCATGTGGGGGAGTTGGAAAGGGAAAGGTTTAACGTCCCAGCAACATCTAAAGTCATATAGAGACGGGAGGGGGCATGTTGAAAAGGGAAAGGGTTTAACGTCCCAGCAACATCTAAAGTCATATGAGACGGGAGGTGGCAATTTGTTGGAGGGAAGGTAGCTATCGGGACATACGTCAGCAAAATCTAAAGTCAGAGACGGGAGGGGGCATGTTGGAAAGGGAAAGGGTTTAACGTCCCCAGCAACATGTAAAGTCATATAGAGACGGGAGGGGGCATGTGAAAAGCGAGTAAAGTTACGTTTCAGCAACATCTAAAGTCATAGAGACGGGATGGGGCATGTTGAAAAGGGAGGTTTAACGTCCAGCAACATCTAAAGTCTTATAGTGACGGGAGGCATGTTGGAAAGGGAAAGGGTTTAACGTTCCAGCAACAGCTAGTCATATGAGACGGGAGGGGGCATGTTGGAAAGGGGGGAAAGGGTTTACGTTCCAGCAACATCTAGTCTAATAGGGAAATAACGACGGGGGCATGTTGAAAGGGAAAGGTTTAACGTCCCAGCAACATCTAAAAGTCATATAGAGGGAGGGAGGGGGGCATGTTGGAAAGGAAATGGGTTTAAACGTTCCATCAACACTAAAGTCATATAGAGACGGGAGGGGGCATGTTGGAAAGGGAAAGGGTTTAACGTCCCAGCAACATCTAAAGTCATATAGAGACGGGAGGGGCCATGTTGAAAATGGAAAGGGTTTAACGTCCCAGCAGCATCTGAAGTCGTATAGAGACTGGAGGGGCATGTTGGAAAGGGAAAGGGTTTAACGTTCCAGCAACAGCTAGTCATATAGAGACGGGAGGGGGCATGTTGAAAAGGGAAAGGGTTTTTACGTCCCAGCAATATCTAAAGTCATATAGAGACGGGAGGGGGCATATTGAAAAGGGAAAGGGTTTAACGTCCAAGCAACATCTAAAGTCATATAGAGACGGGAGGTAGCATGTTGAAAAGGGAAAGGGTTTAATGTACCATCAACAGCTAGTCATATAGAGACGGAAGGGGGCATGTTGAAAAGAGAAAGTATTTAACGTCCCAGCAACATCTAAAGTCATATAGAGACGGGAGGTAGCATGTTGAAAAGTGAAAGGGTTTAACGTCCAATCAACAGCTAGTCATATAGAGACGGGAGTACTTTTCATGGTTCATTACCCTACTGTTCACATGCATTCAACGTTAAGTTTTTGCGCTTAGCTCTGTTTCTAAAACTTAACGCTCCGGTTAATTCATTGTAACTTCTGTTTCCCTCAATGGAATGCTTTAATATTCCATACATGCATTTGTAACAACATCCCGCATCATTCTACAGAAAGCCCATGGTGCCCGCTAACCCCAAATGTCAAGGTCACTGACTTAGAAATGTCCGTGTTTGGAAAAGTTAACGCTCGGTTTAATGTATTACAACTTCTCTTTGCTTGATGGAATGCTTCGGCATACATCAACACTGTGGTTTAACCATCTCACACAGAGGGAGCCCATGTGAACTTGACCTAGTTTTCATGGTTCATTGACCTACTTTTCACATGCATTCAACGTTAAGTTTTTGCGTTTAGCTCCGTTTCTAAAACTTAACGCTCAGGTTAATTCATTGTAACTTCTGTTTCCCTCAATGGAATGCTTTAATATTCCATGCATGCATTTGTAACAACATCCCGCATCATTCTACAGAAAGCCCATGGTGCCCGCTAAACCCAAAGGTCAAGGTCACTGACTTACAAATGTCCGTGTTTGGAAATGTTAACGCTCGGTTTAATGTATTACAACTTCTGTTTCCCTTGATGGAATGCTTCGGCATACATCAACACTGTGGTGTAACCATCTCACACAGAGGGAGCCCATGTGATATTGACCTAGTGTTCATGGGTCATTGACCTACTTTTCACATGCATTCAACGTTAAGTTTTTGCGCTTAGCTCTGTTTCTAAAACTAAACGCTCAGGTTAATTCAGTGTAACTTCTGTTCCCTCAATGGAATGCTTTAATATTCCATACATGCATTTGTAACTACATTCCGCATCATTCTACAGAAAGCCCATGGTGCCCGCTAACCCCAAAGGTCAAGGTCGCTGACTTAGAAATTTCCGTGTTTGGAAAAGTTAACGCTCAGTTTATGCTTTGATATTCCATACATTCATTTGTAACAACATCTCGCATCATTCTACAGAAAGCCCATGGTGCCCGCTAACCCCAAAGGTCAAGGTCACTGACTTAGAAATGTCTGTGTTTGGAAAAGTTAACTCTCAGTTTATGCTTTGATATTCCATACATGCATTTGTAACAAAATCCCGCATTATTCTACAGAAAGACCATGTTGCCCGCTGACCCCAAAGGTCAAGGTCACTGACGTAGAAATTTCCGTGTTTGGAAAAGTTAACGCTCAGTTTATGCTTTAATATTCCATACATGCATTTGTAACAACATCCCGCATCATTCTACAGAAAGCCCATGGTGCCCGCAAACCCCAAAGGTCAAGGTCGCTGACTTAGAAATGTCCGTCTTAGGAAAAGTTAACGTCGATCAGTTTATGCTTTATTATTCCATACATGCATTATAAATTTCCGTGTTTGGAAAAGCTAATGCTCAGTTTATGCTTTAATATTGCATACATGCATTTGTAACAACATCCCGCATCATTCTACAGAAAGCCCATGGTGCCCGCAAACCCCAAAGGTGAAGGTCGCTGATTTAGAAATTTCCGTGTTTGGAAAAGTTAACGCTCAGTTTATTCTTTAATATTCCATACATGCATTAGAAATTTCCGTGTTTGGAAAAGTTAATGCTCAGTTTATGCTTTAATATTCCATACATGCATTTGTAACAACATCCCGCATCATTCTGCAGAAAGCCCATGTTGCCCGCTAACCTCAAAGGTCAAGGTCACTGACTTAGAAATTTCCGTGTTTGGAAAAGTTAACGCCTCAGTTTATGCTTTAATATTCCATACATGCATTTGTAACAACATCCCGCATCATTCTACAGAAAGTCCATGGTGCCCGCAAACCCCAAAGGTGAAGGTCGCGGACTTAGAAATTTCCGTGTTTGGAAAAGTTAATGCTCAGTTTATTAGACTAGACATATTTCTTAGAAATGTACATCCTAGAAGCATGTTTTAGTAAAAGTTGGGAACCTGACTTTTTAACATAATTAATGTATGCCAAATTCGACTAGCCCGGTTCCCAAGCTGAATTTTGAGTGTTTGATCATCTAATTAGTATAAACCAAATGGCTACCAAATTGACAATTGTGGGGACTTTCTTCGGACAGCACTACTATACCATCTAAATACATGCACATTGTTCACATGTATGCATCTTAAGAAATGTCCCTTGAGCAATAGATCAAAGGTACAGGCTAATAAAATTTGTAAAATGCCAAAAATCTATTATTATGATAATTAGCTACCGCCATTACAAACACAATATATTTTCTGCTGTAACTTTATTATTATGCAGACAAACTTGACAAATGAGATGTCTAGACCTATGTTTTGAGGGTCAAGAAAAATGATTAAGACATATTTGAAGCACTTTCTTTAAGTTTTACAGGGTTACATATGTTTATTAATAAAATATAGAAGTTAAAGTTGCTAGTCTGTAATCATAAATATTCTCATCCAGAATTAATATCTAGTTCTAAACAAGTTAAAGTTAAATTTTCACGCTGATCTGTGGTCTGCTATTCTTTTAAATATGAGAAATAGTCATTTTCATTTAAGACAACAAAAAGCTATCATCAAAGTGTTAATTATATACACGATTCCATCCGGTCTGATTTTTGTCCTACTATACAAAATTCTATCATGCTGCTACGTGAACACATTTCAGTTAGCATAAACAGTTTTCAGGAATGCCTAACATCTTTTAGGCAAATCACATTGTGTTCATGCAATGAATCTGATCATCAATGTGTTGCTGGCATGCACACAGTGACGTGCATCGTAATCTTGATTTCCGGCATTTGCAGCGTTGAGTCTTGCATTGTTTCCGACATGCACAGACTACCATCTCGAGGCAACTGTCTGGAATGGGACTCAATGCCATCAGTATGGGCTGCAGTACAGATTCACCAAGTCTCCATCCCATTCCAGACGGTGCAGGGAGCTCAGGTGTGGGGCAATGGGCATTTCTCCATGCGCAGAGGAATGAAACATCGGGCTTATCACATTGCTCAGCCACGATCAACCTGTCCTGAACAAATGTCTTGACTTCTTCTTGTCCAAGCTCCTTGGCACGTAGTAGTGATTCTTGAATTGACCATGTTGCTAGGTCTTTCGTAGCAATGTTTTGCAACATACCTGTAGCCTATTTCACCAACATTGCAAAGTATACTTTCCTAGCAAAGTATACTTTGAGGGAGAAATTTTCAATTTTAGGATAAATTTATTAATTTTTATTATACTGAATATATTACATTATCACAGCCATTTTGGCTGTGATAATGTAATACATTCAGTATAATAATTCTGCATACTTTTAATCATCAAATATATGCAGTAGTTAGTTCTGTATGAAATAATGCATTTTGGGAAAATTAAATGATTACTCCCTCAAAGTATACTTTGCTAGGGAAGTATACTTTGCAATGTTGGTGAAATAGGCTACTGGATGTGCTACATATGAGAACACACTGAATCCTTGGAAAGTGGAAAGTAAATAACTCTCATCATCATTGTCTCTCGTTTGTCGTGATTTGGTTGCTTCGTTGTGAAGGTTTGTACTCCCACGGTGGAGACTGTACATTCCATGGGTTTGTTCTGCTATGTGCGATCTCAGGTTAAAGGAGAGTGTCCACCTGCACAGGGCTGATGTCATCTTGGTTATACCAATGATACCACCTCCTTTTTTGCCTATGCCGTTTATCCATTCCATGGCCTGGTCAGGATCTACTTGGCTGAACTTGTGAGCAGATCTCTTGACAACAAATTAAATTGCCTCTTTGGAACTCTGATAAAACTGGTTCTGGAAGCTGATGCATCTCCACTAGATACACTGGACCCCATCGTACATAGTTCAGGTGGTCATACCGCTTGAAGTAGGGCAAAATCAGACTGAACGAGTAAAGATGGAGATTCCAGATGCCATCACGCTGAACTCGAGTGTATTGCAGCAGTATTGCGACCATGTCGTCCATATATTGCCACCAGAAGCTGAAGTTCACATCATCAGATCTACTCTCAACAAATTCATCCAGGAACTTCCTGAACTTTTCCTGATCCAGAAATGTTATCAGTTCAGGAATATTCTGCGGGTCAGAAGCCATCCTGGAAATGCAAACATGGCAGTCCTCGTCCGCCTTTGCAACAAAGGAGAGAAGGCTTGGCATCAGGAGATGCCACAGAGCTTGAAAAGTCAGTTTGAAGTCAGTTTGTGTGCCCTCAAAGATTCGTTGTATGCCTTTCCTGTCAAAACACGTTATACAGTGCATTGTCCGAGTAGTCCACTCTCCACCCACACTTCAGCTAGTCCGGAACCATTCATATGATCTCCTATCCATAGGAAGTTCATCGATACGTGAAGGCCACCAAGGCGAGGTATTAACTTATCCTGGTATTCTGCAGTACAGCGCTTGGTCGACTGTGAGGACTGTTCCTGTTCAAAATGTGAAGATATGGTCATGCATCTCTTCACGTTGGTATTCAAAGTATCCAATTCATGAGCGGGAGCAAGGATTATATGCAAATATCCTACTGCTGTCTGTTCTGGTTCCCCTGATGGCAATGACAGATTGAATACCGTCCAAGAAGATTTTATCTCTGAATTTTGACGGCGCAAGAAGAAAGCTAGTTATGTAGCTTTTGCTTTTCTTACATACTCATTGTCCTCCTCAGATTTGCTGAAGTATGCTTCGTCGACGGGTGCTGTGAATATTGGCTTGCATGTTCCATGATTTATACTGACAGGATGCAGTTCCTCCAGGGCATTTGGCACAGTCAAAGTATGTCTTGTGGATAGCTTGAGATTTTTAAGAGAAACATCAGTTGTTTGGCCTCGTTGCCATGCTACCATTTGAGTTGCATGGAAAGTATTCTTTCCATCAAATGTTTCATCAAGGATGTCAATGTTATCACAGGTGTAGTGGATTAATTTATTTGCCACAATGTTTGGTGGAATGACGGCACCAGTTGATTGGTCCAATGATTTGAGAGTGCTCTCAGCCAAGGAAGTGTCTACTTGCAACACCTGTTCATAACTCAGGCAATGCCCTGCCTTGTTGAATAATCGTACTAGGTCTTTTGACCGTGTAGCTTGATGAAGAGTACTTGCAAGACCAACATGTTTTGGAGTCCCTTTATTGCCACCACTGACGCAGTAGACTATATATTGTGCCACACTCAGAACTCTGCTCCGGACATGTTCTTCATTGTTCCCAGGGCTATCATCTTCAAGGGATGCCTGGCCACCGACGATCAGTCTCAGTAGCATATATGAACTATCTGGAATGCATGCTATATCATCTTCTTCACTGACAGCGAACCCTTTGTGTCCTGGAGTTTCCATTATGTCTCCACGGACTTTCAGAGCTACATGAACAAATGAAAGGAAAATGTCATCCTGGGGCTCATATTTAGGAAAGGATAACTTTTTCTCACTCTCCTGTGTGTCTGCGTCCATCTGCAAAACTGCTGTTGGATGGTACTTAGTGGGAATCAATACGGTATTTCGTTCCGATATACAGCTGTCAAGAGGTTGAAAGAAATTGAAAATGTCCCCAAGCTGTGACTGCAACTTTTCCTTGAATGTTCCTCTTCTGCTTTGATAGGACTGCTGAATCATGGTTGAAGATGCCTCAGCTAGCTCCTTATACATTTCCCATACATCATCCAGAAGAATCACATGTCCTTTGCCAGCTGATTGATGGAGCTCTTGGCAAAGCGATATAAGACAATGCAGACGATATGTGGCTTCAGCTGCAATTAGGTCAATATAACTCATGCCAGTCGAAGGACAACTTTGTAGTCAAGATGTGAGGCTTCAATTATTTGATTACTCGTTTGCTTAGTCATGACCGAGATCAGTCGTGCCTTCTTATTTGCAGTTTGACAGAAAATGCTCCAGTTGACTGGCTGCACACATTTTCGTAATGAACGTTTGTGGCATGTACCACCTGGAACACCTGAATACTCAGTCTGAATACTCAGTCTGAGTCCTCTGAAGACGTTTTATTTTACTCTTGTCCGTGAAGTGGGCATAGCACATTCTGTGCCACACAAGAGATACGGCTGTGGCAGAAACTAATGCATTCTCAAGACGATCAATTAAGTCTATATTTTTGGAGTCCCTCAGCTTCTTTGTGCTACAGGCTGCTTGCCTGACTGTTGTGAGTCCATGTTCAGTTGCTTCACTCAGGTTTGTTCTGGCTGTATGCGCTTGGCAGAAAACGCACTGGCTGTAGTCTACAGGTGACGGCCTTTTCAAGCTAATCACGGGATCCATTGCAGCCGCAAACAAGAATTTTGGTAAATGTACGTCACTAGAACAACACCGTTTAGTTTATATTTAGTATGTATTAAAAATGAAATATTAAATATACACAGTGTATGCCAAACAATCGTGTTTCGGTAATGCACCACTGAACTGTGATCTCTTCCAAATCCGATATTACTGTATACACGCATACATTCTAGCGATGATGCATTCTGAGGAACAATGCGATACGCTGTATACAGTTTACTACAAGATTCCAATTAAGGGCCCTCAAGGGGCAAACAATTTCATACTTTGATTAGAGCGATTCTTACATGAAAATAACAATTCAATACATGTAATGTAAACTTGTGAACAATCACTACCGCAATAAAAGCCAATAATGTATGTATGAGACTAGATTTATCCGCGTTTCTCGAATGAATGAATCAGGATATTGCCTAGTTCTCTCAAAATATTAGTGTTTTCACAAGATAGAAGCCCCCTAAAATTCGCCGAGTAAAGATTTTTTACACGTTACAAGGCACGTTTCATGCCAAGTGCCAAGTATTCCATGCATTTTTCGGTCGTTGTCTTATTGTTTCAATATTTAAACGTTTTCAATCAAAAATTATGTCTAAAGTTTAAACATACCGTGACAGTGTCAATATTGTTGCTCCAAAATGCACCAGAACGCAGGAAATGCGATGTAGATTTCAAAAAAATCCGAGGGGGAAAATGCCCCCGGACCCCTCCTAGCGCTATCCTGAGCTCCGCTCGGTCGACTATTTTGCAATACTTGACTGTATTATCGTTAGACTACAAGTCAAAAGATGATAGCGCTGTTGAGATCTGACAACTAATGGAATTTTGGTAATAAATGTCGTCAGATGTTGAGTCAGTAACATCATATCTCTTTTGTTGTTGTTCTTGTTATATATACTATGTTGATTATATCCATGCGCTGTCTTTCATAGTTGAGCATACCAATATCGGATTTGGAAGAGATCACAGTTCAGTGGTGCATTACCGAAACACGATTGTTTGGCATTATATTTTTTGGTAATGACAGTAGCTAATTAGCATAATGATAGATATTGGGCATTTTAAGAATTGTATTAGGGACATTTCTAAGATGTAAGATGCGTATATGTGAACAATGTGCATTTATTTAAATGGTATAGTAGTACCTGTCCAAAGAAAGTGCCGAAAATTGTCAATTTGGCAGCCATTTTGTTTATGCTAATTAGATGGTCAAAAACTCAAAATTCAGCTTGGGAACCGGGCTAGTCGAATTCAGCATACCTTAATTATATTAAAAAGTCAGGTTCCAAACTTTTACTAAGAAATGCTCCTAGAGCCTTATACAGGGCCCTTGTCTAGAAATACGTCTAGTATATATGCTTTAATATTGCATAATGCATTTGTAACAACATCCCGCATCATTCTACAGAAAGCCCATGGACAGGGCTTTCAATAGTAGCCGGTAGCCGGCAGTTTACCGCCGCATATTCTCTAAAATATCGCCGCCTATAATTCGCTCAGAATAATAAAAAAATCCCGGCTAAATTATGTCTTCAGTGACCCGAGAAGGCAAACTCGATGTTTACTGGTCCCTTTAAGCGTCGGTTCCCGGTTGGCATATAGTACGCAATGTACAATATTGGACTGCCGGGTTCAATTATTTTTCCGCAGACTTGATTTTGGGTGCTGGTCAAAACAATTTCACCCGCTTTCGGGTAAAATTGTGTTGTCAACGCCGGGAATAAGAATGCCGATATAAAGGTATAGTTCGTAGAAGATAGAGTTGCATGTCATAACGGAGTCATGACTCCGTATAACGGAGTCATAACTATTACAATATTACTGAACATACAATAAAATACATTTTTTTTTACATATTTTTATTTATTTCTGATGCGCGAGCTTCACGTTGCCTTTCTCTGCGCGTCGGACTATACAATCAAGTCAACAACAACATCAAAAAAGAAGACTGATTTACAGTTTGGCTTCGCAGATTCCGGTAGCGCTTGTTTCATATATTATATACAATAACTCCCCCCTTTCTAGTGCCTTTGTCATATTATCTTTAGGTAAATCCATGCACGTAGTAGGTCCCAAGTACAATTAATGTTTGCGGTTGTTATCCCCGTTCGCACCCCGGGTCGTTTCGCCCATATTCCCGTTCGCCCCGGGTCATTTTCGCCCTACATTTATAATGTATAGAAATATTGCGCTACATATATGATATAATATATTGTGTATCATTATTATTATTGCTTTTTATTAGTTTACCGAAATCTTCAGAGTTCAGGTAAAAATACATATATTTGTTTTATATGACATGTACCTTAAACGTCCCGTCGATGAACCAACGCTTGGCCTGTCTGAGTAGCCCCAGCTGAAACTGCGTCGCGAACACAAGGTGGCGCTGTCCGTTTTCCTGGATGTCGGCGACCAGGAACTTGTCTGCATGAATGAAGTTGACGTTGAGCTGAAATTGTCAGTTACACGGTCGCTAATTGGAATGTTTTTCGAATACTCGGGTGTCGGATAAAGCAGTTTTCACTGTATATTAAATATTAATTTATTATGAAAATCACTATTATTACATGTTATTACACGTTAGCTTTATTGTATTGGCATTTATGTTCGTAACTGTATTATACATACAGTCAAACTTGTGCTTACGACCACTTGTAATAAACGACCACCTGCTGTAAGCGACCGGTTTGAATCCCGCCCGACGAATTTCCCATAATAACGTACTTGCAATGAACGACCACCTGCTGTCTGCGACCAGCGACCGTATAAATACGGCCCATTCCGTCAAAATACGACGCGTTTAACGACCGTCGGCGACTGTCAGCGCCCATGAAAACACGGCTCGAAACACGGCTATAAGTGGTGGCTATAATCCATAAAACGTGTATTTAGCGTTCTATAAATAGACTGGTGTTTCAGCATTATCTGGGTCAGGGTATGGGATCACGTGGTCTATTGTTTACACTGCAGCCCAAGGCAATCTCGCTTAAATCGTAAATTTCATTCATCAATATGACTTGCAGCGTAAACAATAGATCACGTGACCCTACATCCTGAGATTATGCACGTATCAACCGCACGTGACCATAGGCATTATTTATTATCAATTAATCCGTTTAAGCGTCTGTTGATCGCGAGTAGTATACATTGTAATAAGCGTCTGTCTATCGCGAGCACTATACAACGTAATAAGCATGATTT
The DNA here is from genome assembly GCA_029237695.1 of Conchocele bisecta. Classification (NCBI taxonomy): domain Eukaryota; kingdom Metazoa; phylum Mollusca; class Bivalvia; order Lucinida; family Thyasiridae; genus Conchocele; species Conchocele bisecta. The sequence continues at coordinate 6,954,669 of CM055281.1, forward strand.
TATAAATAACTCGTATGTTTAATACATTAATACATACAAGTTTGTATGTCATAGGCATTATTAATAATTACTTTAACTTCTGTTCAAATGACATGATTTTATATGGGTCCGTTGCTAATGGAATTCCCGCAATAGTTGGTAACCGAAATGCGAATGATACCAGTAACCCGTGCAGTACCAGTACCCGTGCATGTCCCGAAATTTTATAACGCGGTCGGATTCGATCACGGTTTGAAATCTTGGACCCCGACTACCGCGTTATAATGGAGCTGCAGTGTATTCAAACTTATGTTTTCCATTATACATGTTATTACTTTAATAAACATACATATATGTGTATACATGTTATTACTTGACTGTGTTGTCACTGTGTTGTTTTTTATATATCATCCGTGTACCCACTCCAGATGGCTGTCCCTATTAAGAGACCACCTCTGTTAAGAGACCACTTTTGGCAGTTCCCTTGAGTGGTCTCTTAACACAAGTTTGACTGTACTTAATTGCTTAGATGTTACCTGAAAGTCCAGCGACGTCGGCTCCGTCGGTCGCATACTGGATCGAAACCGGTTGACGGCTCTCTTCACCAGCGCAGTCTTCGGCTTCAGGAATCGGACGGTAGGTGCGATGTCCGTGAGCTGGACCTCCTCGACGATGTCAGTGGCGGGCCAAAACAGCTGCTGTTTGGCGATGGACTTCGACTGTCAAACATAATTGAGACACGACATGTGCGGCATTATGATTATATAATACATGAACAATACCACTTGCATTGAGAAATGGGGGTTATGGGAGTTGTGATCAGCGTGATATATTGCTTGTTTGACCGGTTTCATTGATGGAATGGCGAATAGTGAAGATCCTGATCAGACAGTTACTGTGCACAGTCTGATCTGGTTGCAAAACTAATGAATATATAACTGTATTATTATTATTATTGCTTTGTATTACCGTGACAGAGACAGAAATCTTCAGAGGAAGTCGCAGGTCGCCGGGATGACAATGCACCTGTGGACCGGGGCCGAAGGTGTTGCCTACCTGCCGAACAGTAGCATGACACCGCATCGTCTTGGACTTCACACTACACAACCAAGTAGTAGATGACTGGTACTTCACCTGAAAATTTATATCCATTTTAAACCCTGAAATTCAGAAATCTAGACAACGAGAAATAACATTTAGTGGGTTGATCGATATATTGTGAATAATAAACGGACTTATATTGTGAGTATAATTTGGTCCCCAGTAGCCGATTTCATCAACATTGCAAAGTATACTTATCTATTCTTATCATTTATGTTTCCCGAAATGCATTATTTCATATAGAACTAACGACTGCCTACATTTGATGATTCAAAGTATGCATAATTATTATACTGAATTTATTACATTATTACAGCCAAAATGACTGTGATAATGTAATAAATTCAGTATAATAACAATTAATAAAAAATTGAAAATTTCTCCCTTAAAGTATACTTTGTTAGATAAGTACACTTTGCAATTTTGATGAAATCGGCTACAGATATACGACCGACAGCCTGATCAATGTCTACAATGTTCACATTAATTAACTTTTTGAGTGATTAACTTAAATTGGTTGCTCGATTTGTTGAATTTACCTTCACACCGTACGAGTAGCCGTCGGACAAAACGAGGATTCGGCCGCCACGCTTACTGCCCTTCTCGTGCAGCTCGTACTGAACAGGGACATCTGGCAGTATCGTGTCGTCGATGACGCCGTCGTGCACGTGAGATCTGAAATAAACCGTTAAGTTGGAAAAAAAAACGACAATCGTCATCGCTAAAATGATTTTGTTTAATTCATATTAGTCGACTGATTGATTGATTGATTGGAGATGATCGAGCGATTGGTTGATTGTCCGATTAAGTTATGTACCTTTCAACTGGCTCTACCCGGAACACGACAATCGTCATCGCTAAAATGATTTTGTTTAATTTATATTAGTCGACTGATTGATTGATTGATTGCAGATGATCGAGCGATTGGTTGATTGTCCGATTAAGTTATGTACCTTTCAACTGGCTCTACCCGGTCGTCGACGTCACGGTATCCTACGTCGAACGAGGCGGCAAGATCGATCGATACGTCCTCGTCGTCGTCGGGTAGCGCAGTCGGGTCAATCACGGAGCCAGTGACGAAGCTCGTCGGCCAACCGTCGTCGTCGGGTAGCGCCGTCGACTCCAATATTGGCAGAGCAATGTCGATCTGAAAGTCATACACATATAGTTATATTTACTTACCTTAATTGAATACTGCCACTGCAACATAAACAAACATGTGTAAACATTATACAATGGAGTTTGACTGCAACAATTTATTTCATGAATATTTAATTTTGTTTAATTGTGATTTACCTCAATATCCATCAGCTCCAGCTCCATCGAAGTCCGCTCTTGTGCAACAATGGACTCGTGCTGAAAATAACAAAAAAATATGCACTATCACATATAGTAATGATTTCAAATTATATGCAATAATAGACCGTGAAGAGAACACCCGTAATTGCAAAATGTTTAATTTTTATTACAGTCAAAATAACGATTCATGCGCACATCACAATATACTAAATGTGCATATGTATCCGCCGTGGAAGTGTAATAAATAGGATATTCCATCTTACATGTTTGATGTGATGCATTTTTATTTTATACAAGTACGTACCTCGTCAAAACGGACAGATGGCTCCAAGACGGGCGGCTCGTTGAATTCCGTGTTCATCTGTAAACAATTATTTCTAATTATATTTCCCCCCAAACTAATCATAAATCATAAATTATTCATTACAGTCACAACAAAAAAGTGTATTATTTCCGCTATTCAATATGTACTTAATTAGTTCCAATTACGTTAGCTTACCTCCAGTGTTTCATCATCACGAATAGACGGTTCAAGGATGGGTGGCTCATTGAATTCCGTGTCGTCGTCGTCGCTGTACATGATAGTAGACGACTCTTCAGGTTCCTACATCAACAATGCATGTATTGATTGTATACACAGGTTCTATCATTTTGATTTATTGATTGACACTCTGAATTACGGCTTGTATAGACACTTGATTGATTAATTGACCGATAAACTGACCGACTATACTTCAATTTACCTGTCGAGTTGGGCACCGTATGGATAGTGGGAACCTCACTAAAATGGTACATTGTTCTGCTTAATGCTACCCATAAAGAACTGTTTACCTGTCGAGTTGGGCACTTCAAATACCTGTCGAGGAGTTGGACACCGTATGGATAGTGGGAACCTCACTAAAATGGTACACTGTTCTGTTTATTGCTACCCATAAAGAACTGTTTACCTGTCGAGTTGGGCACCGTACACAAGTGTACGGGATATGTCTCTTGTCAGCGATGGCGCTCCTATACGTCTGGATGGCGCTCCTCTACGTCTGGATAGCGATTCCTGAAATAAAATAACATGGATTAACATTTTGATTTGTCGGATTAAGTCATGGTTGATACGCATGAAATACAAATAAAAATGGCCGATTGAGTGGGTACAAAATAGTGTATCTGGTGGCATGCATTGCATTGCATTGCATTGCTTAATTGAGACACATCATGTGATTTTATACCTTCGGACATCTGCGTAATTTCACAAAATACAAATTTTACAATATTGTTTGGAATACAATTCAAAAGTTGACAATAATATCACATTACGTTATCTGACGTTTTGGTCAACTTCAGACGTCATTTACGGAAAATATCATAAATTTTGTACTCACCGACATACTTTCCTGTACCACATGTGCGATGGGTCCACCCGTGGCAGCCGTCACACTCGATACTGTACTGGCGAGAACGTACGGAAGAAGCGCAGACAATGCAGACGATGTCCATAACTTCTAAGTAGGATAGTATTTTTTAAGAAATATGTAATTTGCTATCTATCTATCATACGTTCATAGAGAGAAGTGTGCTGCAATCAGATTTTGGAGTACTATTTATTGGTGATTTTGTTTGCCAATTACTTCCTAATTGCATGTTAGCTGTCTGTCACTTCACACCGTTGAAGGTCATCCTTACTAATATAGCTTAATTAATTGGGGCGGCGATATTCTTTCACATGATAATGAAGCCATACATTAGGGTGGCGATATTCTTTCATATCAAACTGAAGCCATTAAGGGATTAACGCCTTCATGCTAATTTCTTACCAGTGTGGTAAACAGTGTAGTTCCTGCTCAATACAACAACGACCAGTAACAGTCACTTTATGTTGTGTATGGTGGGCCAATGGGCAGGTTGGGGTTCAATAAAAGAACACTAAGAAAGCAGGGGTTCAATAAAATAACAAATATCCTCATGCCACTAAACTCATTTGTCTTAGAAAATACATGTTGGCAATTTTATTTCAGACGTCATTTACGGAAAATATCATAACTTTTGTACTCGCCGACATACTTGCTGGTCATATAATACACTGCAGCTCCATTATAACGCGGTCGCGTATAGCGCGATCTCCATTATAACGCGGGTCTCTCGTGGATCCCAAAAAATATTTAAATAATCAAGAAAAAAAAACAAAGAAAAAAAATCGTCGGACGTCGTAGTCATCGTGTATTAATTAGTTGATTCATGATTTCTGCAAGTTTATTCATACAACGAAGTTCAAAGTCCATGAAAGGATTATTATTAGTATTTTAGCAAATGTAATACATGTACCTTTAATCAGGTAATCATGTTAATAGGCATATTTATTAATCAATTCATTTACAATTAATTGTCGCTAATAAATGGTTGCGTATTCGATCGCCTTTCTTTTTCTTTACTCCCAGGTGTAATATTTAGCGTTCTATAAATAGACTGGTATTTCAGCATTATCTGGGTATGGGATCATGTGATCTATTGTTTACACTGCAGCCCACGGCAATCTCGCTTTCTCTAACTCAAACCTACGTTACTTACTCACTTCATTTTGTGTCTGTTGCTTGTCCTGGTCCATGTAGGGTGACCCCCCGTAAAGGCCCTCCAGTCATGTCCGTATCTTCATATTTTATCTCCCATATTAATTAGATTTGCACATGGAAGACACCGAATTACACACTTTCGTGTGTAATATTACGACACAAAATAGTTCGTATAACTACAGTTTCTCTAACTCAAACCTACGTTACTTACTCACTTCATTTTGTGTCTGTTGCTTCATTTAGAGATTACATTATTTATAGAACTTGATACTTTCAAGTGTTAACACATACATTGTAACTTATAACGAGTAACTTATTAACGTCGCAAAATGTAACACCTCTCAATTATTCAGTGTCCTATCACTGATTTCCCTCCAGCATGTTGGCGGTGTATGATCCTGGAACCCGTCCGTACACATAATGATTGAAGAACACTTCACTAGTTTTCCAACGACCTATCTTCATGACAGTTTCTGGTAGAATACCGAGGGACACCGCGTTAGTCGCGCCGGTTGGTCTGAATGACTTCGCAGAGAATCCTTGATGTGCTAGTCCAGCCCTGTTAATGGCATCCTCCAGGATATTTCCTATTGTGTCACTGGAAATTGCTTTATATGGCGCTCTAAGTGAAATGAACACTGGCAATGTGTCTGTAGGTCGCATTGTCTCAGTTTTATCTATGTAACATTTCAAGCACTCACTAGGATCCATGGACTGATTTTCATTCCTTGGCACATTAACCTCAAAACCCTGCCTATTTGTATCATTCTTGATTCCCCAGAAACGTATTGTTAATGATCCATCTTGGTTGAATTCGACATCGTTGAGCGATAACACTACCGACTTCAAAGACATGTCTATGGGGTCGAATATTTTAGCCTTTGGGGCTAGGTCTGATGGTCTCGTCATCATAACTATCGCCAAGAGAGTAACACTCTTCATACGGAGATCTTTAATGGAAATTTTGTCATTAGTTCCGAGGCTTTCAAACAGGTTAACAAATGCCTCTATTGGCATTGGTTTTCGTCTAACCATAGGTCTAAGTGTTCCTGATTTCGTCAATGCTGTTACTAACCGCTTAATGTCAGTGTTATTTGAAGGTGAACATTTACCTAAGCTTCAAACAGGATGAAATTGCTGCAAGTGTAACTTTAAGAGTCGATTCTGGTCGTTGAGAGCTGTCCGACAGTTTGCACAAAAAGTCTGCTAGAATGTGGATATTATGTTTACTTGTAAAATCTTCACCCCTTTCTTGGCAAAATCCTATATATTTATCCACTGACCGGTTATAAGTTTTAAGTGTTGAAGGTGCTATGGAACACATGGATTGTTTTGCTGCTCGTACGCTCCAACCAAGACATCTTAGTCGCGACGACCCGCGATCCTCCAAGCGTAGATCGCCCACTTTAGATTTTTTAGTGGTTCTGGTTTCGGCGCTACCGAGTATAGAGTCCGGTTTGACATAGGTAGCCGCAATGGTCTGTCTATTAGCATGTCCAGCAGCCTCGAAAACCACGGTTGCCCCTCCCATCTGGGCGCGATTAATGTTGCTGTTGCCTGCTGGCGCGTAAGCAGATCTAGTACTCGTGGTATTAACGCAAATGGAGGGTTCACATAATTCGTTTCGCACCAATCTGTTTGTGCTAACGCGTCCACACCCGACGTTAGAGGATCCCAATACATTGAGTTGTAGATGGGCAGTTGAGTTGTCGTAATCGATGCAAACCGATCTATGTGATGCGGCCCCCTCCCCCATTTGGCCTCTAACATGGTGGAACAAACTCGTGTAAGCCGCCACTCGTACGTAGAACGCCGCCCCACAGGCTGTCCTGCTCTCCAGTTTCTCTGGTCCGGATAGATACTTTAGCCGACAGCGTTATGTTTATCGCGATCGCTTCTAAGTGCAGAGTTCTGGCTATATTGTCGAGTTCCATCACAGAACCTCCCATTCCGTTGATAAAGGCCACAGTTGTAACATTGTCTGATAACACCTGAACAGTTTTGTTTTCAACTGATCGCTGAAGGAGAGCAACCCCATTAATACGGCTAATAACTCCCGGTAATTTGAACTTTGTGCTGATATTCTGCTGTTCCAAAATCCCTGTGCTTTGTTTCCGGGGATGCATGCTCCCCATGCAATTTTTGACGCATCAGTAGAAAGCTGTATGTCAATGTTTTTATTCACTACAGTCATAGCATTCCACTGTGAAATAGAGTCAAACCACCATTGAAGATCATTTTTAGCATAAGGATCTAACACTAAAACTTCTGACCATGAAGTACGGCTTGCTAGTAGTCTGTAAATATTGCGTAACAACAGTTTTGCAGGAAGTACACACCTACTCATGGAAACACACTGCCCAGCAATCCTCGCCAAGGCTCGCGCAGTAACAGAATTGTATCTCAAGGCTCTGCTAAGATCCTTTTTCACTTTTCTTATTCTGTCTGAACATATGCGAATTATAGTTTCTTCACCGGAATTGTCTATAATGTAACCGATAAATTTCTTAGATAAAGACGGCTCTAATGATGACTTTTCAAAATTTATAGACCAACCTAATTGTTCAAACAATCTAAGAAAATCTCTGTTTGCGTTTTTTAGCACGTGGAGACTGCCAAACAAAATGAAATCGTCTACATATAAGACAATTTTAAATCCTTTGCTTCTTAAAATTTTTACAACTGGCCGTAGTACCTTATTGAAGAAATACGGGCTAGCACAATGGCCAAAAGGCAAGACTGTCCATTTATAATATGTTGTTAAATTTTGAAACCTAAAAGTTCTTGGTGTTCATCATTGACTTCTAACCACAAAACACAGGGAACACCAAATGCACCGGAATTGGTGGAATCCATGTTTTAAATCAGCCGTAACCATATAATCTCCCGGCTGAACGATTTCAACAACTTTGTTAATGTCTTCATTACTAAACTTGCAGGTGTACATTTTGAATTCACATAACGTAAGTCTGTTATTAGACGATAGTCACCTTTCTTTTTCGGCACACAAGTTATAGGCGAGACACAATATGGTTTATTTTCACATTTCTCAACATATGCCAATAATAACATTGTTTAGTTCTTTATTAATAAACACAGACTCTTTTGCAGAAAATAGTTTATTTGAAAATTCACAAGGTTGTATGTCTTCGGTAACAGGAAATTTACGCCCTGCAACAAATAATTTAACACAATATCCGAACAGCCAATGTTTTGCCAATTATGAAAATTTGCCGCTAAAGTGTTTCTCATGTTGTAGAAATAAACTCCTAATATCTATCATTCTGGAAACGTGGCGCGGGTGGCCCGGGATTTCTGAATCTTGACCCTTGTAGTTTCCAAAAACGTCGTCGTGTCTGTCTCTGTAACCTCGACCGAAGTTCTGGTAACGCGGATTGTAATATCCCCTAGTCGGTCGACCTCTTTGGTGCACCACGTGCTTGGCCTTGACTAATACTACTTAGTTCTGCAGCTATCCTCACGTTGTGAATTGCCGGCTATCAAAGCCCACGAACTACCTTTCTGTAATGAACGGAATAGCTGCGCCGTTGGTTCGTCAAAGCGTCCCTTCACTAAGAGTGTAGCGACTCTTCCTGTAAGTAATGTATGTTGGCTGTTAATGACAATATCACTGGCTTAACATCAAATGGTTTTTCATCTGTCGCCTGACTGATCAGTTTTAGAGCAGTTTCCGTGTATCTAGCACACTTACTCATCACATTCAGAGCCTGTTGATCCTCGCGTTTTATTCCTGATCGCGAATCATGTAATCGCAAATGTGAAGGCAAAATTACCTTTTCAACCGAAGCACGGATTCCACTGAACTGTTCCTGGATTTGATCCAATCCAGCACCCTCGGCTGTGTCGTACTCTGTAGTACAGGCAGGACCGAAGTCGATGCCACTGGCCTGGTTTGGCAGGGTAAAAATAATGGCCTGGTTTGGCTGATTATTTCTCAAACTTTGTTGTTGTTGTTGTTCGGTTTCGCGTAGGAAAGAAGTTCCGGATGAGCGCGCCGGACCAAATTGAAATGGCTGACTTTGTTCACCAACATACGTCGCCGCGACTGTTCCTTCTGTTCCTGGAGCTCAAATTCCAGCCGCTCAATTCTGTCCGACAAACGCGCAACAACACTATCCTGACTTACACCCCCGCTATATTGGCGGGTCTCGTTCAGATCTTGGCTATTTTGTTTTTCTTCTTCGGACATTTTTTCGCGTGGGGGGCCACCCTGTGATTTGCACATGGAAGACACCGAATTACACACTTTCGTGTGTAATATTACGACACAAAATAGTTCGTATAACTACAGTTAAATCGTAAGTTTCATTCATCAATAAGACTTGCAGCGTAAACAATAGATCACGTGACCCCACATCCTGAGATTATGCACGTATCAACCGCATGAATAGGCAGGACACGTGACCATAGGCGTTATTTATTATCAATTAATCCGTTTAAGCTGTAGTTATACGAACTATTTTGTGTCGTAATATTACACACGAAAGTGTGTAATTCGGTGTCTTCCATGTGCAAATCACAGGGTGGCCCCCCACGCGAAAAAATGTCCGAAGAAGAAAAACAAAATAGCCAAGATCTGAACGAGACCCGCCAATATAGCGGGGGTGTAAGTCAGGATAGTGTTGTTGCGCGTTTGTCGGACAGAATTGAGCGGCTGGAATTTGAGCTCCAGGAACAGAAGGAACAGTCGCGGCGGCGTATGTTGGGTGAACAAAGTCGGCCATTTCAATTTGGTCCGGCGCGCTCATCCGGAACTTCTTTCCTACGCGAAACCGAACAACAACAACAACAAAGTTTGAGAAATAATCAGCCAAACCAGGCCAATTATTTTACCCTGCCAAACCAGGCCAGTGGCATCGACTTCGGTCCTGCCTGTACTACAGAGTACGACACAGCCGAGGGTGCTGGATTGGATCAAATCCAGGAACAGTTCAGTGGAATCCGTGCTTCGGTTGAAAAGGTAATTTTGCCTTCACATTTGCGATTACATGATTCGCGATCAGGAATAAAACGCGAGGATCAACAGGCTCTGAATGTGATGAGTAAGTGTGCTAGATACACGGAAACTGCTCTAAAACTGATCAGTCAGGCGACAGATGAAAAACCATTTGATGTTAGCCAGTGATATTGTCATTAACAGCCAACATACATTACTTACAGGAAGAGTACGCTACACTCTTAGTGAAGGGACGCTTTGACGAACCAACGGCGCAGCTATTCCGTTCATTACAGAAAGGTAGTTCGGGCTTTGATAGCCGGGCAATTCACAACGTGAGGATAGCTGCAGAACTAAGTAGTATTAGTCAAGGCCAAGCACGTGGTGCACCAAGAGGTCGACCGACTAGGGGATATTACAATCCGCGTTACCAGAACTTCGGTCGAGGTTACAGAGACAGACACGACGACGTTTTTGGAAACCTACAAGGGTCAAGATTCAGAAATCCCGGGCCACCCTCGCCACGTTTCCAGAATGATAGATATTAGGAGTTTATTTCTACAACATGAGAAACACTTTAGCGGCAAATTTTCATAATTGGCAAAACATTGGCTGTTCGGATATTGTGTTAAATTATTTGTTGCAGGGCGTTAAATTTCCTGTTACCGAAGACATACAACCTTGTGAATTTTCAAATAAACTATTTTCTGCAAAAGAGTCTGTGTTTATTAATAAAGAACTAAACAATCTGTTATTATTGGCATATGTTGAGAAATGTGAAAATAAACCATATTGTGTCTCGCCTATAACTTGTGTGCCGAAAAAGAAAGGTGACTATCGTCTAATAACAGACTTACGTTATGTGAATTCAAAATGTACACCTGCAAAGTTTAGTAATGAAGACATTAACAAAGTTGTTGAAATCGTTCAGCCGGGAGATTATATGGTTACGGCTGATTTAAAACATGGATTCCACCATATTCCGGTGCATGATGAACACCAAGAACTTTTAGGTTTCAAATTTAACAACACATATTATAAATGGACAGTCTTGCCTTTTGGCCATTGTGCTAGCCCGTATTTCTTCAATAAGGTACTACGGCAGTTGTAAAAATTTTAAGAAGCAAAGGATTTAAAATTGTCTTATATGTAGACGATTTCATTTTGTTTGGCAGTCTCCACGTGCTAAAAACGCAAACAGAAGATTTTCTTAGATTGTTTGAACAATTAGGTTGGTCTATAAATTTTGAAAAGTCATCATTAGAGCCGTCTTTATCTAAGAAATTTATCGGTTACATTATAGACAATTCCGGTGAAGAAACTATAATTCGCATATGTTCAGACAGAATAAGAAAAGTGAAAAAGGATCTTAGCAGAGCCTTGAGATACAATTCTGTTACTGCGCGAGCCTTGGCGAGGATTGCTGGGCAGTGTGTTTCCATGAGTAGGTGTGTACTTCCTGCAAAACTGTTGTTACGCAATATTTACAGACTACTAGCAAGCCGTACTTCATGGTCAGAAGTTTTAGTGTTAGATGCTTATTCTAAAAATGATCTTCAATGGTGTTTGACTCTATTTCACAGTGGAATGCTATGACTGTAGTGAATAAAAACATTGACATACAGCTTTCTACTGATGCGTCAAAAATTGCATGGGGAGCATGCATCCCCGGAAACAAAGCACAGGGATTTTGGAACAGCAAAGAAATATCAGCACAAAGTTCAAATTACCGGGAGTTATTAGCCGTATAATGGGGTTGCTCTCCTTCAGCGATCAGTTGAAAAACAAACTGTTCAGGTGTTATCAGACAATGTTACAACTGTGGCCTTTATCAACGGAATGGGAGGTTCTGTGATGGAACTCGACAATATAGCCAGAACTCTGCACTTAGAAGCGATCGCGATAAACATAACGCTGTCGGCAAAGTATCTATCCGGACCAGAGAACTGGAGAGCAGACAGCCTGTCGCGGCTTCGTTCTACGTACGAGTGGCGGCTACACCCGAGTTTGTTCCACATGTTAGAGGCCAAATGGGGCCGCATCACATAGATCGGTTTGCATCGATTACGACAACTCAACTGCCCATCTACAACTAATGTATTGGGATCCTCTAACGTCGGGTGTGGACGCGTTAGCACAAACAGATTGGTGCGAAACGAACAATTATGTGAACCCTCCATTTGCGTTAATACCACGAGTACTAGATCTGCTTACGCGCCAGCAGGCAACAGCAACATTAATCGCGCCCAGATGGGAGGGGCAACCGTGGTTTTCGAGGCTGCTGGACATGCTAATAGACGACCATTGCGGCTACCTATGTCAAACCGGACCCTATACTCGGTAGCGCCGAAACCAGAACCACTAAAAAATCTAAAGTGGGCGATCTACGCTTGGAGGATCGCGGTCGTCGCGACTAAGATGTCTTGGTTGGAGCGTACGAGCAGAACAAAACAATCCATGTGTTCCATAGCACCTTCAACACTTAAAACTTCTATAACCGGTCAGTGGATAAATATATAGGATTTTGCCAAGAAGGGGTGAAGATTTTACAAGTAAACATAATACCACATTCTAGCAGACTTTTTGTGCAAACTGTCGGACAGCTCTCAACGACCAGAATCGACTCTTAAAGTTACACTTGCAGCAATTTTCATTCCTGTTTGAAGGCTTAGGTAAATGTTCACCTTCAAATAACACTGACATTAAGCGGTTAGTAACAGCATTGACGAAATCAGGAACACTTAGACCTATGGTTAGACGAAAACCAATGCCAATAGAGGCATTTGTTAACCTGTTTGAAAGCCTCGGAACTAATGACAAAATTTCCATTAAAGATCTCCGTATGAAGAGTGTTACTCTCTTGGCGATAGTTATGATGACGAGACCATCAGACCTAGCCCCAAAGGCTAAAATATTCGACCCCATAGACATGTCTTTGAAGTCGGTAGTGTTATCGCTCAACGATGTCGAATTCAACCAAGATGGATCATTAACAATACGTTTTTTCTGGGAATCAAGAATGATACAAATAGGCAGGGTTTTGAGGTTAATGTGCCAAGGAATGAAAATCAGCCCATGGATCCTAGTGAGTGCTTGAAATGATTAACATAGATAAAACTGAGACAATGCGACCTACAGACACATTGCCAGTGTTCATTTCACTTAGAGCGCCATATAAAGCAATTTCCAGTGACACAATAGGAAATATCCTGGAGGATGCCATTAACAGGGCTGGACTAGCACATCAAGGATTCTCTGCGAAGTCATTCAGACCAACCGGCGCGACTAACGCGGTGTCCCTCGGTATTCTACCAGAAACTGTCATGAAGATAGGTCGTTGTAAAACTAGTGAAGTGTTCTTCAATCATTATGTGTACGGACGGGTTTCCAGGATCATACACCGCCAACATGCTGGAGGGAAATCAGTGATAGGACACTGAATAATTGAGAGGTGTTACATTTTGCGACGTTAATAAGTTACTCGTTATATATTACAATGTATGTGTTAACACTTGAAAGTATCAAGTTCTATAAATAATGTAATCTCTAAATGAAGCAACAGACACAAAATGAAGTGAGTAAGTAACGTAGGTTTGAGTTAGAGAAACTGTAGTTATACGAACTATTTTGTGTCGTAATATTACACACGAAAGTGTGTAATTCGGTGTCTTCCATGATCGCGAGTAGTATACATTGTAATAAGCGTCTGTCTATCGCGAGCACTATACAATGTAATAAGCATGATTTTATAAATAACTCGTATGTTTAATACATTAATACATACAAGTTTGTATGTCATAGGCATTATTAATAATTACTTTAACTTCTGTTCGAATGACATGATTTTATATGGGTCCGTTGCTAATGGAATTCCCGCAATAGTTGGTAATCGAAATGCGAATGATACCAGTAACCCGTGCAGTACCAGTACCCGTGCATGTCCCGAAATTTTATAATGGAGCTGCAGTGTATTCATACATGGAAATATACAGTGAAATATCTCCAAGCTATTATCTAAATACTATATAAAAACAAATATATATAAACTCAATTTTCTCTGGATTTGTCTATATCCTTGGATTGAAGAACCGTGTGCATCTGAAATGAGAAACATGTCGTTAGAAATTTTAACATTAATACTATCAATGAATAATTAATACACATCATACTATCATGTATATCATATTATATATATAATTCGTCTACTATATAATAATGTACATATTTCCCGTTTTCAATTCACCTCATTATATCATACTATATATATTTCCCGTTTTCAAATAGGGGCGAAACGACCCGACCTGACCATACATATATCACATTTTCCACCAGGGCGAAACGGCCCGGTGCGAAACGACCCGGGGCAAACAGGTAACATGGGCGAAACGACCCCGACACCGTTATCCCCATTAAACGGTCACACGGTGGTTACCAGTAACCGTGATACTCGTATTTCCGAATGAATTTGTGAAACTTCTTCACAATTTGTTGTTTGATTATAAATCGTAGTAAGATAATATGAAATAGGCATGCCTATAGCCTAATGGTTTTTTAGCCAGGTTTTTTGAGAAAAAAATCCAGGCTATTGGATTGGCGAAGGGCGGGCGGGCAGCGGGCGGCGTCCACAATCAATGTTAAGTTTTCATGTTTGAGTCCATTTCTTTGTTACTGTACCACCTAGGACCACCAAACTTTCACAGCTTCATAATCAAGGGGTGCCCACCACATATCACTATCCAACATGTTACTTTTTTTTTTAACTTCCCCCATTTTTTCCGCGTAGTCGACTTAGCCATTTTCAATGTTAAGTTTTCGCGTTTACAATGTTAAGTTTTCGTGCTTCATACCTTGATACTTCACATGGGTGTTTATCATCATTGTCGCACCTGCTTGCGGAAAGCGCGATCCTGTGTCCAATGTCAAGGTCAAATTACATTGAATTTTTTTGTTAAAGTTTTTTCGTGTACTATATCTCTGCAACTGCTTCACCCAATACCTTGATATTTCACATGGGTGTTTATCATCATTGTCGCACCTGCTTGCGGAAAGCGCGATCCTGTGCCCTATGTCAAGTTCAAATTACTTTGAATTTTTTTGTTAAAGTTTTTTCGTGTACTATATCTCTGCAACTGCTTCACCCAACCCAATACCTTGATACTTGGGTGTTTATCATCATTGTCACACCTGCTTGCGGAAAGCGCGATATCGTCGGCATTTTGGCATACGTCCGTCCGTTCGTTCGTCCGTGTGTCCGGTTAAAGTTTTTTGGTTAAAGTTTTTCCATCTACTATATCTATTTTTTTAGTGTCCATGCCTCGCCCCAAGGCGCGACATGCAGGCCACGGCCATCTAGTCTACAAAAAGTGGGTATAATTATGTTATCCAAGTGTCTATGCTTGGAAAAAACCTGGCCTTCGTGGCTTTGCCTCGTTTCTTGTTTTTAACTTGACCCATTTTTTCCGCGCAATCGACTTTGTTAAGTTTTCGCGTTTTCAATGTTAAGTTTTCGTGTTTAAGTCCATTTCTTTGGTACTGTACCACCTAGGACCACCAAACTTTCACAGCTTCATAATCAAGGGGTGCCCACCACATATCACTATCCAACATGTTACTTTTTTAGCCAGGTTTTTTGAAAAAAAATCCAGGCTATTGGATTGGCGAAAGCCGGGCGGGCGGGCGGCGTCCACAATCAATGTTAAGTTTTCGTGTTTGAGTCCATTTCTTTGTTACTGTACCACCTAGGACCACCAAACTTACACAGCTTCATAATCAAGGGGTCCCCACCACCCATATCACATCAACATGTTTTAACACCACATATCACTATCCAACATGTTACTTTTTTTTTAACTTGACCCATTTTTTCCGCGCATATTCCGACTTAGCCATTTGTTTTCAATGTTAAGTTTATTTTCCGCGTTTACAATGTTAAGTTTTCGTGTTTTAAAGTCCATTTCTTTGGTACTGTTCCACCTAGGACCATCAAACTTTCACAGCTTCATAATCAAGGGGTGCCCACCACAATATCACTATCCAACATGTTACTTTTTTTTTAACTTGACCCATTTTTTCCGCGCAGTCGACTTACCCATTTTCAATGTTAAGTTTTCGCGTTTACAATGTTAAGTTTTCGTGTTTAAGTCCATTTCTTTGGTACTGTACCACCTAGTACCACCAAACTTTCACAGCTTCATAACCAAGGGGTGCCTACCACATACAACTCTCCAACATGTGACCATTTTTAGCCAGGTTTTTTGAAAAAAAATCCAGGCTATTGGATTGGCGAAGCCGGGCGGGTGGCGTCCACAATCAATGTTAAGTTTTCGTGTTTGAGTCCATTTCTTTGTTATTGTACCACCTAGGACCACCAAACTTTCACAGCTTCATAATCAAGGGGTGCCCACCACATATCACTATCCAACATGTTACTTTATTTTTAACTTCACCCATTTTTTCCGCGCAGTCGACTTAGCCATTTTCAATGTTAAGTTTTCGCGTTTTCAATGTTAAGTTTTCGTGTTTAAGTCCATTTCTTTGGTACTGTACCACCTAGGACCACCAAACTTTCACAGCTTCATAATCAAGGGGTGCCTACCACATACAACTATCCAACATGTGACCATTTTTTTACCATCTCCTATTATTTCTACGTAATTGACTTAGCCATTTTCAACGTTAACTTTTTAACGTACTTCTGGTTAAATTTTTTGGTTAAAACTTTTTCGTTATACTATATCTCTGCAACTGCTTCGCCCATTACCTTGAAACTTCACATGGGTGTTTATCATCGTCCATATTTTCATTCTAACCCCCAACCGTGCGGCCCCTGTGCGCAATGTCAAGGTCAAATTACTCTGAATTTATTTGTTAAAGTTTTTTCGTGTACTATATCTCTGCAACTGCTTCACCCATTACCTTGATACTTCACATGGGTGTTTATCATCATTGTCGCACCTGCTTGCGGAAAGCGCGATATCGTCGGCATTTTGGCATACGTCCGTACGTCCGTCCGTGTGTCCGGTTAAAGTTTTTTCGTTAAAGTTTTTCCATCTACTATATCTATTTTTTTAGTGTCGATGCCTCGCCCCAAGGCGTGACATGCAAGCCACGGCCATCTAGTCTACAAAAAGTGGGTATAATTATGTTATCCAAGTGTCCATGCTTGGAAAAAACCTGGCCTTCGTGGCTTTGCTTCGTTTCTTGTTTTACCTTCACTTATTATTTCTACGTAATTGACTTAGCCATTTTCAACGTTAACTTTTTAACGTACGACTGGTTAAAGTTTTTTGGTTAAAACTTTTTTGTTATACTATATCTCTGCAACTGCTTCGCCCATTACCTTGAAACTTCACATGGGTGTTTATCATCATCCTTTCCATTTTCATTTCTATTCTACCCCCCAACCGTGTGGCCCCTGTGCCAAATGTCAATGTCAAATTACTTTGAATTTTTTTGTTAATTTTTTTTCCTGTACTATATCTCTGCAACTGCTTCACCCAACACCTTGATACTTCACATGGGTGTTTATCATCATTGTCGCACCTGTTTGCGGAAAGCGCGATCCTGTGCCCAATGTAAAGGTCAAATTACTTTGAATTTTTTTTTTTTGTTAAAGTTTTTCCTGTACTATATCTCTGCAACTGCTTCACCCAATACCTTGATACTTCACATGGGTGTTTATCATCATTGTCGCACCTGCTTGCGGAAAGCGCGATATCGTCGGCATTTTGGCATACGTCCGTCCGTTCGTCCGTGTGTCCGGTTAAAGTTTTTTGGTTAAAGTTTTTCCATCTACTATATCTATTTTTTTAGTGTCCATGCCTCGCCCCAAGGCGCGACATGCAGGCCACGGCCATCTAGTCTAAAAAAAGTTGGTATAATTATGTTATCCAAGTGTCTATGCTTGGAAAAAACCTGGCCTTCGTGGCTTTGCCTCGTTTCTTGTTTTTAACTTGACCCATTTTTTCCGCGCAATCGACTTAGCCATTTTCAATGTTAAGTTTTCGCGTTTACAATGTTAAGTTTTCGTGTTTAAGTCCATTTCTTTGGTACTGTACCACCTAGGACCACCAAACTTTCACAGCTTCATAACCAAGGGGTGCCTACCACATACAACTATCCAACATGTGACCATTTTTTACCTTCACCTATTATTTCTACGTAATTGACTTAGCCATTTTCAACGTTAACTTTTTAACGTACGTCTGGTTAAATCTTTTGGTTAAAACTTTTTTGTTATACTTTACCTCTGCAACTGCTTCGCCCATTACCTTGAAACTTCACATGGGTGTTTATCATCGTCCATATTTTCACCCTAACCCCCAACCGTGCAGCCCCTGTGCGCAATGTCAAGATCAAATTACTTTGAATTTATTTGTTAAAGTTTTTTCGTGTACTACATCTCTGCAACTGCTTCACCCATTACCTTGATACTTCACATGGGTGTTTATCATCATTGTCGCACCTGCTTGCGGAAAGCGCGATATCGTCGCATTTTGGCATACGTCCGTCCGTCCGTACGTCCGTGGTCCGTTCCCGGTTAAAGTTTTTTCGTTAAAGTTTTTTCCATCTAATTATATCTAAGTTTTTTTTCCATCTACTATATCTATTTTTTTAGTGTCCATGCCTCGCCCCAAGGCGCGACATGCAGGCCACGGCCATCTAGTCTACAAAAAGTGGGTATAATTATGTTATCCAAGTGTCCATGCTTGGAAAAAACCTGGCCTTCGTGACTTTGCCTCGTTTCTTGTTTGTTTTTGAACTAGGGTTTGTCTATCAGAGGTCCATTTTGTGATTGTGGTCAAAATATCCCGATATGTACTGTCAAATACCCTTACCTGTTAAGGATATTTGACAGTACATGTATATCGGGATATTGTAAATTCAGTGCTGTTTTTTTTTATATCCCCCATGGTGCAGATGTATTTCGATTAGATTGCTTTACTAGGCTTAGACTTAGTTGTTACCCCATCTCAAACGAAGTGCTGTAAGTGTTCGGCCATAGGCAGGCATTTTTCTAGTGTTTAATAAAATATGCCATGGCATGCTTTGTTAAACCAAATACAAAAATACATATGCACACCAAAGTGTGAGGAGAATTCTTTTCTTTCTTTTTGAACACCTTTGCAAGGTATAATTTTCATCTATCAAATGATATAATTTGACTTCAGATTGCACCATTTGGCTTAATAGATTTCAAATTTTTTCCAAAGACCCCGGGGAGCACCCCCGCACCCCCCCTCTTCCAGAAAGGGGGGAAACCCCCCTCCCAGCTCCCAGACCCTCCCACACTCGGCACAAGTGCCGAGCGCTGCTGCCGTTGGCAGCAGTCATTAGTAAATTGCCATCTACTTTTTCAAAACATTCTGTTACTTTCATCCTTATTGAAAGCTCTGACTGAACATTTACATTTGTATCAGCGTCCATCTGTCTGTCTGTCTTCAATGTCAATATTTTGTGTTTCGATTTGTTATACCCTATCTGTCGCCCCTACAGCCAGCATATTTCTACAACATCCTTGTTGTATAGCAGATTAAAACTGGATCAAACCCGTTTGCCCGGCCTTAGCTGTTGATAGGCCGTTAAACACCGATATAAACAAACAAACTTTCTTCCCTTAAATTAATTTTCATCTTTTTCATTGACAGTAATTGATGGAGATGGTACCGTCATTGACCAACCTGTGCCAGAAATGTCACTCCAACTAGACGTCCACAGTAGTGATGCGCCGGACACACCCGCTGCCATTTCTGACCAAGCTGACAGTTGTGATGCGCTGTACACACCCGCTGCCATTTCTTACCAATGGTGCGCTGACAGTGGTGATGCGCCGTACACACCCGCTGCCATTTCTTATCAATGGTGCGCTGACAGTGGTGATGCGCTGGACACACCTGCTGCCATTTCTGACCAATGGTGCGCTGACAGTGGTGATGTGCCGGACACACCTGCTGCCATTTCTTCTTCAGATGGTAATAATATTTGTGGCTGTGACTGGAGATATGGGGCTTATTTGTTTTTCAACCAGTGTAGATCCAGATCAGCCTGTGCATCCGCATAGTCTGATCAGGATATGCACTGTTCACCATTCCATCAATGACACACCGATCATGCTTCTAACAAGCACAGATCCCATAAGCTCCATTTCTCCTGTCATATACATGTACAGTCAAACCTGTGCTAATGACCACCTGGGAATAGCGACCACCTGTCCACAACGGCCAGTTGAAAATCTCCCCGTCTAATTTTGTTCTTTATACAGACCTTGGAATAACGACCACCCCCGAACTGCGACCAGCGGCCAGCTACTTTCATTCCCACACAGAATTTTTGTATGTGAACAGCAGCCATGTCATGTTTTTGTCGGAAAACAAAAGTAGCACCACAATCGCTATTTTCCTTTGATCACAATCTGGCCGCTATCATTTGAATTGCAACTGGTCGTATCCATACATTGGTACAACGCTCTTTTGAAAACATTTACCTTGCCCGATATGGTCCGTGTCATTTTGGCGACATTAAACATTTTCCATGAAAAATATTGCATAACGTCATTAACTGTCATTCCCGATACACAGGTGGAAGACTCGGACCCAATAAATGGCTCATTTGAAAAACATTACCCCACCCACCCATTTCCTTACAATATAGTTACACACGTTTTAGCTACCAACGTTACAGAGAAATATCTCTTTCCGAAAGAATCCCACACACACATCGCCACCTGATTTGCTGTACTGTTTGCAACGCTCCAGTTTAGGTTTTCCTGTGACGTCTTTATTGACCATTCTGCGAATATAACAAAGGAAATCCGAAAGTAAAGTTCACGGAAGGTTATGTCGAAATGTTGGAACGCAAATCAAAATAAACGCACGTTTTAGATCATTCAAGGTTAATGAATGACACTTATTAGTCGCAAATTTTAACATCGGATTTACTCATGTTTATTTCAGTGATTCACGTCAATATGTTCAGCCAGATTTTACACGTAATTTATGCTGCCACAGCCCACAAAAATGTGTGACATTCTTTCGTACACACAATTATCGCCTTGGCTGTGGTAGCTAATTTGCCCGTAACTAACAAAATGCTTAAAGCAGATCATTGAAGTGAATATACATGTATTTGAAGACCTAAGACATTTATTGATTACCAGAGACATAAGTCGACAGAAAAATTGAAATGTGTGGTGTTTAAGCAAGTCCGAATCTGCGCCATTTTCCCAAGCTCTTTCCTACCTTGAAAACGCTATAGTGTCTATTGTACGGAAATTGGTGGGTGGGGTAACGGTTTTCAAATGAGCCATTTATCATAATGCAATTCCGCGTAAGTCCTAAAACTCCATCATTAGTTGGCAAACTGTGTTTACATGATGCTGATTTGTCTACAGTGACAAGACTAAGACTTCAAACACACCGCGCTTGTCAAGTATTACTACATGTAAATTTGACACCGTGGGGCACAATGCCATATCAAAGATCAATACACGCGGTTGCTGACGTCAGTCACCCCACACTAGAGTCAGTCACCCCACACTAGACTGGTACTCTGTCGGATACGCAGCATAGCGAAAAAATACTACCGGGAACCAGTCTAAAGTGACGCAACAAACGTGTTTATCTGAATTTGGTCTCGATCTCTGACAAATCCCGGCTTATTGCATTAGCGGCCAGACCAGGCAATGGTTTCGCGTAGTCTGCCCATGGTTTACAATGCTCGCCAATCTCTAATTAAAAACATCAGTAATTACGTCAGCGGACATTGCCAATTCATCATAGGCTGCTTAAATATTCGGGCTTGATCAGGATATTATACATTGGACAGAAAGCAAATAAGCCTGGTGTTCTCTGGACACCTATCTCGCGTGGGTTACTCGACTGGACAGCCAATGAAATATGTTTGTTACAAAATAAAAATTGCGGTTTTAATAAAGACTATATGACCGTTATTAATTTCAGCTAGGGATGGCATCGAATGGTAAAAATGGTATTCGAATATTCGATTGGCTATTTGAATATATATTCGAATATTCTGAACCACCCAACCTCTAAATCTCCTCATTATTACGGAATTGACACCGGTAACACGTCTCCGATAAATTGAGTTCCCACTTACTTCAAATAATAATCAATTAACTATTTTTTTTCAAGCGAGTGGAAAATTAATGTCCTGGGGATACATGTTAACAATGAATCTGTTATAATTTAATAATCCAACAAACAACATGATACTTTAAAACATGAAAGCGATTTGTACACGTGTAATGCCCGATTAAAATATGTGTCAATAATACGCGATGTCAAACTTCCGTTGTGTGTATTGGAAATCTCAAATGACGTCACGCATCACACAGCGGAATGATGAAATGTGTATGCCGACATGAGAATAATGGGTGTATTGAGTTTGGGAAAAGTGGAGCTCCAGACCAGCATGCGCCTCTGTGCAGTCTGATCAGGAATTACATGTTTCGCGAATCATTCAGGAAATTTCAGACGCATATCGGGATTAAAGTGTTTGCTAGCTGATCGGGATTTACACTGGTCCATAATCATGTGGCGGGAAACATATAATAAATATGTACAGGATAACAAAATACATGAATAACATTGAATAGTAATTCCCGGTTTCAGAGAATGATATCTGGTTTTTGATGTTCATACGTTGTTGTGACTGGCGAAATGGAACTTATGGTATGTGTTACCAATCGATTTCATAAGCAATTAATACGCTACTGCATATACAGTGAGAATGTAGTCTGATCTTGGTTTACAGTGATTGCGCAGCCCATAATCCCTATTTTGTCTGTGACACTCACATATTCTCCAGAAATGTACACAATTAATTTAATCACATGTCTGAAACGCGCTTAACTTTGTTCTTGTTCAAAAATATAATTTTGTCCACTAAATCATTTGAGAGCCGGTTTCGTAACTTGGTCAGTAGTAGACCAGCAGTAGAAATGATGCGTTATGATGGCACAGAAGTTGCGGGTACCGTGAGTAGTTTTCTTGTGATAACGGCCACTCTCGGGAACTTAGTCTCGTTCTGTTTCCACCACGTGAATGGATCGGCTTCTGGATCACATTGTTCCTGGTAAGTGCGAAGTAGGGCAGCAACATCGGGTACGGATGTGGCGGCGCTCCAACTCGCCACGAAAAGTGTCTTTCACTTTCAGCACGATACCACTGTCATTACTCACAGGTTTCAAACTGTTTTGTAGCAGTCCACAGACGACGGGGTAGATCTGTGAGCAAGAGACATCCGCTCGGCACACATGTGTGTGGTCGCTTCCGTCAGGCCACTGAATACTGTAGATAAGTCCCCGATTATCTCCCAATCAGTGTCTTCAAGAAGTAGTGCCGTGTCAGTCTTCTTTGTAACATGCTAGTCGAGCATGATGTCGGTGAGTACGCGGCGCTGTTCGTGCAGGCGCTGTAGCATCAGATGAGTAGAGTTCCAACACGTACGCACGTCCTGGATGAGTCCATGTTGTGATTCTTGTAGAACTTGCTGTCTTTGTCAGGGTAGTTGAATATTTGAAATGACCAACAAGTTTTCTGCATTTGGTAACCACTTTTGACAGGGTTTGTAACTCCAATGCTGGTTGGATGCACAGTTGTATTGTATGACTGAAACAACCGAGATCACTCCAGTCGTCACACTTACTACCAGCACATTCCATATTCCGAGCATTATCATGCATGCACGTTTCAATTTTTCCATCGAGTTTGAACTCGGACACACACTCCTTGATCTTCGTCGTGAGGTTTTCCCGTGTGGCGTTCTGACATGGCCCTGGTGATCAGCACATTCGCTTTCATGTCCCTGTTGTCGGTGATGTGATGTTCGGTAACTGTGATGTAACTCTCGGTAGGATTGGAGGTCCACGTGTCGGTAGTGATTGCTGCCGAGGAAACGGTGGATAATTCGGAAACGTGGGCTTCTTTGTCGTCGTCATACTGCTTCGTAATACGTGAGCGAACTGTATTCCGACTGGTCACCATGTAATCCGGTGCTACAACACCCATGAGATCGCGGAAGCCATCACCTTCCACAAAACTTAGCGGTAAATAATCCGATACAATCATGTTTGCGACAGATTGCATGATTTCCTCACTTTCGGAGGTTGACACTTTCTTCGGCGTGTGTACGAATGACGTCATGCTCGCTTGCTTTGTAGAAATAACATTGCTGGACGTGTTCACTGCGGGATGTTTACCACTCCGGTGGTTACGCAGATTTGTTCTTGTACTGGCGTATGTTAGTTTAAACACTACACAGTTGACACTTTGCCATTTTTTAGCCAGGTTTTTTGAAGAAAAAAATCCAGGTTATTGGATTGGCGAAAGCCGGGCGGGCGGGCTGGCGGGCTGGCGGCGGGTGGCGTCCACAATCAATGTTAAGTTTTCGTGTTTGAGTCCATTTCTTTGTTACTGTACCACCTAGGACCACCAAACTTTCACAGCTTCATAATCAAGGGGTGCCCACCACATATCCAATATGTTAACCTTTTTTTTAACTTCACCCATTTTTTCCGCGCAGTCGACTTTTTTCGCTTTTACAATGTTAACTTTTCGTGTTTAAGTCCATTTCTTTGGTACTGTACCACCTAGGACCACCAAACTTTCATAGCTTCATAACCATGGGGTGCCTACCACATACAACTATCCAACATGTGACCACCATTTTGTTTTACCTTCACCTATTATTTCTACGTAATTGACTTAGCCATTTTCAACGTTAACTTTTTAACGTACGTCTGGTTAAATTTTTTGGTTAAAAGTTTTTCGTTATACTATATCTCTGCAACTGCTTCGCCCATGACCTTGAAACTTCACATGAGTGTTTATCATCATCCATATTTTCATTCTACCCCCCAACCGCGCGGCCCCTATGCCCAATGTCAAGGTCAAATTACTTTGAATTTTTTTCTTAAAGTTTTTTTGTGTACTATATCTCTGCAACTGCTTCACCCATTACCTTGATACTTCACATGGGTGTTTATCATCATTATCAGCGTGATATCGTCGGCATATTGACATACGTCCGTCCGTACGTCCGTGTGTCTGGTTAAAGTTTTTTGGTTAAAGTTTTTCCATCTTCTATATCTATTTATTTAGTGTCCATGCCTCGCCCCAAGGCGCGACATGCAGGCTACGCCGCTACGGCCATCTAGTCTACAAAAAGTGGGTATAATTATGTTATCCAAGTGTCTATGCTTGGAAAAAACCTGGCCTTCGTTGCTTTGCCTCGTTTCTTGTTTATCTTTTAACTTAAAGTATTTCCAAACTGCAGATGGTGCAGGCGGCATAGTTCCAGTCTGTGTATATGTTAATGATAGTCCAACTTTACTAAACTAGATAAGCAGTATTTAAAAATGTTATCATATAACACTCATGTAATCGCTCAAATACGGAATATGCGACGGTGAGAAATAAGTAGACGAAACAATACCTTGAAATAAGTTTTCTATTTGAATACCAAACGGATATTTGAATATTCGGTCAATAAACGAATATTCGAATATTCGTTGCCATCCCTAATTTCAACTGATGGTGTGAAATTGAGAATAAGAAAACAAAATACTAATGGTCATGCTAATTAAACCGCTTACATGTAATTAGACAAGCTATTAAATGGTGCACCAAAGCAAGCCGCGGGATGTACTTATCATGAAGATAATTACTCCCTTTTGTATATAATTTCCAAAGCGAGGCTGGGTTCAAGAACAATAACAACAAGAAGACATAACAAAATAAATTTAATTGACTATTTTTGCCATTTTCATGCAATTTTTAATTGATAAAAAGCAGATACACTCCACGATCGTACAATAGCGAATCGTCAGGTGGAAGTGTATGCATGCATATAGATTACAATAGAATGCTAAATACATGGCCGACTTTGTTGTGAAACCGGGAAAATGTGTGACCCTTGGAACAATGACCACCTGTCAACAACAGCCACTTTGGCCACTTCCCTTTGCCGGTCGTTGTTCACAGGTTCGACTGTACTTCTTTATCATCATCCATATTTTCATATATAAAACGATGCGGCTTTCATGCACAAGGAAGGAATGGGTTGTGGCCTAGGGGTTAGAGCACCCGACTTCCCATCTGGATCTTAGCTGTTGGTGGGACGTTAAACCCTTTCACCTTTTTTCATACACAAGGTGACATCAGGGGTATACGTCAGCCCCTGCTCACTTGCTCTAGTTACCATTATAATACTGGTTTTGATGACATCATTATATTTGGCAGTTATTTCACGACTTTGGACCAATAAACCACAAGGCATCCTTCTGGGTAGAATAGGACCCCACAATCTGACAGATCATTCATTTCGGTACCTCAAGTCAACGATTTCCGATGAGGTAAGTGAAACTACATATAATAAATTGTTGGCTAAAGGGCAATATGCAATTTCTGGTTTAATATCAACAGCTGTAATTATTTAAGTGTCTGTCTGGAAAAGTTTAATACTCACGTATTAATGAATATAGATATAACGCTATAAAAAATGTCACCAAAATGTTAGTTTGTTTAATCTGGGTATATATAGTTCGCTATGCTGTTTGTGAACAAATTAGATTTTATCCTGATCTAACTGCATGATCACAATTCTGTTCTGTATATTATTTAATAAGGCAATATGCAATTTCAGGTACTCGACAGTTCTATATATCTGCTTGCATCAACCTCCAAGGTAAGAGGACTCGATATGTGCTGTACATCCTCAAAAAGCACATCAAATACACTAAAATGTTTACAAGCGTTTCGTACTTCAATGGTATTATGATGTTATTTTACACCTCGGCTCCTCAAACTAATGCTAGTTATATACCTCTGCATAATTTGTCATTCCGTCTGTCTGTTCATGAGTCCAGGCGGCGGCCAACGGTATCTTTCCGTCCGTTTACAAATTTGTGTTGATGTTTTTATTAAGGATAAAGCTTGCGCTTTAGTCGGCACTTTGGCGTACGTACGTCCGGTTAAAGTTTTTGTTTAAATTCTTTTGTTATACTATATCTCTTTTTTTAGCGCGCCTTCCGAATGAAGAAGTGCTTATGGCATACCCTCGGCATCATAGGCGTCTGCCTGCCTGCCTGCCTGCCTGCCTGCCTGTGCCAGCCTGCCCTGCCCTGCCCTGCCCTGCCCTGCCCTGCCCTGCCCATGCCCCGCCCCGCCCCGACCCCGCCCCGCCCCGCCCCGCCCCACCGCCCCGCCCGCCCCGCCCCGCCCCGCCCCCGCCCCGCCCCGCCCCGCCCTGCCCTGCTGTGGCTAATCCACGTCCGTGCCGCCCCTTCAAAGCCCAGGGTCAAGGTCACATACTTTGTGCATCTCGAAACCTTAACACTCGGGGTAAATGGACTATATTTCCTTGCTGGGATTTGCTTCATATTTCACACACGCATTGCTCTAAGGATCCTCTACCTCTGCTAAGCCCAGGGTCAAGGTCAAATACTTTGTACGCTCGAAACCTTAACACGCTATGGTAAATGGCTCTTAAATTTTGTTTCCCTTATGCAGCACTTTGTGTTTTCAAATGTGCCCTCGGTTCCTTTGCTGCCACCGGGCGCACTTCGTTGTCCTCCGACAACTCTTGTTTAGTGTCCATGCCTCGCCCCAAGGTGCGACATGCAGGCCGCGGCCATCTAGTATTACTTATATTTACACTGCATTTTCTGATAGATTGCACTTTACCGATTGACTTGAAACTTTATAGGCATGTGTATCATCGTCCATATCTTACTGCATTTAAATTGTTTGGACAGTTTGCATTAATGTTCTCTTGCACCTTGTATCTCTGCAACCAGTTTGCCAAGCGAGGGCCCTCCAATCACATTCTTCAAGTTTGTGATTATACTACGTTGACGGTAATTTATTTTTAGACAAAGAAAGTCCTACATATACCATCATCCATCGCCTCCGCCATATTTTCGGATCCTTCCCCTATTCATGGTTATCTGCAACAGGTAAGGAATATCCCAGGTAATGAAAAAGCACTTTATCAAACGAAATGAAACCAGTTTTAAATGTAAAATGCAATTTAATGTAACATAGAAGTAGAAGTTCACGACTACTGTAGACTGAAAAAGATTCTTTAATCTTGACCGTTTTCGTTTTTTAACCATGAACTTCTCTGACGGTTTTTAGGATGTTTACTTTAGCACATACCCATGGTCATGTTACGGTCAAATGCCTCGGCAGGCGCGACACCGCTTCCGTGACAGTATTCTTGTATTATAATATTTGTGTATTGGCATCAGAGGGATAATATTATGATGCACACATGAATGTTTTCAGTACACGTTGGAGGATTATGATATGCTGATTGGTGCCTGTATTGAAAACGGAAACCATTGGACTCTTGTGGTAAATATATTGAAATTCAAGGATTATACACTCTACACTTGTTACCTCAAGCTGTCTTAAGTCAAATTGCTGATAACTCAAATTCCAGGTCCCAAGGACATGTTTAACTATATCATGTATATGAGGGTTAAAAAAATAACGTAGAGATTCTCCCCCAGAGGTTTGTTAGTAGACACATTATCTTGAATGTTAAACAGCCACTACGTCGTCCCAGGCACACGACATTGGCGTACTACATCAGTGATGTTATCCTCTCGACTATAGGCAAGAGGGGATATAGAGTTGGTCCATGTATGTACGTGTGCAACACCTTTTTAGCTCACCTGAGCTATTGTTACCGCAATGTGTCCGTCGTCGTCCGTGAACATTTTCAAACGTCCTCTCCTCGGTAACCATTGGGCCTACAGTCACCAAACTTCCTGGTCATGGTCCTTAGGTAGGGGGATTGCAAAATTGTTAAAATGACGTCATTACGTAATACAAGATGGCCGCCGTCTAAAAATAGCACAAATTCTTCAAAAATCTTCTTCTCAAGAACCGCCAACCGGATTTCGACAAAACTCGATGTACAATGCTCTTTCAAAGTTGTTAAAATGGTGACCCCGGGGTCAAAAATAGGCGTGGCCCGTAGGGTCAAATTGGGGTCAAATTTTATTTTTGACCGAATATGGTTGTGTCATATATCAAATTGAAGTTATCAATGAGGCGATCACTCTGGTGCATTTTTTGTCGAAATCGGATGCTTATGTCGTCCAAGATGGCCGCCGAAAGGTCAAAAGATCAAAAGGTTGTTCTTTTATTAGAGATTTCAAAATTCTTCTTCACATGAATCGCTTGGTCCATGGTAGCCAAACTTCAAAGTTATGGTCCGTGGGTGAAGCTTTTTCAGATTTGTTAAAATGGAGGTCCTCGCTAATCCAAGATGGCCGCCGTCTAAAACTAGCATAAATTCTTAAAAAATCTTCTTCTCATGAACCGCTAGCTGGATTTCGACGAAACCTGGTAGGAATTATCGATTTACAATGCTCTTTCAAAGTTGTTAAAATGGTGACCCCAGGGTCAAAAATGGGCGTGGCCCGTGGGGTCAAAATGGGGTCAAATTTAATTTTTGACCGAATATGGTCATGTTATATATCAAATCGAAGGTATCAATGAGGCGATCACTCTGGTACATTTTTTGTCGAAATCGGATTGTTATGTCATCCAAGATGGCCGCCGAAATTTCGTTCTTTTATTAGAGATTTCAAAATTCTTCTTCACATGAACCACTTGGCCCATGGTAGCCAAACTTAAAAGTTATGGTCCATGGGTGAAGCCTTTTCAGATTTGTTAAAATGGAGGTCATCGCTAATCCAAGATGGCCGCCGTCTAAAAATAGCATACATTCTTAAAAAATCTTCTTCTCATGAACCGCTAGCCGGATTTCGACTAAACTTGGTAGGAATGATCGATTTACAATGCTCTTTCAAATTTTTAAAATGGTGACCCCGGGGTCAAAAATAGGCGTGGCCCTGTGGGGTCAAATTTTATTTTTGACCGAATATGCTCATGTCATATATCAAATTGAAGGTATCGATGAGGCGATTGCTCTGGTGCAATATATTTGTCGGAATCGGATGATTATGTCATCCATGATGGCCACCAAAAGTCCATTTTTTCGAGATTTTGAACGTCATTTTCTCAGGAACCACATGACCGATGCTGGCCAAACTTCATAGGAAGGTAAGATCCTTGGGTGAAGCATTTTCTGATTTGGTAAAATGAGTCATCGCTTAATCCAAGATGACCGCCATCTAAAAATAGCTCAATTTTTTTAAGACACATGAACTCAATGTCACATTCTCCTCTGGTGTTCATGGAGTCAGGTGAGCGAATTAGGGCCATCATGGCCCTCTTGTTTAATTTGGCACATGTCAGACCGCCCAAGGACTTATGTTGTTGTTCAAGGCTGCCATAGTCATGCAGTCTGGTTGTGAGTTCTTTGGGCATCTTGTATATGTTTTACTTTTTCAGGTGATTTACCCTGCAGAAGGGAAATTGATCTACCTAAATCCACTTATAGAGAAACCAGGACATGCAAAAGTAATCTGCGATAGATGGAGGTACACTTACAAACCGGATTACTGTAGTGTTTAACTCTGTTCCTCTGTCACTCTGTGAAGTATTAAACTATAAAAAAAATGATTTCCAATTAAATTGCCTACCTTTGTTAGGGCAATGTCTGATTTTATGACGCTAGCTAGCCATTCTTACAGGACTGATTGAAAACTCTTAAATATCACACAAAATCCATTTTTTCTGTCTAGGAAATTTTTGTCCGGTCTGGTATAAATTTCAAGTTTATCAGACCAAATGTCGTGCGAAGTGTTGGTAGTTTCGCAGAGACTGATGTCTCCCGTGCCTGTGACCCACTAGTTGTACAGCTTTTATTTATATATGCTGACAGTAGGGTTATCCGTCTCCCATGAACACATTTCTAGTTACTACTATTGTTACAAAACTTGTAGAGAATTTCAAAGTTTCCCTATTGGGTATTTACCGGGTCAGTGCTGTAGTGATGGACACACTTCCTAGCATCCGTCTTGTGGAAATTAACAATTTTGAACTACACCTAGTCCGTCGCACTGTCGTCAACTACACTCGATATAGGCATGTGTTCAATATACACATTTGATGTTACAAAGTAGGCTTTGTCCCGAAATGGAACACACACATCAATACGGGAATGCTCATCATATCGATGTTTGACTATGTATTTTCAGAAATTTCTTGAAGGAAAGATACGATAAGGGGTATGGTCCTATCCTTGATAGCTGGGAGTGGGCAACATGTACCCACTCCATACAGAAGGACTCAGTTTCATGTGGAGTTTATGTTTTAAAGGTAATATAAAGAGTATTCTCATGCCGCAAATAAAATTCTTGTGTTTTGTTTGGTCAGCTTGACAGGCAATATGAGCTCATATTGTGTGTCAACATGGTTCAAATGTTGTATTGGTAACGTTCTTTGGCAGTACATGTCCCAATACAGTGCAACCTCTACACTGGCCACAAAGATGGGAGGTTAAACAGAGGCAAAAATATCAGCTGTTACAAAGAGGGCATTGTAGGGAGGTGACTGTTCACGGGGGTTGCACTGTATATGTGGTATGGACCTGGCACCAGCTTATCCTAATTTCAGGGCTGAATATTTATTTTTCGATGTAAATATTCTGTTCTGATTTTGAGATTCTCCCCTCAATGCAGCAAGTTAAACGCGGGGTAGAACCCGTTGACCCGGCCTTAAATGACCCTTGCTGTTAAACACCAATAAATAAAATCAATCAAATCCACTGTCTAACTTAATTCTGGAGAAATATAAGGAATCAACAGTATGACAAATATGTTATTCTCTCTCTACACAGTAACATGGTGTCATATTGCCATCCGCACGCACATCAATGTGTAAATTACTGGTACTGGACTCGGCTCAAAATATTTACAAGAAAATGCATTTGCATGTATGTGTCAACACTTCCAGTTTGCTGAGTGTTTAGTGAGAGATGACAGCCTTCACTTCGCTGATACGAAAAAGGACTTAATTAACATGCGGAGGGATCTGGGTATTCAGCTTTTGGAGGCTGCAGGTAAGGGTATTGCATACACATATGGTGTCTTGAACATTTTTAGGACGAAATACACAGGTTGCAGCATCTGCCTCTTCTGACTCCTAGACTAGTCTATAGTAACCTGTGCACAAGTCTACAATATGGCCATCTCTATATGACCTTAGCTGTTGCTGGGACATCATACCCATTCACTTTCACTACAATATGAATATGACTAAGAGGTTGGTTCTAAGTGACCTTTATTGTTTGTTCAATAGTCAAACACGTCTTCTGCTACACACACAAAACCAGGGAATCAGCCACGGGCGACCACTCAACTCGCCCATTGGTCGATTCTTCCACCATACGTCACAGCTTGCGGAATCGCGTGATCTGCACATTCGGAACACCTCGATTTCAAGGTGTTCACCTGTGATTTGTACAGGTAATGAATGGCTAATACCCGTAGGCAAGAACTTCTCACTTGCCAAGCGCTTAAATAAATAATAGAGCTTACTATGGACTGTTTTGAATTGACCGTATGCTGAAATTTGTGATCCTTGCAAATATCTTGTTCTATTAATATATTTCCGGTATCACATTACGAATACGCGAACTGATACGATCAATGGACATGATTTGATGACGTCTAAGAAAACCCTACGGTCATGTGATTTGTGTCACAAATGGACTGGTTCCCTGTGTTTTGGTTGATGCATTATCCTAAAGCAGAACATATTCAAGGGAAATTGAACCAGTCGATGTCACTTAATTTGTTATTGTATCCCCCGGACTCCGTCGGGGGGGGGGGGGGGGGGGGGGGGGGGGGGGGGGGGGGGTGGGGTGGGGGGATACTGTGGATTTGACAGCGGGCCGCAGACACTTCTTGTCCAGAGCATAACTCGAACACCCTTTGGAATATTTTCATGAAACTTCACACATGCATAGACCACGACCCGAAGGTGTGTCACGCACAAGAATGACAACTCTTGCATAGCTAATTTTTTAGTTATCTCCCTTTTTTGTTTCGCGCACTGATTTCGTGTCTGGAGCATAACTCGACTACCCTTTGGAATATTTTCTAGAAACTTCACACATGCATAGACCACGACCCGAACGTGTGTCGCGCATAAGAATGACAATTCTTGCATAGCTGATTTTTGAGTTATCTCCCTTTTTTGTTTCGCGCACTGATTGACCATAACATGACCACCCTTTGGAATATTTTTATGAAACTTCACACATTCAATTAGACCACGAACCGAAGGTGTGTCGTGCACAAGAATGACAACTCTTGCATAGCTAATTCCTGAGTTATCTCCCTTTTTACCTCACCTGAGCGAAGCTCATGTGAGCTATTGTTACCGCAATGTGTCCGTCGTCGTCGTCGTCCGTGAACATTTTCAAACGTCTTCTCCTCGGTAACCATTGGACCTATGGTCACCAAACTTCATGGTCATGGTCCTTAGTTAGGGGGATTACAAAATTGTTAAAATGACGTCATTACGTAATCCAAGATGGCCGCCGTCTAAAAATAGCACAAATTCTTAAAAAATCTTCTTCTCAAGAACCGCCAACCGGATTTCGACAAAACTTGGTAGGAATGATCGATGTACATTGCTCTTTCAAATTTGTTAAAATGGTGACCCTGGGGTTAAAAATGGGCGTGACCCGTGGGGTCAAATTGGGGTCAAATTGGGGTCAAATTTTATTTTTGACTGAATATGGTCATTTCATATATCAAATTGAAGGTATCAATGAGGCGATCACTCTGATGCATTTTCTGTCGAAATCGGATTGTTATGTCATCCAAGATGGCCGCCGAAAGGTCAATAGGTCGTTCTTTTATTAGAGATTTCAAAATTCTTCTTCACATGAACCGCTTGGCCCATGGTAGCCAAACTTAAAAGTTATGGTCCATGTGTGAAGCCTTTTCAGATTTGTTAAAATGGAGGTCATCGCTAATCCAAGATGGGCGCCGTCTAAAAATAGCATAAATTCTTAAAAAATCTTCTTCTCATGAACCGCTAGCCGGATTTCGACGAAACTTGGTAGGAATGATTGATGTACAATGCTCTTTCAAAGTTGTTAAAATGGTGACCCCGGGGTCAAAAATGGTCGTGGCCCGTGGGGTCAAATTTTATTTTTGACCGAATATGGTCATGTTATATATCAAATCGAAGGTATCAATGAGGCGATCACTCTGGTACATTTTTTGTACAAATCGGATTGTTATGTCATCCAAGATGGCCGCCGAAATGTCAAAAGGTCGTTCTTTTATTAGAGATTTCAAAATTCTTCTTCACATGAACCGCTTGGCCTATGGTAGCCAAACTTAAAAGTTATGGTCCATGTGTGAAGCCTTTTCAGATTTGTTAAAATGGAGGTCATCGCTAATCCAAGATGGGCGCCGTCTAAAAATAGCATAAATTCTTAAAAAATCTTCTTCTCATGAACCGCTGGCCGGATTTCGACGAAACTTGGTAGGAATGATCGATGTACAATGCTCTTTCAAAGTTGTTAAAATGGTGACCCCGGGGTGGGGTCAAAAATGGGCGTGGCCCGTGAGGTCAAATTTTATTTTTGACCGAATATGGTCATGTTATATATCAAATCGAAGGTATCAATGAGGCGATCACTCTGGTACATTTTTTGTACAATCGGATTGTTATGTCATCCAAGATGGCCGCCGAAATGTCAAAAGGTCGTTCTTTTATTAGAGATTTCAAAATTCTTCTTCACATGAACCGCTTGGCCCATGGTAGCCAAACTTAAAAGTTATGGTCCATGGTGAAGCCTTTTCAGATTTGTTAAAATGGAGGTCATCGCTAATCCAAGATGGCCGCCGTCTAAAAATAGCATAAGTTCTTAAAAAAATCTTCTTCTCATGAACCGCTAGCCGGATTTCGACGAAACTTGGTAGAAATGATCGATGTACATTGCTCTTTGAAAGTTGTTAAAATGGTGACCGTGGTCAAAAATGGGCGTGGCCCGTGGGGTCAAATTGGTGTCAAATTTTATTTTTGACTGAATATGGTCATGTCATATATCAAATTGAAGGTATCAATGAGGCGATCACTCTGGTGCAATATTTGTCGGAATCGGATGATTATGTCATCCATGATGGCCACCAAAAGGTCCATTTATTCAAGATTTTTAACGTCTTTTTCTCAGGAACCACATGGCCGATGCTGGGTGAAGCATTTTCAGATTTTGTAAAATGAGAGTCATCGCTTAATCCAAGATGACCGCCATCTAAAAATAGCACAATTTTTTTAAAACACATGAACTCAATGTCCCATTCTCCTCTGGTGTTCATGGAGTCAGGTGAGCGAATTAGGGCCATCATGGCCCTCTTGTTTGTTTTCACGCACTGATTTCCTGTCCGGAGCATAACTCGACCACCTTTTGGAATATTTTCATGAAACTTCACACATACATAGACCACGACCCGGAGGTGTGTCGCGCACAAGAATGACAACTCTTGCGTAGCTAATTTTTTAGTTATCTCCCTTTTTAGCTCGACTATTCGAAGAATAAGTAGAGCTTATGTTGTCACCCCGGCGTCGGCGTCGGCGTCACCGTCACGCCTTGGTTAAGATTTTTAGTCAACCTTGTATATGGAATACTACTGGCCCTACACCCACCATACTTGGACAACTTCATCTCCTAGTGATGTACATCAATAACCCCTGATCTATATTTGACCTTGACCTACATTTCCTTTTGAATTACTTCGTTAATTCCCCTTGGTTAAGGTTTTTTTTGGTCAAGCTTGTATATGGAATACTCCTGGCCCTACACCAACCATACTTGGACAACTTTATCTCCTAGTGATGTACATCAACAACCCCTGACCTATATTTGACCTTGACCTACATTTAACCTTGAATTACCTAGTTAATTCTCCTTGGTTAAGGTTTTTAGTCAACCTTGGTTAAGGTTTTTAGTCAAGCTTGTACATGGAATACTATTGTGCATACAGACACCATACTTGGACAACCTTTTCTCATAGGGATGTACATCAATAACCCCTGATCTATATTTGACCTTGACCTACATTTCCTCTTCAATTACTTAGTTAATTCTCCTAGGTTAAGGTTTTTAGTCAAGCTTGTATATGCAATACTCCTGGCCCTACACCCACCATACTTGGACAACTTCATCTTCTAGGGATGTACATCAATAGCCCTTGATCTATATTTGACCTTGACCTACATTTGACCTTGACCTACATTTCCTCTTGAATTACTTAGTTAATTGTATCCCCCGGACTCTGTCCCTTTTTCGCGCACTGATTTCGTGTCCGGAGCATAACTCAACCACCCTTTGGAATATTTTCATGAAACGTCACACATGCATAGACCACGACCCGAAGGTGTGTTGCGCACAAGAATGACAACTCTTGCATAGCTAATTTTTTAGTTGTCTCCCTTTTTTGTTTCGCGCACTTATTGACCATAACTCGACCACCCTTTGGAATATTTTTATGAAAATTCACACATTCAATTAGACCACGAACCGAAGGTGTGTTGTGCACAAGAATGACAACTCTTGCATAGCTAATTTTTGAATTATCTCCCTTTTTTGTTTCTCGCACTGATTTCGTGTCCGGAGCATAACTCCACCACCCTTTCGAATATTTTCATGAAACTTCACACATGCATAGACGACCCGAAGGTGTGTCGCGCACAAGATGACAACTCTGGCATAGCTAATTTTTATAGTTATCTCCCTTTTTTGTTTTGCGCACTCTACAAACTGGACAATAATGCATGAAGACCTGTTTTTCTCGTCTGCTCTGTACAACCTTTTCTCTGTGTGCTCTGTACACCTTACCTGTAGAGAGAACAATAGAAATGGGAGAACCATGTGCTAGCATGGGCTAGCATGTGCAGATGTCCAGTGCTTGACCACTGTTGACCAGGTAATTTATACAGGTAAATCACTACATTGGGTACTGTGTTGAAAATATTGTGGCATTATGTGGACCTCTGCAGATATATGTAGATAAATATAGGATTATTAAAAAAAAATCTGGTCTCCAATAGCAAGCATCATTATTTAAAAAAAAAAAAATCTGGGCTCCTGTAGCAAGCATTATTATTTTTAAACTTTTTTTTTCCATTTTTTTTTTTTTCATTTTTTTTTTTCATTTTTTTTTTTTTTCATTTTTTTTTTCATTTTTTTTTTTATTTTTCAAATTATTTTTCAATTTTTGTCAGTAGCATAAGGTCGTAAGTGCTATATACAGACTATTCACCTGTGCATGTGCTAGCATGTGCAACTGACCACTGACCACTTACAGGTAATTTATACAGGTAAATGATTATATTACATTTCCGTAAACTATGTTGAAAATATTGTGGCATTATGTGGACCTGTGCAGATATATGTAGATAAATATAGGACTATTAAACAAAATTCTGGGCTCCAGTAGCAAGCATTATTATTTTTAATTTTTAAACTTTTTTTCCATTTTTTTTTTTTCATTTTTTTTTTCAAATTCTTTTTCAATTTTTGTCTAGTAGCATAAGGTCGTAAGTGCTATATACAGACTATTATCATATAATAAAACAATTATTGACTAGTGAGCCATTGAATATAATCTGATATTCTATGGTTCACTAGTCAATAATTGTATAATATGTTCGGGCCAGTGAAAATTGCTTTCGGGCCCAGGCTCGAGGTCAAGGCGGGACAAGGCGATGGCATCTGAATTCCGCGGAATTCTTGTTTTCTTATCTCCCTTTGTTGTTTCGTGCTCTGATTTTGTATCCAGAGCATAACTCGAACACGCATATACGCATTGCTCTAATGGTCCTCTACCGCCCTGTGCCAAATCCACGTTCGTTCTCGCCCCCGTCAAGCCCAGGGTCAAGGTCACATACTTAGTGCTTCAAAAACATTAATGCTTGGGTAAATATCTTGTACTTTCTGTTTTCTTTCATGGATCATCTTCATATTTCATATACGCATTGCTCTAATGGTCCTCTACCGCCCTGTGCCAAATCCACGTTCGTCCTGCCCCACCAATCCCAGGGTCAAGGTCACATACTTGGTGCTTCAAAAACTTTAACGCTCAGGTAAATATCTTATAATTTTTATTTCCATTCACGGATCAACTTCATATTTCATATACGCGTTGCTCTAATGGTCGTCTACCGCCCTGTGCCAAATCCACGTTCGTCCTGCCCCCGCCAAGCCCAGGGTCAAGGTCACATACTTAGTGCTTCAAAAACTTTAACGCTCGGTAATAAATATCTTATAATTTCTGTTTTCTTTCATGGATCATCTTCATATTTCATATACGCATTGCTCTAATGGTCCTCTACCGCCCTGTGCCAAATCCATGTTCGTCCTGCCCCCGCCAATCCCAGGGTCAAGGTCACATACTTGGTGCTTCAAAAACTTTAACGCTCAGGTAAAAGAAAATTTTGACTTGCAATTTGGCCTCATTTATTATCAAAGCGATATGTGGGACATCCGTGTTCTATGAACACATTTTCTAGTTTATTAAAACTTCACACATGCATAGAAGACGACCCAAAGGTGTGTCGCACGTAAGAATGACAACTCTTGCGTCGTTAATTTCTTAGTTATCTCCCTTTGTTGTTTCGTGCACTGATTTCGTGTCTGGAGCATAACTCGAACACCCTTTGGAATATGTTCATGAAACTTCACACATGCATAGATCACGACCCTAAAGGTGTGTCCCGCAAGAATGACAACTCTTGCATCACTAATTCTTTAGTTATCTCCCTTTGTTTTTCCGTCACTGATTTTGTCTCCGGAGCATAACTCGAACACCCTTTTTTCAAACTACTTGTGTATCTGGGGAGGGGGATACACATGCGCTTGTCGACAAGCGTCCATTTCTAGTTATTTTAATTTTTAAACTTTTTTTCCATTTTTTTTTTTCAAATTCTTTTTCAATTTTTGTCTAGTAGCATAAGGTCGTAAGTGCTATATACAGACTATTATCATATAATAAAACAATTATTGACCAGTGAGCCATAGAATATAATCTGATATTCTATGGTTCACTAGTCAATAATTGTATAATATGTTCGGGCCAGTGAAAATTGCTTTCGGGCCCAGGCTCGAGGTCAAGGCGGCACAAGGCGAGGCATCTGATTCCGCGGAATTCTTGTTTACTTATCTCCCTTTGTTGTTTCGTGCTCTGATTTTGTATCCAGAGCATAACTCGAACACCCTTTGGAATATTTTTATGCCCCACCACGATAGTTAGGATAGTGTTGGGTACTCTTGTTGGGTATTTTTATACAGTAAAAACCGAACAAGTATTCATTCGTAGGAATGTGCGTCCCGTCCTCCCGTCCATCCATCCGTCCGTCACAAAACTTTAACACTCGGGTAAATGTCTCATAATTTCTTCATCCTTCGACCGATCTGCTTCATATTTCATATACACATTGCTCTGATGGTTCACTACCGCCCTGTGCCAAATCCACGTTTGTCCTGCCCCCGCCAAGCCAGGGCAGGTCAAGGTCACATACTTGGTGCTTCAAAAACTTTAAAAACGTTTCTCGGCTCCGGTATCTTATAATTTCTGTTTTCTTTCACGGATCAGTTTCATATACACATTGCTCTAATGGTCCTCTACCGCCCTGTGGCAAATCCACGTTTGTCCTGCCCCGCTAACCCAGCCCAGGGTCAAGGTCACATACTTAGTGCTTCAAAAACTTTAACAAAAAGCTCAGGTTAATATCTTATAATTTCTGTTTTCTTTCACGGATCAGCTTCATATTTCATATACACCTTTCATATACGCATTGCTCTAATGGTCCTCTACCGCCCTGTGCCAAATCCACGTTTGTCCTGCCCCCGCCAAGGCCAGGGTCAAGGTCACATACTTAGTGCTTCAAAAACTTTAACGCTCGGGTAAATATCTTATAATTTCTGTTTTCTTTCATGGATCATCTTCATATTTCATATACGCATTGCTCTAATGGTCCTCTACTGCCCTGTGCCAAATCCACGTTCGTCCTGCCCCGCCAAGCCCAGGGTCAAGGTCACATACTTGGTGCTTCAAAAACTTTAACACTTGGGTAAAAAAGAAATTTGACTTGGAATTTGGCCTCATTTATTATCAAAGCGATATGTGGGGCATCCGTGTTCTATGAACACATTTTCTAGTTTCAAACTACTTGTGTATCTGGGGAGGGGGATACACATGCGCTTGTCGACAAGCGTCCATTTCAAGCTGTTTACACTTTCAGTGTTACACATGTTTTTAGCCTTCGGCTGAAATTTACTCTCCAACACCAATTAACATTATGGGTGACAGGTGACGAAGACCGTTATGTTATCTTCAGTGCACCTATAGAGACGGTCAATACAGACAAATGAAGGGGTTCAAATTTAATATGGAATTGCATTAATTATGAACATGTC
>CM055281.1:6995443-7030691 GCA_029237695.1 Conchocele bisecta
GTAACAAGGTATCAAACTGTGTATATCCTCATCATGATAGCCTTGCCTAGAAAATGACATGGTCTATATGGTAGGCTACCAAGTGTTTACAAGTTCATGACATACCGATTAAAGGTCCATTTCCTGTGTCAAATCCATGACAGATATCTCTGTTCTAATTAAGAAGTGTGTGGAGACCGTCCGTTAATATGGCCGCGTTTTCAAAGAATTGTTTTATTTACTCTTTATTTACATGGTCACAGGGTTCGATATAACGACCACTCCGCTATTCCGTATTACGACCACTTTTGACAGTCCCGATTTGTAAAAATGTGTTGCTTTAGGGTCCGTCATTACGACCGTGGTACCAAGGGATTTGTTGTACCTGGTGCATAAATTAGCGGCACGCCAATACACAAGACCGATTTATGACACCCGGAAACCATACTGCCATATTAGGCTTAATTGTTCTTTTAAAGACGAATGTGGAACTCGTCAGCCAATATGTAAGGAGTGTTTGATGTCTCTAATTGGACACAGTATGTACAGTATGCAATTGAATTAATCGATTGACGAGTGTTCATTAATGTGTTACCAATTATTTGTGAGGGCCAGTACTTGGATGGTATCAAACATTTCAATTGATTTGCGAGTGTGATGGGAAAAATGGAGTTGGTGGCATTTGTGACCTATATACTGATGGTCTGCTGGCATGACAAGGAATGATACCGTTTGTTAGAAACATAACTAACAGATAGTTTAATATTGTAGACAACAAAATTGTCTATAAACTATATAAAAAAAATATATATTTTCTTGTACAATGCACATGTAAACAGATGAGCAAAATACGTATTAAATGATGAATTTCTTCTTATTATTATTATAGTCTTATTAAGGAGTTGGTCTTTTTACTGAGTCCCAGTAATAAGACTGACTCGCTAATAAGACCACTTTTCAGGACCACAGGTGGTCTTAATAGAGGAACTTTACTGTAATTGCATAAAAATACTTGTATTTCAACATTGTAAGCACACTTTTATGCATTTTGGTGCTAAAATATGTTAAGCCATTTTCAGGATTGGGCATTTGTATCTGTTCCCACCCTTGATAAATCAATCACAATATATTTCAGCACGAAATGAACGAGTCGCGAATGCCAAGAAGCTGCAGTATATTCGACCGCTTTCCAAGGGCGAGGAACAGCTCCGAAAGGAGAGAAAATCTCCGTACCTGAAGGGTAAACCAGGGGAAGGTAAGAATCCGTGCCTTGGCAATGGAGGTTAGAAGAAATGCAATGGAAACATGACAACTACAGATATAATCACAATTTACAATGTTTTGGGCTGTGAATGGAGAAATGGGGCTTATGGGATTTGTGCCCAGTGTAGCTCCTGATTAAATAGCCTTGTAATGATCTATATTGCTTGTTAGAAGCATTGCACATGTTTCCTTGACGGAGTGACAAACAGTGCAGGTCATGATCAGACAGTGCGGTTGTGTGCTGACTGGTAATATAAGTATAATGTCGTATCGGGCATTGACCTGTAGCCTATTTCATCAACATTGCAAAGTATGCTTTACTAGCAAAGTATACTTTGAGGGAGTAATCATTTATTTTCCTGAAATGCATTATTTCATACAGAAACTAACAAATGCATATATTTCATGATTAAAAGTATGCAGAATTATTATACTGAATTTATTACATTATCACAGCCAAATTGGCTGTGATAATGTAATACATTCATAATAATAATAAATAAATTTATCATAAAATTGAAAATTTCTCCCTCAAAGTATACTTTGCTACTAAAGTATACTTTGCAATGTTGATGAAATAGGCTACTGATATCTGCGTTACAACGAATTTAAAACTAACGTTTCATTGGTCAGTGGTGGGAAGTTTCTGGATATTTCCTGAAATCAGGATTTGAGGTTCCTGATAATTGCAGAAAATTACCACTGTTTGAACACGGGGAAGAGCATTTTCACGTATTTGTGGTTGCAACAATATGTTTGTTTAGCCATTTTCATGATTTGGTATTTGAAACTGCTCCCACCCCAGACTGGTCTAACGGCATTATATACTGAATGATGTCCGTGTAATTAAGCAACAGAAACAAGTCCCTTACGTGATAAATAGAAGACCAGACTAGAGTCTGTTGAGATATATTTTAATCTTTCCGCAATAATACAATATGTTCAACAATTCTGCAAAAACCAGGAACCCACGTTTCAAAATGATAAACATAATCTAAAATGGATGCCAATGATAAACGTTGTGAAATCTAAAATGGATGCCACTTAGCGTTCAGTAGAAAGTAATTCCTTGATAAAGGCCTTGTGCCGAAACGTCGGAAAAGTGGGTTCCTGGTTTTTGCAAAATTGTTGAGAAAAATTTGATCAGGATTGGCATGGAAGCAGTAGGAGTTCCTCCATGAGCCTTGCATGATAAAGCCATGTCATTGTTTTTCTCTGTCCAGCGTCCACCTGGATAGCCAAAACCTACTTGCGTATCCAGTAAAAACAAACAATTGAAAAAATAAACGAATGTAAATTTATGTTAACTCCCTCAACCCTTTACAGCTTATTCAGCTTATTTAAGTGTAAATTCATGAACGGATTTAAAACTTAGACAGACTCTCAAAACCTACCCGCACGCGGACGCTTAGATATCAAAAGGGACTACACTGGTATTCTATATGTAGCAGACATAAAAATTAATTTTCTAAAAATTCAATATGTGAAGTTGTGAACTAAAACTATTAATTAAACCAATGGTCTTTTGAATGACACATGATATCGTGTCTCGATATGACGTCACGTGTTACTATGACGTTAAACCCTTTCACCTTTTTTGCTGTTGCAGAGCGAGGTATGGCAAGGGAAAGGCTATGGCCAGCAAGAGGATGTGCCCTCCAACACCGATGGAGGATGGAGGAATTAAATCAGCTATTGCTGGCATGCTTACAGACCAATATGGAGACAACCAGTTCTGCAGGAACTAGTTACCAGGTACGCAATGCGATAGCAACGGGGGCATATTGCGTTGTTCTTAAGGTTCCGTCCGTACGTCCGTCTGTGTACATTTGCGTCAAAAACTTTGTTTCTCCAACATGTAATATCTTCAATATTACGTGACGGATTGCTTCGATACATTGACACTTGAATCACCTGGACATTTGTCACACACTCGCGCCACCATTAACACAACCTTGACCTTGGTCACCTTCGAAATCACGCTGAAACACTTAGTCATTTTGTTGCGTCAAAAAGTTTATAAAAGTTTCTCCAACATGTAATATCTTCAATATTGCGCGAAGGATTTCTTCAATACTTGGACACTTGAATCATTGAAGATTTGTCACACACTCGCGCCACCATTAACATGACCTTGACCTTATCAACTCGCAATCAAGCAGTTTCATTGGCTGTGTTTGAACTTTATCAGGTAACAATCCCTGTATTGACCGAATACGTACCGACTGATAACATATATACAAACATCCGGGTTACAACGAAGTGAAAACTGACGTTCCATTGGTCGGATGACGTCACGTGACGTTACCGAATGACGTCGGTGTAATGACGCAACGTAAGCAAGTCCGCATCCTGTCCATATGTAACGACGTCATCTGTGGCCATTTTCAAGCATAAAACGTTACCTGATAAATAGAATACCAGGCTAGTGACACGGTCTTTTGATATCGAGTTTATCAGGCTCGGAAACGGTAGGAATTCCGACTCGTTTCCTAGCCTTACCTGATAAACTTGATATAACAAAGACACTATCCTGGTATTCTCTATGTAGCAGAGCGCTGGGTCAGGGACTATGTGGCCTTTTGTCATGTTACAAAGTTTGCCGGAATTTCTCCAATCTGCAAGCGGGGGCATTCGTCTTCTAGGGCGTAATATTTCTGTCCGT
This sequence comes from Conchocele bisecta, assembly GCA_029237695.1. NCBI lineage: Eukaryota > Metazoa > Mollusca > Bivalvia > Lucinida > Thyasiridae > Conchocele > Conchocele bisecta. The sequence goes on from CM055281.1 coordinate 6,999,351, forward strand.
CCATGTACGTCAAAAAGTTTGTAAGAGTTTTTTCAGTTAGTGCTTGTTTTACAAACATAATGTCTTGTTGTAATTGTCTTGCTGAATGTGCAGTTTTTACCCCCTTTCAAGTAAATTCCTGTTTGTATATGTGGCTGTGACTGGAGAAATGGGGCTTATGGTACTTGTGACCAGTGTAGCTCCTGATCTTATAGCAGACTCGTACAGCCTGATCATGATCTATATTGCTTGTTAGATGCATTGAGTGGGTGGCAGGTGGGAACAAGTGATGGGTAATTTAACGATCTGGGTTCATCCTTACCGGAATTCCGATCGGATTTGGCATTGATGGAATGGCGAAAATTGCAGATACTAATCGGACTGTGCGGATGCACATGCTGATCTGGATCTACACTGGACGCAAAAGCGATAAGCCCCATTATTTCTGCAGTCACAACTGCATATGACCTTGCTGTTCAATATATATTTGTTTGATATAAACATTCTATTCTGATTGTGTGATTTCCCCCCAATGCAGCAGTCTAAATACGGGATCAAACGCACTTGTCCGGCCTGAAAATGACCTTGGCTGTTCAACGGACGTAAAATCCCAATCAGTCCTGTTAAATCAATGCTGACGTAACCTCTTGTTTCCAGGAGTATGATCCTCCACTTGCCAGTCCAGCGGCGACCCCAGGTGACTTCCAGGACCCCAACCATGAACCCATGGATATGCTGTGAGGGCCGATCCGACTTTGTTTGGCCCACTGATTCTATAAACACTTACAATTTTTTTTCCACCGTCGTCCGAAACCTATTTGACCTTGACCTTGACCTATTTTACCTTCAAATGTTTGCTGAAACACAGCCATTTTTTTGCGTCAAAAACTGTGTACAAGCTTCGTCATCATGCTATAACTTTAATATTACTTTACGGATTGCTTCAATATTTGGACACTTGATACATGTAAGCATTAGGAACATACTCATGCCGCCAATTCACATGACCTTCACCTTTTTAGCTCACCTGAGCGAAGCTCATGTGAGCTATTGTTACCGCAATGTGTCCGTCGTCGTCCGGCGTCCGTCGTCCGTGAACATTTTCAAACGTATTCTCCTCGGTAACCATTGGGCCTATAGTCACCAAACTTCATGGTCATGGTCCTTAGGTAGGGGGATTACAAAATTGTTAAAATGACGTCATCACGTAATCCAAGATGGCCGCCGTCTAAAAATAGCACAAATTCTTCAAAAATCTTCTTCTCAAGAACCGCCAACCGGACTTCGACAAAACGTGGTAGGAATGATCCATGTACAATGCTCTTTCAAAGTTGTTAAAATGGTGACCCCGGAGTCAAAAATGGGCGTGGCCCGTGGGGTCAAATTGGGGTCAAATTTTATTTTTGACCGAATATGGTCATGTTATATATCAAATCGAAGGTATCAATGAGGCGATCAATCTGGTGCATTTTTTGTCGAAATCGGATGGTTATGTCATCCAAGATGGCCGCCGAAAGGTCAAAAGGTTGTTCTTTTATTAGAGATTTCAAAATTCTTCTTCACATGAACCTCTTGGCCCATGGTAGCCAAACTTAAAAGTTATGGTCCATGGGTGAAGCCTTTTCAGATTTGTTAAAATGGAGGTCATCGCTAATCCAAGATGGCCGCCGTCTAAAAATAGCATAAATTCTTAAAAAATCTTCTTCTCGTGAACCGCCAGCCGGATTTCGACGAAACTTGGTAGGAATGATTGATGTACAATGCTCTTTCAAAGTTGTTAAAATGGTGACCCCGGGGTCAAAAATTGGCGTCGCCCGTGGGGTCAAATTTTATTTTTGCCCGAATATGGTCATGTCTATATCAAATCGAAGGTATCAAAGAGGCGATCGCTCTGGTGCATTTTTTGTCGAAAGTGGATGGTCATGTCATCCAAGATGGCCGCCAAAAGGTCAAAAGGTTGTTCTTTTATTAGAGATTTAAAAATTCTTCTTCACACGAACCGCCTGGCCCATGGTGGCCAAACTTCAGTTATGGTCCATGGGTGAAGCCTTTTCAGATTTGTTAAAATGGAGGTCGTCGCTAATCCAAGATGGCCGCCGTCTAAAAATAGCACAACTTCTTAAAAAATCTTCTTCTCATGAACCGCCAGCCGGATTTCGACGAAACTTGGTAGGAATGATCGATGTACAATGCTATTTCAAAGTTGTTAAAATGGTGACCCCGTGGTCAAAAATTGGCGTAGCCCGTGGGGTCAAATTGGGGTCAAATTTTATTTTTCACCGAATATGGTCATGTCTATATCAAATTGAAGGTATCAAAGAGGCGATCGCTCTGGTACATTATTTTATCGAAATTTGATGGTCATGTCATCCAAGAATGCCGCCGAAAGGTCAAAAGGTCGTTCTTTAAATATTAGAGATTTCAAAATTCTTCTTCACACGAACCGCTTGGCCCATGGTGGCCAAACTTCAGTTATGGTCCATGGGTGAAACCTTTTCAGATTTGTTAAAACGGAGGTCGTCGCTAATCCAAGATAGCCGCCATCTAAAAATAGCACAAATTCTTAAAAAAATCTTCTCATGAACTCTGCCAGCCGGATTTCGACGAAACTTGGTAGGAATGATAGACGTAGAATGCTCTTTCAAAGGTGTTAAAATGGTGACCAAATATGCTCATGTCATATATCAAATTGAAAGTATCGATGAGGCGATTGCTCTGGTGCAATATTTGTCGGAATCGGATGATTATGTCATCCATAATGGCCTCCAAAAGGTCCATTTATTCAAGATTTTGAATGTCTTTTTCTCAGGAACCACATGGCCGATGCTGGCCAAACTTCATAGTAAGTTTAAGATCCTTGGGTGAAGCATTTTCAGATTTGGTAAAATGAGAGTCACATCGCTTAATCCCAGATGACCGCCATCTAAAAATAGCACATTTTTTTTAAAACACATGAACTCAATGTCACATTCTCCTCTGGTGTTCATGGAGTCAGGTGAGCGAATTAGGGCCATCATGGCCCTCTTGTTTATCTTCACATGTTTGTGGAAACACTTAGCCATTTTTGCGTCAAAAAATTTGTACAAGTTTCTTCAACATGATATAACTAATATTACTTAACAGATTACTTCAATATTTGGACACTTGATACATGTGAGCATTTGGAACACACTCATGTCCCCATTAACATGACCTTGCCCGTTGTACCTTGACATTTTTGTGGAAACACTTAGCCATTGTTTTATGTCAAAAAAATTCTTCAACCTTGACCTTTTTTGTGTTTTAAGCATGAACTTCTTGGACTGTTTTTTATGATGTTTACTTTAGCACATGCCCATGATCATGTTACGGTCAAATGCCTCGACAGGCCCGACACTGCTTCCGTGGCGGAATTCTTGTTTTATTGTAAATTTTCATTTCTGATTTTAGGATTTTCCCAACAAATAAACAAAGTATGTCTGCCTGTATTTATGAAACTTTCTGAGCTTGTTCTTATGCTCGAAATCAGGAAGTTTGATTGGTCATGGCTGTGCTGCGTCTTGGCCAATCAAATTTTTGTCATCTTGTGGCGTAGTTTGCAAAAACAAACGCAGAACTTTGCCACATCAATTTCTCAAAATGCGAAAAAAAAGACGATATTAGATTAAATCTCAAATACAGGCCCCAGGGCTGTACGAATTGGCACGCCCGATGCCCGGGACAAGTCGGTTTTAATCTCGGGGCAAGTGCCTCTATGCTGGAATTTAGTCCCGGGCAAGTCACTATTTTCTGTTAGAACGTCCCGCCACAAGCCCGTTTTTTTTGGAACCGGACTGTCGTAAACTTAATCTCAAAACTGACCACTTTATTGATCGATAACGCCGCGGGCGTCCTGGCGATTCGCAGCTACTGTATTACACAGTACCTGTGTATCGCAAGAAAGTGATATACAGCGACCCTGATTATATTAATTTAATCGAATTTGAAAGTAATTAGCGAAAATATTCTGCGGCGATCGATGGTTATTGATTTAGTTTATGTATGTTAACGTTTTCGTCTCACTGCGTCGACAGGCCAAGACACCTAACTTTAAAGAAATAAACGCATGTTCCTTCACGGGGTGGAAATGGAATTTAAGGTTCTTAATTATCGTTTCTACGCGGCATATAAACGAAGGAAAAGTGAAATTGAATGGGATGCACATACTATGAAGGTATGTTTGATTCCCAATGCGATGTTTGAACGGTACCACAACCTCCAGATTGGAAGTCGGTGTTCTAAGCCCTAGGCCACAACCCATACCTTATAAACGAAGGCAATACATGCTCATAACGAGCGACCATACGTACTTAGAATAACAGCTGACGTAACGCGCGGTAAACTGAAATGGCCTACGTGACAATTGACATTTACGTTCAAACAAGATTTTCACGGTGTGTAATCGATCGTATTTCCTCGCCACCATATGAAACCAGACTCGAGAAACACAAATTAAGTTGTGGATTTCTGAATTTGTCAATTGTTTGTACGGTCTACGAAATCAAACAAATGTGACAATTCTTTTTACAAAATATTAGAATCGTCTAAGGAGACAATTCTCATGTGTTGTCGAAAACATGTTTTATTAAGACATCGGACAAATGTGAAAAAAAACCCTGAATACATTGATATTTCTTTACAAAAACATATTTTGACAAAATTTGAGAATCGTCTTAGGAAACGATTCTCATGTGCTGCCAAATCTTGGTTTTATCAAGAAATCAAACAAATGTGAAAATGTACAAGCTAATACGTAATTATCAATTCATCGGCGATGCGATGACGTGAGCGACTACATAGCGTGGTTTTGGTATGTTTGTTTCCACCGAATTCTAAAGGTCAGTCACACTTTGCACGTGAAAATGGATTACCGACTGATGATTGTAAACACCATCAGGTGTGCAGCTAGACCGAAAATGATATGTCGCAAATGTGATAGTTAGGGATGGGTGGGTACGGCCTTATTTTGTTTTATGTTACAATCTCGCGTTTTTGCGATCTCGATCGCGCCTCCCGCTTTTGGAAATACGATTTGCCCATGCATGTATAGACCGCATGCGTGTTGGATTTGGTTCTACGTACGTACATGTATATAAAGCATGCTAGTTCGAATTGCATTCTACGTACGTACATACATGTAATGTATGCGCAAAACTCAATTTCAACACGCATGCATTCTACACACAAATAATGACATGAACAAACGTATTTCCAAAAGCGGAAGGCGACATTGTGAAAAGGCCGAGGCGAAAACGCGACATAGCGGTCTCGAAAACGGGAGATAGCCAGTCGAAAATGCGAGAATGAATACAATAGAATGTCACGGTTTTTTTGGTCAATAAACGTGTATTGGCAGCACATTAGAATCGTCTCCTAAGACGAGTATCATTTTTTGTCAAATTATGTTTTTATTGTCAAGAAATATAGATGTTTGTCCACATTTGTTCTATTTCTTAATAAAAGCTTTAAAATGTTTTTGCAGCACATGCGAATCGTCTTCTAAGACAATGTGTACGTGTCCTATTAGGGACATGTAGCAACCTCGCGTTGTCGAGCTTTCGAGATGAAAACGCGAAATTCTATCATATTCCATCTCGCGTTTTGCAAACACGCCGCACATGCATGAGCAAAACTAATCCGAATTTTTAAAAAGCGGAAGGCGAGATCGTGAAAAACGCGAGACGATTCTCATTATTTTAGGAAACGATTTTTATACAACCGTTTTTAAAAAAGGTACGTATTATGTTTTACCGCTGGGCGGGCGAGCGGCTGACAGAAAAAGTGCATAGTTCGTGTACACAACTCCTCCGAAACCGTTCAGTCGATCGATTTGAAACTATACACACGTCTTCTACACATATTGAAGATGTGCACCTTGGTGTTTTTATGCCGAAAAAATATTTTTTTACAAAAATATCACCTTTTTAACTTAGCCATTGTTTCTAAATTTCTCTATACAATTCTATATACGGTACAGAGTTTGTGTACACAACTCCTCCGAAACCGTTCATCGATCGTTCTGAAACTATACACACGTCTTCTACACATATTGAAAATGTGCACCTTGGTGTTTTTATGCCGAAAAAATATTGTTTAACAAAAATATCCCCTTTTTAACTTTGCCATTTTTTCTACATTTTTCTATACAATTCTATATAGGGTACAGAGTTTGTGTACACAACTCCTCCGAAACCGTTCAGTCGATCGATCTGAAACTATACACACGTCTTCTACACATATTAAAGATGTGCACCTTGGTGTTTTTATGCCAAAAACATATTTTTTAACAAAAGTATCACCTTTTTAACTTAGCCATTTTTTCTACGTTATTGTATCCAATTCCCTATCATTTCTACTTTACACTCTACTTTTCTATCTCTGCCTAAATTAGTATACATGTTTAGCACAACGAGATAAAGAAATAATGCTATAGACTTTCAAATTCTCATTAATGTTTCTTGCCTTGGTGACAGCTTCACATTTCTGCATCTTCACTGTCTGGCCCATATTCGACGGGCGTATATTGTGACTTGCGGCACTCTTGTTATGTTTTATTATTGTCGATATTATTGTCGATAAATGTGTTTTGAGTATGCACTCGTCGCACAGTGACAAAAGACCACAAGAATAAATATGTACTATACAATGTTTATTATTATAGATATTTAATATACAAATGTAATATGTATATGTGCCAAGTGCTCAATTGTATTATATTTAACAACTATGATAATAGTTTTTGTTTTGGAACAGTTTCGTATAAGAAATTCTTACGAGGACAAGTCACTTTTTCAAAATTACTTGCCCTGAAAATTATATTTTCCAGGACAAGTCAGGGCAAGTCACTTTTTAGCTCACCTGAGCGAAGCTCATGTGATCTATTGTTACCGTAATGTGTCCGTCGTCCGTCGTCGTCCGTGAACATTTTCAAACGTCTTCTCCTCGGTAACCATTGGGCTTATTGTCACCAAACTTCATGGTCATGGTCCTTAGGTAGGGGGATTACAAAATTGTTAAAATGACGTCATCACGTAATCCAAGATGGCCGCCGTCTAAAAATAGCACAAATTCTTCAAAAATCTTCTTCTCAAGAACCGCCAACCGGACTTCGACAAAACTTGGGTAGGAATGATCGAACGTACATTGCTCTTTCAAAGTTGTTAAAATGGTGACCGGGGTCAAAAATGGGCGTGGCCGGTGGGGTCAAATTGGGGTCAAATTTTATTTTTGACCGAATATGGTCATGTCATATATCAAATTGAAGGTATCAATGAGGCGATCACTCTGGTGCATTTTTTGTCGAAATCGGATTGTTATGTCATCCAAGATGGCCGCCGAAAGGTCAAAAGGTTGTTCTTTTATTAGAGATTTCAAAATTCTTCTTCACATGAACCGCTTGGCCCATGGTAGCCAAACTTAAAAGTTATGGTCCATGGGTGAAGCCTTTTCAGATTTGTTAAAATGGAGGTCATCGCTAATCCAAGATGGCCGCCGTCTAAAAATAGCATAAATTCATGAACCGCTGGCCGGATTTCGACTAAACTTGGTAGGAATGATCGATTTACTATGCTCTTTCAAAGTTGTGAAAATGGTGACCCCGGGGTCAAAAATGGGCATGGCCCGTGGGGTCAAATTGGGGTCAAATTTTATTTTTGACCGAATATGCTCATGCCATATATCAAATTGAAGGTATCGATGAGGCGACCAAAAGGTCCATTTATTCAAGATTTTGAACGTCTTTTTCTCAGGAACCACATGGCCGATGCTGGCCAAACTTCATAGGAAGTTACGATCTTTGGGTGAAGCATTTTCAGATTTGGTAAAATGACAGTCATCGCTTAATCCAAGATGACCGCTATCTAAAAATAGCACAATTTTTTTAAAACACATTTACTCAATGTCGCATTCTCCTCTGGTGTTCATGGAGTCAGGTGAGCGAATTAGGGCCATCATGGCCCTCTTGTTTCAAGTCACTTGTCCGGGACAAGTGGCTAAAAAATCAATTTGTACAGCCCTGGGCCCAATTATATTTACCATGTAAGCAAAAAAAATGAAAATGATACAACAGTGGACTGAATACTAGAATCTGACTGACTAGATTCAAATTTTCTTACACTTGGCCCAGGGCTCCAGATAAGGAATTAGTAATTGAGTATTGTCACTCCGTCATTTTTGAAGCAATTGGCTATTTCAAAATTTTAATCAGGTAAAATAAACTCGCATTACTGTTTACACATCAACAGGCAGAAATTATTGAATAGTTTGCTTCGAAATGAAAACATGTCTTGACATTTCATTAGAATTGTCTCCAAGGTGACAATTCTAATAAAATACCAAGATGTGTTTTCATGGAAAACAAGAAAAATATGCTGTTTATCGTCTCGCAGCATGATAAAGGTACCACAAATTTTGTATTGCTTTTTGATACTCGCTACTTCTTATTTCAATTGGGTTTTTGGCAGTTTTAATTGGGTATTTAAGCAAATACGCAGCTGATCTGGAGCCCTGGGCCACTAGCTACTTGTGTGAGCATCGGAAAGTTTGTATTTGGCCATTTCATTTATTAACCAATAAAAGGCGAGAAACAAATATTGTTACCTGGCTGCCGTTGTTCGACACCGCTCACAGCCGTGTTCAAACATACAGTGTGCTGTTTGACCATGGCTCTAGACAATGCTGATTTCGGGGCCAAGCCAACACCGGCGTAATGCATGTGTCTAATGACGTTACTAGAACGCGCCATTACATCGCCAGATTAGTTCACAACGGTCGCACTGAAGTTTTGAATTTGATGCGCCTGCATCACACGACGTGTACTGCGGCCCTGGAATATCAAAGTAGCGAAAGTAACTGCATATATGCTCAAATTACACAATATTTCAGACGGAAATGTAACAATAACGTTCGGCCATGTCCAGTTGTGGGTAAACGTTTGCCGTGGCACTCAAATAGTTCCCTCATGCCACGGCAAACGTTTACCCACGGCTGGGCATGGTCGAACCTTATATTGTCGTCTGCTGATTATTGTTATCCTAGAGGGGATACATCCTTATTAACGGAATCCCGACCTGAGACATGATTTGGCCCTCATATACGTCTTTGGCTACGGCCTTTGGGTTCAAATAGTTCCCTAGTGCCACGACAAACGTTACCCACGGTCTGGTCACGGTCGAACCATATAGTCATCTGCTGATTATTGTTATCCTAGAGGGGATACATCCTTAACTCTTTGCATGCTAGCGGCGAAAATATCCGCCAAAACGAATTAGGAGTATATGTTTTTATTTCTCGGGACAGTTTGAACCCGCGGCCCAAGGCCTTGGGGTTCAAATAGTTCCCTCGTGCCACGGCAACCGTTTACCCACGGCTGGTCATGGTCAAACCTTATATTATCGTCTGCTGATTATTGTTATCCTGGAGGGGATACATCCTTAACGGAATCCTGACTGGAGACATGATTTGGCCCTCATATACGTCTTTGGCTTTCTTGTATGTGAGAGTTGAATCTGGTTATACCCCTTATATGAGTAATATGATTATTTATAATCCTATTACTTTTAAGGGAAGGGGCCAAGTGGCTTTGGTGTGGTAGGACCTGGCACTATGTCAGGTTATTCTAATTTAGGTTCTATGTAAATATTCCGTTCTGATTTTGGAAATTTCCCCCCAATGCAGGAGGTTGAATACAGGATTGAACCCACTGGTCTGGCCTTAAATAACCTTAGCAGTCGATAGGCCGTTAAATGCTAACAAACAAGCATACATACAAGCGTACGTTAGTACATGTAACACCTTTCACTTTTCAATAACTCGTAAACCACTTAACCGGTTTTTCGTGGGTGGCAGGTGGGAGCATGCGATGGGTAATTTAACGATCGGGGTTCATCCTTACCGGAATTCCGACTGGAGACCTGGTTTGGCCCTCACATACGTCTTTGGCATTTTGTATGTGACAGTTGAATCTGGTTATACCCCTTATGTGAGTATTACGATTGTTCGTAATCCTATATTAGGGGAAGGGGCCAAGTGACTTTGGTGTGGTATGGACCTGCCACCAGGTCAGGTTATTCTAATTTCAGGGCTGAATATATTGTTTCTCGATGTAAATATTACAGTTCTGATTTTGGAATTTTCCCCCCAATGCAGCAGGTTAACAAAAACGGGGATCGAACCCGTTTGCCCGGCCTTACATCACCGTAGCTGTTGATAGGCCGTTAAACACCAATAAACAAACAAACAAACAAACAGTTCTGATTTTGGGATTTTAACTCCATTTGTACATGTACTTGAACATGTATATATACTTGTACAGGTAATATATGGGATTTACTACTAAACCCATTGACCCGGCCTTAAATGACCTTAACTGTTGATAGGCCGTTAAACCCTAACAAACAAACAAGCAAACATTCACTATAATGAGTTTCTGTGTATAGTCTCCATTCGACACACATTTGTGGCTGTGACTGGAGAACTGGTCATACGATCAGTGTAGATCCAGATCAGCCTGCTCATCCGTGCAGTCTGATCAGGATCTGCACTGTTCGCCATTCCATCAATGAAACACCGGCCATGCTTCTAATAAATAGTACAGTTCGGCGTCGGGTTACAGGAGTGTGCTACATGATCAGGAGCTACACTGGTCACAAATCCCATAAGCCCCATTTCTCTAGTCACAGCCACATTTACTGAAGGGCCATTTTGGGTGACATACGGGCCCTGGCTGACAAACAAAAAGTGCCTTTTAAGCCACAGGAAGCCTGTGGCTTAAAAGGCACTTCTCCATGAAACTAACTTGTACCGGAAAATTTGATTTTATCATTGTATACGTGTTTCTCATTTCTATAATTTTATAATTCTATACATGTTTTTCATTTATATTGTTCGTCATATTAATATTTTTACCCTGATCATCTGATTGACTACCGCATCTAACATACTATTTTACTATTATTTTTATTCTTCATCTACATTGCTTGGCCCTAAATGATACTTGTTTGTGTTGATGGGCCATTAAGCACCATTCCATTAAGCCACAGGCATTAGGCATGTTTCGCCTTTCATGGGTATAACTCTACTATATGAACAAGGCTCCTAACTTTGGTCGGACACGACCTTGTATCATAACAAAAAAAAAACATGTTTAAAATTGAAATATTCTATGTATTTCTGCAGAATATTGATAATTCTCAAATGATCATAAATTATGAACTTGCCACTACAATATTGATGTTAGAGCCGTAAACACATGATTTCATTTGTTATGATACGAGGTTGTGTCCGACCTAGGAAAAGGAGCTGTAATAAATATGTTTGAACTATGTTATTTTAGCAAGATAACAATAATTCTCAAATGAACATGTGCACTTTCCTCCAAAATAGTCGCATTAGCGTTAATAAAATCGCTGAATCTGTTATGATATGAGGTCATGTCCGACCAAAGTCGGAAGCCTTTATATTAGAGTTATACCGATGAAAACCGACCGAAACACGCCGAATGCCTGTGTTTTAAGCCAGTGTAGATATTTGTTACATCATAAATTATTTAGGCACTGAATCAGATATGTGCACAAAGTAATAAGACAGCAGAGCTCCAGATAAGCTGTGTATTTTCTTAAATGCCCAATTAAAATTGTCTCCAAGGAAACAATTATAATGAAATGCCAAGACTTGTTTTCATTTCGAAGCAAATTATTCAATAATTGCTGTCTGTTAATGTGTAAACAGTTGTGTGATTTCATTTTACCCAATTAAAATGTTGAAATACCCAATTGCTTACGAAATGATGGAGTGACACTACTCAATTACTAATTCCTTATCTAGAGCCCTGAGACAGATTAGTAAAACACAATTTAATCGTAGATTTGTATTGTATTTCTTCTGATCTCATTTGTGCATAGAGTCGCCTGAAAAAAAGGTTATGGTAAAACAAATATTTATATTCTCAGCTGGTGGTCCATATGCCTTGTACAATGTATTAAAGTATGTGGATGGAAGTATTCTTGAATAAATGATGAGTTGTGAGGGAACCAAATATGTTGTCCTTCTTAAGACTTCCCAGCCCCATCTATAATGTGGTGGTAGCCAGGATTAAGGGCATGTTTTAACATCCCAGCAACAGCTAAAGTCATATAGAGACGGGAGGGGCATATTGAAAAGAGAAGGGGTTTAACGTCCCAGCAACAGCTAAAGTCGTACGGAGACGGGAGGGGGCATGTTGAAAAGAGAAAGGGTTTAACGTCCCAGCAACAGCTAGTCATATAGAGACGGGAGGGGGCATGTTGAAAAGAGAAGGGGTTTAACGTCCCAGCAACAGCTAAAGTCATATAGAGACGGGAGGGGGCATGTTAAAAGAAAAGAGAAAGGGGTTAACGTACCAGCAACAGGTAGTCGTATAGAGACGGGAGGGGGCATGTTGAAAAGGGAAATGGTTTAACGTCGCAGCAACAGCTAAAGTCGTATAGAGACGGGAGGGGGCATGTTGAAAAGAGAAAGGGGTTAACGTCCCAGCAACAGGTAGTCGTATAGAGACGGGAGGGGCATGTTGAAAAGGGAAATGGTTTAAGTCGCAGCAACAGCTAAAGTCGTATAGAGACGGGAGGGGCATGTTGAAAAGAGAAGGGGTTTAACGTCCCAGCAACAGCTAAAGTCATATAGAGACGGGAGGGAGCATGTTGAAAAGAGAAAGGGTTTAACGTCCCAGCAACAGCTAAAGTCATATAGAGACGGGAGGGGGCATGTTGAAAAGGTAAAGGGTTTAACGTCACAGCAACAGCTAAAGTCATATAGAAACGGGAGGGGGCATGTTGAAAAGGTAAAGGTTTAACGTCACAGTAACAGCTAAAGTCATATAGATGATGGAGGGCATGTTGAGAGGGAAAGGGTTTAAACGTCGCGACAACAGCTAAAGTCATATAGAGACGGGAGGGGCATGTTGAAAAGAGAAAGGGGTTAACGTCCCAGCAACAGGTAGTCATATAGAGATGGGAGGGGCATGTTGAAAAGAGAAAGGGTTTAACGTCGCAGCAACAGCTAAAGTCATATAGAGACGGGAAGGGGCATGTTGAAAAAGAAGAAAGGGTTTAACGTCGCAGCAACAGCTAAAGTCATATAGAGACGGGAGGGGCATGTTGAAAAGAGAAAGGGGTTAACGTCCCAGCAACAGCTAAAGTCGTATAGAGACGGGAGGGGGCATGTTGAAAAGAGAAGGGGTTTAACGTCCCAGCAACAGCTAAAGTCGTATAGAGACGGGAGGGGGCATGTTGAAAAGAGAAGGGGTTTAACGTCCCAGCAACAGCTAAAGTCGTATAGAGACGGGAGGGGGGCATGTTGAAAAGAGAAAGGGGTTAACGTCCCAGCAACAGGTAAAGTCATATAGAGACGGGAGGGGGCATGTTGAAAAGAGAAAGGGGTTAACGTCCCAGCAACAGGTAGTCATATAGAGACGGGAGGGGCATGTAGAAAAGAGAAAGGGTTTAACGTCCCAGCAACAGCTAGTCGTATAGAGACGGGAGGGGGCATGTTGAAAAGAGAAAGGGTTTAACGTCCCAGCAACAGCTAGTCGTATAGAGACGGGAGGGGCATGTTGAAAAGAGAAGTTTGGGGCTTTAACATCCCAGCAACAGCTAAAGTCATATAGAGACGGGAGAGGCATGTTTTGAAAAAGAAGAAGGGGTAACGTCCCAGCAACAGTTTAAAGTCGTATAGAGACGGGAGGGGGGCATGTTGAAAAGAGAAAGGGGTTAACGTCCCAGCAACAGGTAAAGTCATATAGAGACGGGAGGGGGCATGTTGAAAAGAGAAAGGGGTTAACGTCCCAGCAACAGCTAGTCGTGATAGAGAGGGGAAAGGAAGCTTGTTGAAAAGAGAAAGGGTTAACGTCCCAGCAACAGCTAGTCGTATAGAGACGGAGGGGCATGTTGAAAAGAGAAGGGGTTTAACGTCCCAGCAACAGCTAAAGTCATATAGAGACGGGAGGGGCATGTTGAAAAGAGAAAGGGTTTAACGTCCCAGCAACAGCTAGTCATATAGAGACGGGAGGGGCATGTTGAAAAGAGAAAGGGTTTAACGTCCCAGCAACAGGTAAAGTCAAATTGGGGTCAAATTTTATTTTTGACCGAATATGCTCATGCCATATATCAAATTGAAGGTATCGATGAGGCGACCAAAAGGTCCATTTATTCAAGATTTTGAACGTCTTTTTCTCAGGAACCACATGGCCGATGCTGGCCAAACTTCATAGGAAGTTACGATCTTTGGGTGAAGCATTTTCAGATTTGGTAAAATGACAGTCATCGCTTAATCCAAGATGACCGCTATCTAAAAATAGCATAATTTTTTTAAAACACATTTACTCAATGTCGCATTCTCCTCTGGTGTTCATGGAGTCAGGTGAGCGAATTAGGGCCATCATGGCCCTCTTGTTTCAAGTCACTTGTCCGGGACAAGTGGCTAAAAAATCAATTTGTACAGCCCTGGGCCCAATTATATTTACCATGTAAGCAAAAAAAATGAAAATGATACAACAGTGGATGAATACTAGAATCTGACTGACTAGATTCAAATTTTCTTACACTTGGCCCAGGGCTCCAGATAAGGAATTAGTAATTGAGTATTGTCACTCCGTCATTTTTGAAGCAATTGGCTATTTCAAAATTTTAATCAGGTAAAATAAACTCGCATTACTGTTTACACATCAACAGGCAGAAATTATTGAATAGTTTGCTTCGAAATGAAAACATGTCTTGACATTTCATTAGAATTGTCTCCAAGGTGACAATTCTAATAAAATACCAAGATGTGTTTTCATGGAAAACAAGAAAAATATGCTGTTTATCGTTTTCTGCAGCATGATAAAGGTACCACAAATTTTGTATTGCTTTTTGATACTCGCTACTTCTTATTTCAAATGGGTTTTTGGCAGTTTTAATTGGGTATTTAAGCAAATACGCAGCTGATCTGGAGCCCTGGGCCACTAGCTACTTGTGTGAGCATCGGAAAGTTTGTATTTGGCCATTTCATTTATTAACCAATAAAAGGCGAGAAACAAATATTGTTACCTGGCTGCCGTTGTTCGACACCGCTCACAGCCGTGTTCAAACATACAGTGTGCTGTTTGACCATGGCTCTAGACAATGCTGATTTCGGGGCCAAGCCAACACCGGCGTAATGCATGTGTCTAATGGCGTTACTAGAACGCGCCATTACATCGCCAGATTAGTTCACAACGGTCGCACTGAAGTTTTGAATTTGATGCGCCTGCATCACACGACGTGTACTGCGGCCCTGGAATATCAAAGTAGCGAAAGTAACTGCATATATGCTCAAATTACACAATATTTCAGACGGAAATGTAACAATAACGTTCGGCCATGTCCAGTTGTGGGTAAACGTTTGCCGTGGCACTCAAATAGTTCCCTCATGCCACGGCAAACGTTTACCCACGGCTGGGCATGGTCGAACCTTATATTGTCGTCTGCTGATTATTGTTATCCTAGAGGGGATACATCCTTAACGGAATCCCGACCTGAGACATGATTTGGCCCTCATATACGTCTTTGGCTACGGCCTTTGGGTTCAAATAGTTCCCTAGTGCCACGACAAACGTTACCCACGGCTGGTCATGGTCGAACCTTATATTGTCATCTGCTGATTATTGTTATCCTAGAGGGGATACATCCTTAACTCTTTGCATG
Organism: Conchocele bisecta; assembly: GCA_029237695.1. Classification (NCBI taxonomy): domain Eukaryota; kingdom Metazoa; phylum Mollusca; class Bivalvia; order Lucinida; family Thyasiridae; genus Conchocele; species Conchocele bisecta. Next base: position 7,015,043 of record CM055281.1, read on the forward strand.
CTAGCGGCGAAAATATCCGCCAAACGAATTAGGAGTATATGTTTTATTTCTCGGGACAGTTTGAACCCGCGGCCCAAGGCCTTGGGGTTCAAATAGTTCCCTCGTGCCACGGCAACCGTTTACCCACGGCTGGTCATGGTCAAACCTTATATTATCGTCTGCTGATTATTGTTATCCTGGAGGGGATACATCCTTAACGGAATCCTGACTGGAGACATGATTTGGCCCTCATATACGTCTTTGGCTTTCTTGTATGTGAGAGTTGAATCTGGTTCTACCCTGTATATGAGTAATATGATTATTTATAATAGGGGAAGGGGCCAAGTGGCTTTGGTGTGGTAGGACCTGGCACTATGTCAGGTTATTCTAATTTAGGTTCTATGTAAATATTCCGTTCTGATTTTGGAAATTTCCCCCCAATGCAGGAGGTTGAATACAGGATTGAACCCACTGGTCTGGCCTTAAATAACCTTAGCAGTCGATAGGCCGTTAAATGCTAACAAACAAGCATACATACAAGCGTACGTTAGTACATGTAACACCTTTCACTTTTCAATAACTCGTAAACCACTTAACCGGTTTTCGTGGGTGGCAGGTGGGAGCATGCGATGGGTAATTTAACGATCGGGGTTCATCCTTACCGGAATTCCGACTGGAGACCTGGTTTGGCCCTCACATACGTCTTTGGCATTTTGTATGTGACAGTTGAATCTGGTTATACCCCTTATGTGAGTATTACGATTGTTCGTAATCCTATATTAGGGGAAGGGGCCAAGTGACTTTGGTGTGGTATGGACCTGCCACCAGGTCAGGTTATTCTAATTTCAGGGCTGAATATATTGTTTCTCGATGTAAATATTCAGTTCTGATTTTGGAATTTTCCCCCCAATGCAGCAGGTTAAAACGGGATCGAACCCGTTTGCCCGGCCTTACATCACCGTAGCTGTTGATAGGCCGTTAAACACCAATAAACAAACAAACAAACAAACAGTTCTGATTTTGGGATTTTAACTCCATTTGTACATGTACTTGAACATGTACATATATACTTGTACAGGTAATATATGGGATTTACTACTAAACCCATTGACCCGGCCTTAAATGACCTTAACTGTTGATAGGCCGTTAAACCCTAACAAACAAACAAGCAAACATTCACTACTAATGAGTTTCTGTGTATTTGTCTCCATTCGCCACACATTTGTGGCTGTGACTGGAGAACTGGGTCATACGATCAGTGTAGATCCAGATCAGCCTGCTCATCCGTGCAGGCTGATCAGGATCTGCACTGTTCGCCATTCCATCAATGAAACACCGGCCATGCTTCTAATAAATAGTACAGTTCGGCGTCGGGGTTACAGGAGTGTGCTACAGATCAGGAGCTACACTGGTCACAAATCCCATAAGCCCCATTTCTCTAGTCACAGCCACATTTACTGAAGGGCCATTTTGGGTGACATACGGGCCCTGGCTGACAAACAAAAAGTGCCTTTTAAGCCACAGGAAGCCTGTGGCTTAAAAGGCACTTCTCCATGAAACTAACTTGTACCGGAAAATTTGATTTTATCATTGTATACGTGTTTCTCATTTCTATAATTTTATAATTCTATACATGTTTTTCATTTATATTGTTCGTCATATTAATATTTTTACCCTGATCATCTGATTGACTACACCGCATCTAACATACTATTTTACTATTATTTTTATTCTTCATCTACATTGCTTGGCCCTAAATGATACTTGTTTGTGTTGATGGGCCATTAAGCACCATTCCATTAAGCCACAGGCATTAGGCATGTTTCGCCTTTCATGGGTATAACTCTACTATATGAACAAGGCTCCTAACTTTGGTCGGACACGACCTTGTATCATAACAAAAAAAAAAACATGTTTAAAATTGAAATATTCTATGTATTTCTGCAGAATATTGATAATTCTCAAATGATCATAAATTATGAACTTGCCACTACAATATTGATGTTAGAGCCGTAAACACATGATTTCATTTGTTATGATACGAGGTTGTGTCCGACCTAGGAAAAGGAGCTGTAATAAATATGTTTGAACTATGTTATTTTAGCAAGATAACAATAATTCTCAAATGAACATGTGCACTTTCCTCCAAAATAGTCGCATTAGCGTTAATAAAATCGCTGAATCTGTTATGATATGAGGTCATGTCCGACCAAAGTCGGAAGCCTTTATATTAGAGTTATACCGATGAAAACCGAAACACGCCGAATGCCTGTGTTTTAAGCCAGTGTAGATATTTGTTACATCATAAATTATTTAGGCACTGAATCAGATATGTGAACAAAGTGTTAAGACAGCAGAGCTCCAGATAAGCTGTGTATTTTCTTAAATGCCCAATTAAAATTGTCTCCAAGGAAACAATTATAATGAAATGCCAAGACTTGTTTTCATTTCGAAGCAAATTATTCAATAATTGCTGTCTGTTAATGTGTAAACAGTTGTGTGATTTCATTTTACCCAATTAAAATGTTGAAATACCCAATTGCTTACGAAATGATGGAGTGACACTACTCAATTACTAATTCCTTATCTAGAGCCCTGAGACAGATTAGTAAAACACAATTTAATCGTAGATTTGTATTGTATTTCTTCTGATCTCATTTGTGCATAGAGTCGCCTGAAAAAAAGGTTATGGTTAAAACAAATATTTATATTCTCAGCTGGTGGTCCATATGCTTGTACAATGTATTAAAGTATGTGGATGGAAGTATTCTTGAATAAATGATGAGTTGTGAGGGAACCAAATATGTTGTCCTTCTTAAGACTTCCCAGCCCCATCTATAATGTGGTGGTAGCCAGGATTAAGGGCATGTTTTAACATCCCAGCAACAGCTAAAGTCATATAGAGACGGGGAGGGGCATTATTGAAAAGAGAAGGGTTTAACGTCCCAGCAACAGCTAAAGTCATATGGAGACGGGAGGGGGCATGTTGAAAAGAGAAAGGGTTTAACGTCCCAGCAACAGCTAGTCATATAGAGACGGGAGGGGCATGTTGAAAAGAGAAGGGGTTTAACGTCCCAGCAACAGCTAAAGTCATATAGAGACGGGAGGGGGCATGTTGAAAAGAGAAAGGGGTTAACGTACCAGCAACAGGTAGTCGTATAGAGACGGGAGGGGGCATGTTGAAAAGGGAAATGGTTTAACGTCGCAGCAACAGCTAAAGTCGTATAGAGACGGGAGGGGGCATGTTGAAAAGAGAAAGGGGTTAACGTCCCAGCAACAGGTAGTCGTATAGAGACGGGAGGGGGCATGTTGAAAAGGGAAATGGTTTAACGTCCCAGCAACAGCTAAAGTCATATAGAGACGGGAGGAGCATGTTGAAAAGAGAAAGGGTTTAACGTCCCAGCAACAGCTAAAGTCATATAGAGACGGGAGGGGGCATGTTGAAAAGGTAAAGGGTTTAACGTCACAGCAACAGCTAAAGTCATATAGAAACAGGAGGGGGCATGTTGAAAAGGTAAAGGGTTTAACGTCACAGTAACAGCTAAAGTCATATAGAGATGGGAGGGGCATGTTGAAAAGGGAAAGGGTTTAACGTCGCAGCAACAGCTAAAGTCATATAGAGACGGGAGGGGCATGTTGAAAAGAGAAAGGGGTTAACGTCCCAGCAACAGGTAGTCATATAGAGATGGGAGGGGCATGTTGAAAAGAGAAAGGGTTTAACGTCGCAGCAACAGCTAAAGTCATATAGAGATGGGGAGGGGCATGTTGAAAAGAGAAAGGGTTTAACGTCGCAGCAACAGCTAAAGTCATATAGAGACGGGAGGGGCATGTTGAAAAAGAAGAGAAAGGGGTTAACGTTCCCAGCAACAGCTAAAGTCGTATAGAGACGGGAGGGGGCATGTTGAAAAGAGAAGGGGTTTAACGTCCCAGCAACAGCTAAAGTCATATAGAGACGGCAGGGGCATGTTGAAAAGAGAAGGGGTTTAACGTCCCAGCAACAGTTAAAGTCGTATAGAGACGGGAGGGGGCATGTTGAAAAGAGAAAGGGGTTAACGTCCCAGCAACAGGTAAAGTCATATAGAGACGGGAGGGGGCATGTTGAAAAGAGAAAGGGGTTAACGTCCCAGCAACAGGTAGTCATATGAGACGGGGAGGGGCATGTGAAAAGAGAGAAAAGGGGTTTAACGTCCCAGCAACAGCTAGTCGTATAGAGACGGGAGGGGGCATGTTGAAAAGAGAAAGGGTTTAACGTCCCAGCAACAGCTAGTCGTATAGAGACGGGAGGGGGCATGTTGAAAAGAGAAGGGGTTTAACGTCCCAGCAACAGCTAAAGTCATATAGAGACGGGAGGGGCATGTTGAAAAGAGAAAGGGTTTAACGTCCCAGCAACAGCTAGTCATATAGAGACGGGAGGGGCATGTTGAAAAGAGAAAGGGTTTAACGTCCCAGCAACAGGTAAAGTCATATAGAGACGGGAGGGGGCATGTTGAAAAGAGAAAGGGGTTAACGTCCCAGCAACAGGTAGTCATATAGAGACGGGAGGGGGCATGTTGAAAAGAGAAGGGGTTTAACGTCGCAGCAACAGGTAAAGTCATATAGAGACAGGAGGGGCATGTTGAAAAGAGAAAGGGGTTAACGTCCCAGCAACAGGTAGTCATATAGAGACGGGAGGGGCATGTTGAAAAGAGAAGGGGTTTAACGTCGCAGCAACAGGTAAAGTCATATAGAGACGAGGGGCATGATTTTGAAAAGAGAAAGGGTTAACGTCCCAGCAACAGGTAGTCATATAGAGACGGGAGGGGCATGTTGAAAAGAGAAGGGGTTTAACGTCCCAGCAACAGCTAGTCATATAGAGACGGGAGGGGGCATGTTGAAAAGAGAAGGGGTTTAACGTCCCAGCAACAGCTAAAGTCATATAGAGACGGGAGGGGCATATTGAAAAGAGAAAGGGTTTAACGTCCCAGCAACAGCTAAAGTCATATAGAGATGGGAGGGGCATGTTGAAAAGGTAAAGGGTTTAACGTCCCAGCAACAGCTAAAGTCCTATAGAGACGGTAGGGGCATGTTGAAAAGGTAAAGGGTTTAACGTCCGAGCAACAGCTAGTCATATAGAGACGGGAGGGGCATGTTGAAAAGAGAAAGTGTTTAACGTCCCAGCAACAGCTAAAGTCATATAGAGACGGGAGGGTCATGTTGAAAAGGTAAAGGGTTTAACGTCCCAGCAACAGCTAAAGTCATATAGAGACGATAGGGGCATGTTGAAAAGGTAAAGGGTTTAACGTCCCAGCAACAGCTAAAGTCATATAGAGATGGGAAGGGGCATGTTGAAAAGAGAAAGGGTTTAACGTCCCAGCAACAGCTAAAGTCGTATAGAGACGGGAGGGGCATGTTGAAAAGAGAAAGGGTTTAACGTCCCAGCAACAGCTAAAGTCATATAGAGACGGGAGGGGCATATTGAAAAGAGAAAGGGTTTAACGTCCCAGCAACAGCTAAAGTTGTATAGAGACGGGAGGGGGCATGTTGAAAAGGGAAATGGTTTAACGTCGCAGCAACAGCTAAATCATATAGAGACGGGAGGGAGCATGTTGAAAAGGGAAAGAGCTTAACGTCCCAGCAACAGCTAAAGTCATATACAGACGGCAGGGGGCATATTGAAAAGGGAAAGAGTTTAACGTCCCAGCAACAGATAGTCATATAGAGATAATATAATATTATCAAACCCTGTGAGAAACATAAAGGGAATTGAATAAGCTAAAATATGGTATAATTGTTATACATATATATATATATGCAAAATATGACATGGTATATTATGAAAATAATAATAGAAAAATCTCAAAATATTTAAAGTTTCTCTCTAAATAATTGAAATTCTTGATTCGCACTTTCAAGAATGTGCTCATAAAGTTTTATAATCACGGGCCCTTATCTATCTGACAAAATACACCTTATTTCAATTCTTTTTTTGTCGGGGAACAATTTGCACAAATAGTATAAAAAGTTGGTGCAAATCGCGCAATAAATGTTTTTAGAATTTGTTGCATATACATACATACATGTTGTCCCACATTTTAGCCGTTCGACGTTTTACTATGTCAGGTGCTAGGGTCATTTCCGGTTCGTTGTCAATGAAAATAACTTTTTACAAATTCAATTTTCTTCATTAATGGCAATATTTGTAGTTATTGTCACTGGTCTAAACGTAAAGATCTAATAATATTCAAATAAGTCAGGTACAATTGTGTAACATGTACCGATCAGAAGCAGAATGTAGCGTTAATTAAAGTGTGGCAGCTCCATAAAACCCAATAATCGGACTATGCCTTTTGTCGGATTAGGCTTTACTAAATGTTGGTACCTGAATGTTACCTGAATCTGTAGGTCATATTTTAAGCATACTGCCCTGGTTATTCTTCTTAGTATAGTCGACATTTGAGTGCTCTAATATGATGGCGTGAATTTATTCTGAATCCTCCATTAGTCTAGTAAAGTAGTAGGCCCAGTTGCGAACAGTAACTTGCAATCTACTCCCGTAATAGACTAACATGGCATGTCTCTATATCATGTTTAACTTCTATTTTTAATTATCTGACTTTTATCATTTATTATTTACTTTGCTATAATAACGGTAGTAAAGCCATAGCGCTATGTCTACTCGCGTACCGTCCGTAGGCAGTCACGATTCCACTCATAGGATTCCTCTGCAGAATAGCGAATCAGATCTGATTCACACTTTAGCAGTTAGTTGTTAAAGAGTTTCTATAATGAAAATGAGTTAATATTTTGAAAATAATATATTCAAGTAATTTTTACATAAATTTACATATATATATGATATAAAGCCCCAATTCTCATGGATTTGTGCCTTCTCATTGATTCGTGCCCCTAGAAAACAAGTAAATAAGCATATTCTAAGAATAGTGTTAATTTAAAATTATTTTAAAAAGGTATTTTAAGTTGTTTCCCATGGTTTTCTAAGTTACATTTACATACAATTGTGATTTACCACCTATTTTGTGATTTTTCTACATACTTCCTTAATCTGAAGAGGGTCTGTTCGCAAATGATGCATAAAATGTGATATATGTTGATTTCTAGGTGAATCTAAACTATTTAAATTTGATTCATCTAGGCAGCAACACTTCTTTATTGTATGAGTGATCAAGGAATGTCACACAAGTGTGCAAAAAGTTGTAGGGCACGAACCTGATGAGAAGTTTCAAGATCAATTAGGCGACTTGGGTCATAGGGACTCTAAGACTTGGGACTAGGACTAGGGACTCTAAGACTTGCATAAACAACAATTTTGGTGAATTCCTTATGTGCACTCATAGTCAAGTGTTTGAACTTTATGTTGATGTATACATTTTCAGGAATTAATCAGAATATAACACACAATATGAATTTATGTGCTTAGGGGCATGGATCCATGATAATAGCTAGGGACTATAGCTGATAAAGTAAATTTAAGCTCGAATCAACACGTGACCCTGTCAGTGGCAGGCAAATTCGACATGTAAAAGTTAAGATGGTGTCCATTTTCTGTAAACGCAAAAAAATAATTTTCTAAATCTTCTACAATGGTAAAAGTTGTTTCCGAATTATTAGTTGGTATTACTTTTATAATAGTAATATTTTTTTTCAGATGGAAAATATCTTAAATATTGAACTGCTGAAGTGCGAATCAGATCTGAAATAGTACGCTTTAGACACAAAACTTATCTGGAGCTCTGATGATGGAATCAGATTCAGCTGCTTTGTTTGATGGTTATTGTAACAGCACCACAAAGTGAATAGGTGTACATAAATTGGCCATCATGGAATATTCTGTACAAATCAACGGACAGATGGCGAGCCATCCTGACCATGCTGATGGTGACACACAGCCATCTAGTGATAAAGGAAAGGTATGTTGTACCACTATATGTGGCTGTGAGTGGATAAATGGGGCGTATGTGATTTTTGACCAGTGTAGTTCCTGATCAAATAGCACACTCTTGTTGTCTGATAACAATGTATACTGCTTGTTGGAACCATGACGGGTGTTTCTTTGATGTGATGGCGAACAGTTTAGATCCTGATCTGGATCTACACGGTCGCAAACCCCATAAGCCCCATTTCTCCAGTCACAGTCATAGATAGTGTTAGTATTGGGAATTAGACAGCAAAATTACTATCAGTAATCGGATGACTGAATATTACTGATTGTTTATTTATATCGCTTGTGGTCTATTAATGTTATATATACAGAGCTCCAGAGAAGTTTTGTATCTAAAGAGTATTATACCCCCATATTTCAAATTCAATGCATATTTTACTTTTACAAATTGTATTATTGATTTTCTTCCCTATTAAATAGGGAACAAATTGAAACAAATCACTTAATTGAGCTGTAAAAAGCAAACACTTTTATTACTGTATTTTGACTAGGGTTATTTTCACATTGCTGTGAGTGTACAATATGTCAATACGCACATTATCTGGAGCTCTCTATGTAGTATGTACGAATTAGCATATACATATTGTTAAATATATTCAAGACAGATATTTTCATATTGCTTCGGTACGGAGTCCCGCAGGGACATGAATTTTGTTAATAATTTGTCCCCAGGAAATAACAATTTATTCCCTCAATTAACAATTCGTTCCAACGAATTAACAATTCATTCCCTCAATTTAACAATTCGTTCCCAAAAATTAATAATTCGTTCCCACGAAATGACAATTTGTTCCCTCAATTTAACCATTCGTTCCATCAAATTAACAATTCATTCCGACAAGAAACAATTTGTTCCCACAAATTAACAATTCGTTCCTGTGGGAACAAATTGTTAAATTGAGGGAACAAATTGTTAATTCGTGGGAACGAATTGTTTCCTGTGGGAACAAATTGTTAATTTGATGGAGACAATTCTAATGAAATTCCAAGACATGTTTTCATTTCCAAGCAAACTATTCAACAATTAATTGCTGTCTGTTGATGTGTAGTGTGATTTGATTTTACCCAATTAAAATTTTGAAATACCCATGCAATTGCTTCAGAAATGATGGAGTGACAGTACTCAATTACTAATTCCTTATCTGGAGCCCTGAAAACATTTTATTATTGGTCAGCGTGTATTTGGTCAATGCACAACTATAAACTTTGTACGATGGGGCTTATAGGTTTTGCAACCAGTGAAGATCCAGATCAGCCTGTGCACCCACACAGTCTGATCAGGATCAGCACTGTTCACCAATCATGATTCTGTTAGCTTACCAAACATCAGGTTTCTCCGCTTATTTGCCATCTCGCGTTTACATTCTCGCGGTCTCTCAGCTTCTCCCAGAACCATGAGGCTGCTTCAATTTCATTGGCTTGTTGGTGGAGAGTCAAATAAAGGGAGGTAATAGAGGGGACTGGTACAAGGCGCGGATCCATGATTTCGGGTTAGGTGGGGCGTAACTATTTTGCAATACTTGACTATATTATCGAACGAGCGTTGCTCGTTCGTAGACCGAGCAGAGCTCAGGATAACGCTATGGGGGTCCGGAAATCTTTTGAACTCTACATCGCATTTCCTGCGTTCTGGCGCTGTCACAGTATGTTTAGACATGATTTATTATTGAAAATGTTTAAATTTTGAAACAATAAGACAACGACCGAAAAATGCATGGAATACATGGAATTTGGCAAAAATAAACAATAAATTCACAACGCGAACGTAGAAACGTGCCTTGTAACTTGTAAAAAATCTTTACTCGGCAAATTTTTTGGGGGGGGGGGGGTGGGCGCGTGCTGGGTCCCCCCCCTCTGAATCCGCCCATGGGTCCTTATTTCAAATTGACATCTTAAAATTCTATCAATGAAATACCAGTCATGCTTCTAACTAGCAATAAAGATCGTGATCATGCTAAACGAGTGTGTTAATTTATCCGGAGCTACAGAGGTCACAAGACCCATAAGCCCCATTACTCCAGTCAATGCCACAATTACAGGATGGTTCAGAAATACTCCCACCACTGGCAAAGTTAAAGGGATTACAAAAAGACGACAAAACAGAAAATGCAATGCTTCGCTCACGTATTGATGAACAGAGTCAGTTGATCATGATCTTGAAAAACCGAGCAGATGAAGCAATCGTGAGAACACAAACCCTGGAAAGGATGAACAAAGAACTCGAAGACTTTAGAAATAACGCCAAAGACCAGTTAAACCATGAAATAAGGAAGTATAATTTGCTTGATGGACGATTTGACACGTTGGCATCAAACCATGAAGAATTGATCAAATTCAAAGACGAGTATAAACGAGTGAATGCTGAACTGCGTCTCGAGAATGAAAAGTTGCGAGATGAGAATGGAAGACTTTTCTCCAAAGCGGTTAATGAGAAGGACAGTTTGATACAGACACTGGAAGGGAAGTTGGCCACTGTGAAAGACCAGTATAGTGCACTCGACAGTGAACACAGGTAACAGGGGGCCGTTTCACTAAACTTTGCAAAACTAAAATGTTCGTAAGTGCAAATTTAGGATCGTTTGGAAATTTCAATGGATGGATTTACATTTATTGAGCATATGCTACATATGCTTTATAAATGTAAATTCAATAATTGTTTACACGGCGGACACATTGTTTATGCGCAATTTACAGACGATCATAATTTTGCACTTACGAACATTTTAGTCGTACAAAGTTTAGTGAAACGGCCCCCAGAGCTCCAGTAGCCGATTTCACAAAAATTGCAAAGTATAAGATGTTACATCACCGCCTGCGCTAATCTTGCCAATACTATAGGAATGAATGGCCTTTTTGTGGAATTTGTTTTTAAGCGATAAAAAATGACAATTTTCGAGAAATCAAAAAAAAAATATATTTTTTTTTTTTCTTTTTTTCTTGAAAATTGTCATTTTTTAAGGCCTCGTCCAGTATTCCCGCGACTTTTCCAAGTTTATATCCCTGATAAATTGCACAAAAAGGCCATTCATTCCTTATAATTCCAGCATTTGAAATAAATTCATCAAGAAAATGTGTTTATTTTCCGTTTTCTTAAGAATTATTTTAACTGCGCCGGACGGTTACAGAAAGTAGTTCGGCATGGGAGTTTACTGGGATATTAAATTTTGGACAGAGACTTGCTATGGACCAATCAAATGTTAGGGAATTGTGTAAATATTTTTGTGCTGGAATTATTAATTTTTATTATACTGAATTTATTTTGGCTGTGATAATGAATAAATTCAGTATGATAATTCTGCATACTTTTAATCATCAAATATATGCAGTCATTAGTTCTATATGAAATAATGCATTTCGGGAAAAATAAATGATTACTCCCTCAAAGTATACATGCATGGCTAGATAAGTATGCTTAGCAATTTTGATGAAATTCGCTACAGATAAGCTTTGTGACTAAAGAGTATTGTACCCCCTGATTTCAATTAAATGCATTTTATTTTTACAAATGGCTTATTGATTTTCTTCATGATTAAATATATAGGGAACAAATGATCAAAACATAAAACAAATTTATACATTCACTGAATTGAGTGTATTAATTATTACTTATTCACTTATTTATATTGTAAAACAGTTGAAAATTTACTTAATTGAGCTGCAAAAAGCAAACAGTGTTCAACTTTATTACAATATTTCCACTTCTCAATTTGAAAATCACTTTCACATTGCTGTGAGTGTTTTTTGTACTCCCACTTTTGATAATCAATGCGTATTCAGCTGAAACAAGTACGTAACGTACACCAATACGCACCTTATCTGGAGATCTGCGTAAGGTTAGTGCAATAAACATTTGACCCCGGGTAATGCTTTCTACAGAAGCCCATTAGGGCCACTTCACTTTTTTTAAATTTCTGTTTATTCAAGTTGAAATCTTGAATGTTCAAGTTCTTTTCTTGAATTTTCAAGATCTTTTCTTGAAAATTCAAGAAAAGAACTTGAAAATTCAAGAAAACATTTTGAAAATTGAAGAAAAGATCTTAAAAATTCAAGAAAAGAACTTGAAAATTCAAGAAAACATCTTGAATAAATGGAAATTAAAAAAAAGTGAACTGGCCCTAATGGGCTTCCGTAGCTTTCTGATGGACCCGGCTTAGTATTCAATCAGAAATAAGAGATGAAAAAGAATTGAATACTAGTATTTATGTTTTATGTTACGGAACTACGGTAATGTATGACTATAGCTCCAGATAAGGCACATAGTGATGTATTTTACTCTTTCATTATCCCCTCGTTGATAGGCAAGAGGGGATATAGCATTAGTCCATGTACACGTTAGTAACACCTTTCATGTTTCATAACTCATGAACCGCGTATCCGATTTTGATAATATGTGGCCACAATGTGTGTCTATGGATTGTGCTTTGTTTTGCATACGACCCACGTCCGACCGCTCAAGGTCACTGAAGACACCTTGTTTGTCAGGTAAAATGTTAGTTTGTTTTCTTTCTTTCTGTTATTATCAAGGCTGCCAGAGAGGGGATTTTATCCCGTCAACACAGTGTGTATGTGCCGTGAAACACGGTGCCGTGAAACATTTTTGATATCCAGTCAATACAATTTTTGCATTTTACAGCCATTTGTAGGTGTTGACGGGATAAATAGAATAGTAGGCTAGTGCCGTGAATGGGAAAAAATATCCGGCACGGAAACGGGATGGGCGAGGCTCTACCGAGCACATCCGTTTCCGTGCCGCGCCAGATATTTTTTCCCATTCACGGCACTAACCTACTATTCTATTTTCCTTATTTCTGAACCAAAATATATGCTGTGACCACTCATTTGAACCGTCTCGGCAAGACGGTTCAAATGAGTGGTCACAACATATACTTCTGTTGAGAAATAAAGAAATTCTTGAGCCTTGCCGGATATTTTTTCCCATTCACGGCACTAACCTACTATTCTCTATGTCTAAGTGATAACGATGTCCTTGTTTTAGCTGAATGCTGACCAGTGTAGCTCCTGATCAAATATCACACTCCTAATAAAGTTGAAAATCCCTTTAATACTGAGCTGAAAAAAGCAAAGACTGTTTTACTGTTGGTTATTGACTGTTGCAATTGCAGACATTCGCTGCAAGAATCACGAAGTCGGGAGGAGGAATTACGGAGAGATATGAAACTCCTACAAGACAGGTTAAAGGCTGACATTAAGTCACTGCAGAGCAAGTTGACCGACACCGAAGAAAGATTAAAAGGTATAAACCCAGGCCCGGTTGTTCAAAAACCTGTTAGCTTAACCGACTGTTAAATCCTTAACACTGTTATGCTGAAAACATCTGTTAGCTTAACAGACAGTCGAGTCCTTAACACTGTTGTGCTCAAAACCTATGTCAGCTTAACACACTGTTGTGCTCAAAACCTCTGTTAGCTTAACAGACTGTTAAATCCTTAACACTGTTGTGCTCAAAACCTCTGTATGTTGCTTGTAAGAAGCATGACATGTGTTTCATTAATGGAATGGCGAATGGTGCAGGTCCTGATCAGACTGTCTGGATTGGATGCACAGGCTGATCTAGATCTACACTGGTCGCAAACCCATAAGTCCATTTCTCCTGCCACATTTATCATTTATAAACCGATAACGTTCAGAAACAGTAAAACCCCTCTACAGTGCTCCAGATAAGCTGTGTATTTGCTTAAATACTCAATTAAAATTGCCAATAACCCAAATGAAATCAGAAGATGCGAGTATCAAAAAGCAATACAATTTTATGGTACCTTTATCATGCTGCAGAAAACAATAAACTGACCATAAATATAGCATATTTTTCTTATTTTCTAAGAAAACACGTATTGGTATTTCATTAGAATTGTCTCCAAGGAGAGAATTCTAATGAAATGCCAAGACTTGTTTTCATTTCGAAGAAAACTATTCAATAATTGCGGTCTGTTGATGTGTAAACAGTAGTGTGATTTTATTTTACCCAATTAAAATTTTGAAATACCCAATTGCTTAAAAAATTATGGAGTAACAATACTCAATTACTAATTCCTAGTGGGTGGTGGTCGGGCGAACGAGACGGCGTAAATTAACGGTAGGGGTTCCTCCTTATAGGAATCACGATTTGCCTGGTTTGGCCCTCAGGTACTTTTTTATCTTTGGCTCTTTTGTTACCTGGGAGTTGAATTGGGTTATTGCCCATTATAAAAGTAGTAAGATTATTACTGATCCTACTGCTTTTGGGAGGTGCCAAGTGATTCTGGTGTGGCGAGGACCTGGCATCAGATCAGGATTATTCTGATTTCAGGGCTGAATATATAGTTTTGTTATTGTAAATATTCAGTTCTGATTTTGGGATTTTCACCCCATTTGTACATGTACTTGAACATGTACATGCACTTGTACAGGTAATATATGGGATTTATTACTAAACCCATTGACCCGACCTTAAGTGACCTTAGCTGTTGATAGGCCGTTAAACCCTAACAAACAAATAAGCAAACATTCACTACTAATGAGTGTCTGTGTATTTGTCTCCATTCGCCACACATTTGTGGCTGTGACTGGAGAAATGGAGTTTATGTGTTTTGTGGAGCTAGAACAGCCTGTGGATCACACATTTGTGGCTGTGACTGGAGAACTGGGGCATACGATCAGTGTAGATCCAGATCAGCCTGCACATCCGCGCAGTCTGATCAGGATCTGCACTGTTCGCCAACAAACAAACAAAACTAATTCCTTATCTGGAGCTTCGGTGTCTTTAATTAGGTTTGAGGCGGCTTTCAGCTGCGCCGAAAACCTATTGTATTCGTTGGTTTTTTTTGTTTTTTTTCTTTTTTATTCAGCCGTTCAGTCTACAGCCCAAACCGCTGGTCGGATCGACTTCAAATTTTGCATGCCGAATCGGATCAAGTGTGAGCAGAGACTCAGAGATTTTCAGATATCTTTTAATGCTACTTTCCACGAAAACGGAAGTGACGTCATACTTCCTATAACTTCCTTATTTTCCAACCGATTTCAAGAATTCTTTTTGCATTGGAAAGCTGACAAAATTCTCTATCTCAAATTTGCCGACAGTTTTCGGCTATCTGCTCAAATAAAACAGCTATATGCATTTGAAGTTGAAAAATGTACATACTTTTCAACGATTTTGCCGAATTTCGGCTGATAACGGGTGGTCTTTACAAACGTTTTCCAATTTGTACAGTACTGTCAGTAACATAATTTCTTGCCAGGGTGATAGGGGAGTGTCAGCCGCATGAAAGATGATAATTTTTAGAGCTATATCTTGACTACTTACGGTTCTATTCGATGTCAAAGATGAACATATTTTTTCAAGTTTTCAAAATAGAGCAAACGGATGTGACGTCAGCTTCGTTATTTATCATTCGATTTCAATTGTTTTTGCTGTAGTCGATATTTCAGTCCTTTAGCTAAAACTTGGGCTGAGGATCGAACCCGGTATCCCTCGCTCCGAGTCCATCGCTCTACCTCTAAGCTAACCGGCCCCACATCGGTGTGATGATGCGAACACAATAATGTTGGACTGTTCATTCTAAAACTTCAGAAATTCTTTTTGCAACCGATAGTTTACACCTTGGGCTAAAGCTTAGTTACACATGAAATCAATGTTTGAGGCTCAAACCGTTGATGCAGCTCAAGCTGCTCTAGTTGTATGGGTTTCACTGCGATTTACCTTGAAGATTTACCTTCATGATTGCAAAACATGTA
>CM055281.1:7031191-7063232 GCA_029237695.1 Conchocele bisecta
GATCCATTGGAAATGATTCTAAAGTACTGTCAAACCATGGTGTTGGGGAGAAAATGGAAAAGAGAAAATAAACAACAGACTTAAACATTTAATTCAGCAGTATAAGGGTTAATACTTGTGTTTATGCTTACATTATAGTGTACAAATGAGCCAAATAGTATTGTCATTACCACTTGTGGGGGGGGGGGGTGTTGGTTGGCAAATTGCCACTATATTTTATGGAAAGGTATTATAGGAATGAATGGCCTTTTTAGCTCACCTGAGCAAAGCTCATGTGAGCTATTGTTATGGCAAAGTGTCCGTCGTCCGTCCGTCCGTGAACATTTTCAATCATCTTCTTCTCCCGAACTGCTGAGCCGATATTGGTCAAACTTCACAGGGATGATATATGGGTGATGCCATTTCAGATTTGTTAAAATGGAGGTCATCGACAATCCAAGATGGCCGCCATGGAAAAGTAGGTCAAATTCTTAAAAAATCTTCTTCTCACGAACCGCCAGCCGATTTCGACGATACTTGGTATGAATGATCGATAGTTAGCGCTGTTTCAGATTTATTCATATGGTGGCCCGTGGGTCTAAAAATGGGCGTCGCCCGAGGGGTCAAATAGGGGTCAAACATTTTTATTTTTAACCGAATATAGTCATGTAATATATCAAATCGAAGGTATTGACGAGACAATCACTCTGGAACATTTTTTGTCTAAATCATATGATTACGTCATCCAAGATGGCCACCGATAGTTCAAATGGTCATTCTTTTACTAAAGATTTCAAACGTTTTTTTCTTGTAAACTGCTTGGCCGATATTGGCCAAACTTAACTGTAATGGTCTGTGGTTGAAGCCTGTCCATTTTTGTTAAAATGGAGGTCATCACCAAATCCAAGATGGCTGCCGTTGAGAAGTAGGTCAAATTGTCAAAAAATCTCTTCTCACGAACCTCCAGGCCGATTTCGACGAAACTTGGTGTGAATGATTGATAGTTAACGCTGTTTCAGATTTGTTCTATGGTGGCCCCTGGGTCAAAAATGGGCGTGGCCCGAGGGGTCAACTAGGGGTCAAATTATATTTTATGCCAAGAAATTGGTCATATAATATATCAATCAAAGGTATCAACTAGTCGATCACTCTGGAGCATTTTTTGTCTAAATCAGATGATTTTGTCATCCAAGATGGCCACCGAAAGGTAAAAAAGTTGTTCTTTTACTAAAGATTTCAAACGTATTCTTCTTGTGAACTGCTTGGCCGATATTGGCCAAACTTAAATGTAATGGTCTGTGGGTGAAGCCTGTCCATTTTTGTTAAAATGGAGGTCATCACCAAATCCAGGATGTCCGCCGTTGAAAAGTAGGTCAAATTGTCAAAAAAATCTTCTTCTCACAAACCTCCAGGCTGATTTCGACGAAACTTGGTGTGAATGATTAATATTTAACGCTGTTTCAGATTTGTTCATATGGTGGCACCTGGGTCAAAAATGGGCGTGGCCCGAGGGGTCAACTAGGGGTCAAATTATATTTTTGAACCGAATATGGTCATATATATACCAATCCAAGGTATTGACGAGACGATCACTCTGGAGCATGTTTTGCCAAAATCAGATGATTACATCATCCAAGATGGCCACCGACAGGTCAAAAGGTTGTTCTTTTACTAAAGATTTCAAAGGACTTCTTCTTGTGAACTGCTTGGCCGATATTGACCAAACTTAACTGAAATGGTTTGTTGGTGAAGCCTGTTCATTTTTGTCAAAATGGAGGTCATCACCAAATCCAAGATGTCCGCCGTTGAAAAGTAGGTCAAATTTTCAAAAAATCTTCTTCTCACAAACCGCCAGGCCGATTTCGACGAAACTTTGTATGAATGATTGATAGTTAATGCTGATTCAGATTTGTTCATATGGTGGCACATTCGCAATATATGTTGGATCAAAAGGTACCAACAAATTCTGTGGAACATTTGAAGTTGTAAGTGAAGAGTCTTTGTGAAATCAAGATAACCACTATGGAGGCTTTTAGGTGAGCGATACAGGCCCATTTGGGCCTCTTGTTGTGGAATTTATCGGGGTATAAACTTTGAAAAGTCGCGGGAATACTGGACGAAGGCCTCGTCCAGTATTCCCGCGACTTTTCCAAGTTTATATCCCCGATAAATTCCACAAAAAGGCCATTCATTCCTTATAATTCCAGCATTTGAAAGAAATTCATCAAGAAAATGTGTTTATTTTCCGTTTTCTTAAGAATAATTTTAACTGCGCCTGACGGTTACGGAAAGTAGTTCGGTGTGGGAGTGTACTGGGGTATAAATTTTGGACAGAGACTTGCTATGGGCCAATCAAATGTTAGGGAATTGTGTAAATATTTTTGTGCTGGAATTATACATGTATAGCTCAAGTTATTATCCCCTCACCTCATTAGAATATCTTCCATACCTTATTGAAAATGTTCTAACAAGACAAAAAAAATCTGAAGCAGTCAAATGATGGATTACGGATGTACAAATGAATCATTTTGAATCCAGTTCGCAATTGGAATAAAAAGATGTATGGAAGCTGTTTTAGACGTATAGAAAGTGTTTTAATGAAGCAACTTAAATCAGAACATGTTTGGAAGATTTTTGTCGCGCCCGTTTGCGGACAACGCGATATAGTCGGCACATTGGCGTACATACGTCCGTATGTCCGTACGTCCGGGTTAGAGTTTTTCGGTATACTGTCAAAGCCTCAGCTTGCTCAACATGTGGGGCCGCATCCATCTAGTTTGATTAAAGCATCTCTTGTCGTGTCACTTGAAAAACTTTCATACATGTAGTATTGCTGTCCCCCTTGTATTACTGATGGTACTTGAAACCAAGCACTCGTCCGTCTCTACATAACCGTAGCTGTTTTGAGTCTTTTACCCATTACATGCAGAAAAGCACTTAACCCTTACACCGCTATCTTAATTTGTTATCGTCTGCTGTTTATTTTCTATTTTCCATTTTTATCATCAAAAACATGCTTTGACAGCACTTTAGAATAATTTACAACATGCTTTGACAGCACTTCAGAATCATTATCATTGGAAATGATTCTGAAGTGCTGTCGATCCATATTGTTATTGAGAAATAAGGCAACATATAAAAGCAACAGCAGACAACAATTGTTGTGTGTAGCGGTTAATGGGTTAATTGGGTATAAAGCATCAATGGTTTTCCACAAATTATTTTCATTTCCCGTCAAAGGTATATGTTGTGACCACTCATTTGAGCCGTCTCGTTGAGATGGTTCAAACGGTGGCCACGACATGTACTTCCGACATGACATGGCTTTTTCCCCCAATGAAGCAGGTTACATGCGGGATCGAACCTGTTGGCCCAGCCTTAAATGATCCTAGCTGTTGATAGGCCGTTAAACACCAATAAATCAAATCCGACATGGAATAAGAATCATATTTAGAATTTTCCCTGTGTGTCTTCGACCTATATTTCCGACATTAAATAAGAAATATATTTAGAATTTTCCCCTTCCCCGGTGTGTCTTCAGGGGGCTATAATTCCAACACAAAAATATTTACACAATTCCCTAACATTTGATTGGCCCATAGCAAGTCTCTGTTCAAAATTTATATCCCAATAAATTCCCATGCCAAACTAATTTCCGTAACCGTGAGGCGCAGTTAAATAATTCTTAAGAAAACGGAAAATAAAAACATGTTCTTGATGAATTTATTTCAAATGCTGGAATTATAAGGAATGAATGGCCTTTTTGTGGAATTTATCGGGGATATAAACTTGGAAAAGTCGCGGGAATACTGGACGAGGCCTTCCGGCCTTCGTCCAGTATTCCCGCGACTTTTCCAAGTTTATACCCCGATAAATTCCACAAAAGGGCCATTCATTCCTATAATAAACGCTTTCACTTTGTTTCATCTAAATTGCTAGGCCCTAAATGATACTCTTTTGTGTTGGTGGACTGTTAAGCACCATTCCATTGTTTCATATACAGACAAGGTTGAGACGTTCAAGCTGCATTTCCGTCTGGCCGAGAATTACCCAGTGGACTTATACTATCTCATGGATCTGTCCAACTCGATGGCCGACGACAAAGACAACCTGGCCGCACTCGGCAATAAAATTGGTAACTGTTCCAAACAGACGTTTGCTACCTGTGTTTATCAGAGTATGGGAGCAGATGATTTCCGAACGACATTTTCCAATGTGACGTTATCTGTGGCATAATTTTACATTAGATTTTCTTTAATATTTCCCTAACAAACAGACATACTTTATGGTATATAGCTCATGAAAGACAATGGTTTATGTGTTTTATGTGTTTTCTAAAAGTTTTTACAATAACTTACAAGTTTCACAAAGAAACAAGTACCGATTATTTCTAAACCCTTTCACCCCTAAGTAACTTGAATGGATTTATGTTAATTTCCGGACCAATACAATCATCACAAGTGGGTGGAAGGTGGGTGCAAGCGATGGGTAATTAATTTAACGATCGGGGCTCATCCTTACCGGAATTCCGACTGGAGACCTGGTTTGGCCCTCACATACGTCTTTGGCATTTTGTATGTGACAGTTCAATCTGGTTATACCCCTTATGTGAGTATTACGATTATTCGTAATCCTATTTTAGGGGAAGGGGCCAAGTGACTTTGGTGTGGTATGGACCTGACACCAGGTCAGGCTATTCTAATTTCAGGGCTGAATATATTGTTTCTCGATGTAAATATTCAGTTCTGATTTTGGAATTTTCCCCCCCAATGCAGCAGGTTAAAACGGGATCGAACCCGTTTGCCCGGCCTTACATGACCGTAGCTGTTGATAGGCCGTTAAACACCAATAAACAAACAAACAAACGTCACAAAATGATTTTCAGTCTAGTCCATTTATGAACTGATGAAAAGGGGGTGTTTTTGTTCTCAAAAATGTGAAAATTACTTGCAAAAAGTGCAGATCCTGATGAGCCGGCTCGCGGCTCATCTGGATCTACACTATTTGCCAGTACCACTATACAGGTCTGTGGTGTTGATAGGGTAATATTCACATTCTCTAGATTGTGTGGGGCAGCAAATGAAAATATAGAGCGTCAGAGTTAAACGTCCAAATTTATAATCAATCTTCTTTTGTACAGCTGATAGCATGTCAGAGATCACACAGAATTTCCGGCTCGGTTTCGGGTCCTTTGTCGACAAGGTTGTGATGCCATATGTCAGCACCGTGCCAAAAAAGTATGTTAATATGTACATAAAATAGCCTTCCATCCGTATTTATCTCAAATGGCTTATTCCATAATTAGGCCATTCCACTTGGTAATGAGCGCGGAGCGGCATGTGAGATGGTATGGTGGCCGCCAGAACGAACAAATGGGTTTCCTCCAGGTGCTCGGGTTTCCTCCTACATTAAGGATCCCCCTTAGACCTTCATTTGTGCCAACACAAATACATTTGTATAGTGCTCTCACGATTGTTAGTACCGGTAATGTTGTAAAATAAATACATTTTAAAGAAGGCCATTCCGTAATCGGACCATTCCATTAAACAGAAAAGAGGTAGATTAAGAAAATATCCTCAAACGCCTGATGAGATGGATTGTTGCAAGTTGGCTGGTATGGGTCTACAGTGTTTGCCGAGCCCTCTTTTGGACAGCGAGACATCACAATGACATCCATCTGTGCATCCATCTGAAATCTCTGTAACCATCAGATTGAACTTAATATTCATATGCCTGTTTATCATCATCTGTACTTGCATTCTATAACCATTCTATGTGACCCCATGGCAATGAGCCCAAAGCCTGGTGGGATGACTTGGTGATATAGGTGGACAGCAATCGGTGAGTTGTGACCAACTAATAAAAAACGCAAATTTAATGAAAATTATATTAAAAAAAAACAACATTTCTGTCAAATGGGAGGCCCAAACTCGCAACCTTTTGGTTAACACCAGGCGTGTCATTGTATGATATCTCCCCCTAAACTTGGACTTGCCTGTCCTGTGGTGATCTTTGAACATTCAGGCTTTGTTGTCCATCTATACCAAGATCATCAGGTGTCTGCTCGGCAAGCCTCGTAATTCCTACGGTTTCCTAGCCTTGCTTGATCACTGCATACATGGTGTCCTCTAGGCACCTACAGCTTTAACCCATTTCATGCTGAGGATACGCCATTTCGTTTGTGGAAAATCCTAAATATTTTCTTTATATGAGCTCAGTAAGTATATGTTGTGACCACCATTTGAACCGTCTCGTCGAGACGGTTCAAATAAGTGGTCACAACATATATTTTCATTGAGAAGAAGTTCATACCCGTAAAGGTGTATTCTGAATGTTATTTTCATTGAGAAATAACAGAAATAAAAATAAAATATTTAAAGAAGTTCATACCCGTAAAGGTGTATTCTAAATGTAATGGGTTAAGAACAAATTGAAATTATCTCGCCTCATAAACATAAAAGTCAAGTATTTACCAAGATCAAGGGTTTTGGCTCGGAAACTGTAGGAACTCCTCGATTCGAGGCCCCATACAGCTTTAAGACCCTCCGTCATAAACTTTGTATATCATAAGACACTACTTTTGTGAAATGTCAAAGTTTTTACCAAGATTGACTCAGTTGGCTCGAAAACCGTAGGAATACCTTGGCAAGCCTCGGAATTCCTACAAGTTTCCTTGCCTCGTCTATATCACTTTCCCATCTCCAGGTTACAGTCCCCGTGCGAAGGATGCGAGGCCCCCTACAGCTTTAAGAACCAGTTGAAGTTGGACAAGAACACGCTTAAGTTTGAAGAATATGTGCGCCGTGCGAAGGTGTCAGGAAACTTGGATGCCCCCGAGGGCGGCTTTGATGCCATAATGCAGTCTGTCATGTGCCAGGTGGGTGGTCTTATGTTGTTGTATACATAGATGGCGGATTGGATAATGTTTTTGTGTTGCCTTAAGTGCTAGTAACTTCAAAGTATACAGAGCTCCAGATAAGGTGTGTATTGGCGTATTTTACGCACTTATTTTAGCAGAATACGCACTGATTGTCAAAGTGGGAGTACAAAATACTCACAGCAATGTGAAAATACGCACTGATTTTCAAATTGAGCAGTGAAAATACTGTAATAAAGTTGAACATTTACTTAGTTGAACTGCAAAAAAAGCAAACTGCTTTTTGCAGCTCAAACAAGTGAATTTTTAAATTTGTTGTATTTTTTAAAGGAAGAAAATCAATACTACATTTGTAAAAGTAAAATACGCATTGAATTTGAAATATGGGGTATTATACTCTTTAGATACGCAACTTATCTGGAGCTCTGAGTATATTTTGTAAACTGATAGATAATGATAATTAATACAAACCACACACAGAAAACCCCATCCAAAAAATTATGTCCATCTGTTTATGACTTTGCTGTTGGAACAGACGCTCAAGCCGAATCAATCAATCAACCATCTATCA
This sequence comes from Conchocele bisecta, assembly GCA_029237695.1. Taxonomy (NCBI): domain Eukaryota; kingdom Metazoa; phylum Mollusca; class Bivalvia; order Lucinida; family Thyasiridae; genus Conchocele; species Conchocele bisecta. The sequence continues at coordinate 7,038,619 of CM055281.1, forward strand.
ATCAATGAATCACCACTCTTAAATGACCCGGCCTTAAATGACCTTAGCTGTTGATAGGCCGTTAAACCCCAACAAACCACTAATGTGTCAGTCTATAATATAAATACAGGATATTGGCTGGAGAAACGTTTCCCGTAAGCTGCTTCTGTTTTCCACGGATGCCGGGTTCCACTTTGCGGGCGACGGAAAGGTTTGTTCCCGTGTTGCCGACCCGGACTGCTTGAGTTTGATGCATCCCCTGGAATGTTATTTATAGCACTATAATTACCGTATATATATTATCTTTCAGAACCAGCGTCTGTATTTATAATTCACCCTACTTTTTAAGCCAATGGCAGACCAGTATCACGCTCCACTTCTTTTACATATTACAAGATTTAACCCCAATGAGTTTCATATTACAAGATTTTAATGACCTGGGCCCGGTTGCTCAAAGCTTCAGTTAGCTTAACAGACTGTTAAATCCTTAGCAATGCTAAGGATTTAACAGTCTGTTAAGCTAACTGAAGCTTTGAGCTAGCTTAACAGACTGTTAAATCCTAGCAATGCTAAGGATTTAACAGTCTGTTAAGCTAACTGAAGCTTTGAGCAACCGGGCCCTGTTTGATAGCAAATAAAAATCAATACTCGGATGGGAGACTGCATTATAAACTTGGCTAATTACATGTATAAGTATGTTATTGTTCACATATTGGATTTTTAAGGAACTAAACGCTGCGGTCACTAATGCTCCCTCCATTTAATTCCTTAAAATTTTAATATGTGAACAAAAACTTATACTAAATTGTACATTCACCCTTCTATGACGCTATAGCAAAAAGGGGCTTGTCAGTTTTTTATCAGTGTAGCTCCCGATCGCTTAAACTCTCATGCAACCTGATACGGATCTGGGGCCAGTTTCACTAAACATCGTACGACTAATTAGTTTGTGAGCGCAAAATTAAAATTTACACCAAAGTTGGCAGATCTTGAGAATCTAGCCATGTTATCCCACATTCCTTAAAACCATAACGGGTCGCCAAAATACAATAGGCCCATACAACCTACACATCTGTAGCCTATTTCATCAACATTGCAAAGTATACTTTAGTAGCAATACTTTGAGGGAGAAATTTTCAATTTTATGATAAATTTATTAATTTTTATTATACTGAATTTATTACATTATCACAGCCAATTTGGCTGTGATAATGTAATAAATTCAGTATAATAATTCTGCATAATTTTAATCATGAAATATATGCATTTGTTAGTTCTATATGAAATAATGCATTTCAGGAAAAATAAATGGTTACTCCCTGAAAGTATACTTTGCTAGTAAAGTATACTTTGCAATGTTGATGAAATAGGCTACTGGAAACAACTCGCCTATTTTTAGAAACACGTCGCAACATCCAACTAGTCAAACGCGATAAGTCTGATTAAATAGGCCACCGGGTTAAGCATGGCAAAATGCAATGCTGGTAGCAACAAATAATCTATTGCAATCCTGTCTGTATTTTAATCTCTTGTTATAAACGGACAATACTTCCTACTCGATCAATCAATCAAATTTAACATTAATTATTATGTTTAGTTCATTGTTATGATCAGTTTAACTATTAAAGGAAACATGTGCTAGTTTCTGATGTTTGTACATCGAACGCCGATTATCGTGTAAAATTACATTCTACCTGGTAAAGTGTAATACGGACACTGTCACTCAATGTTTGTGTTTGGAAACAGATTTATAGCCGCCGTAGTATGTTTTTGTTTGTATTTTTAAACAAAAAAGTGTGTGTGGGGTGGGGGGCGGGGGGGGGGTTGTTGGAATAGAAGGGGGGCAAATAATAGAGTAAATCTGATATGATAATTTGTTAAATGTGAACACATTCGCTAACGATTTGCCAATGTAAGCTGTCGGTGCAAATGTATGATCAATTTTACACTTACAAACAAAAGGCGTACACATTTTAGTGTATCGGGCCCCGTAAATTTTTTCACTAGAGGCAAAAGGAATCATATGCCATATCATATGCAAACAGTGCAGGTCCTGATCAAACTGTGGATATTGGGCTACGCTGGTCTCAACTTAAATTTGCCCCTATTGTGATGATGGCTTGACAGTCTAGCGGACAGATCATTTGACTTAAATATCGAAGGTTGTGACAGGGCTCCAGATAAGTATTTGTAATTGAGTATTTTCACTTCATCATATCTGAAGCAATTGGGTATTTCAATATTTTAATTGGGTAAAATAAAATCACACTACTGTTTACACATTTAATATATTGAATATTGAATATTTTGCTTCGAAATGAAAACATTTCTTGGCATTTCATTAGAATTGTCTCCTACGCAGCATATCTGTAGCAGATTTCACCAACATTGCAAAGTATACTTATCTAACAAAGTATATTTTGAGGGAGTAACCATTTATTTTTCCCGAAATGCATTATTTCATATAGAACTAACAACTGCATATATTTGATGATTAAAAGTATGCAGAATTATTGTACTGAATTTATTACATTATCACAGCCAACTTGGCTGTGATAATGTAATAAATTCAGTATAATAAAAATTAATAAATTTATCCCTAAATTGAAAATTTCTCCCTCAAAGTATACAAATGTAGTTTGCTAGATAAGTATACTTTGCAATGTTGGATAAATAGTCTACTGGAGCCCTGCTCTGGTATTGAAGTCCAATGTTCTGACGGTAGGTCACTACCCATCCTGTAGTACGAGGCCTGACACCGAGGCCTCGTCACTGCTGTATATGACCTTTGATGTTGTTAGGACGTTAAAGCCTTTCACCATCGACAGACATGACACAGAGTATGGAGTGTGTTTCGCTTGCTGTGTTTCAGATAGCATGTTGCTTGCCTTGTTTCTTCCCTCTTACAATACAGGGAATGGGATCACATGGTATCGTCAGCATATGACGTAGTGACTGATGGGCATGCTAGCATAGTACATGTACCAAGTTATTGAAGGAAAATGTACTAAAATATGACGTCAGACATTACATCACACTTTCCCTTTCACCATGTGATCCCACAACTTGGAATAAACTGACTGCCAGTGGCCAACTCACAAAAGCGATATTTGATTTCCGTCATTTGTAAACGCTGAGCCATTTACACGTATTCAGATCAAGTTATACAATAAAATAATATGGACAAACAACTGTTTGATTAATTATCATGTATTTCATGGTTGCTTATTTCTATACATGTTAATAATTGCAAAGCACACGAGTATATCTTGATTTGTTCATCATTGCTCATATGCCAGAATTACAGTGGAATCTCTCTAAACTGGACACATTATAGAGAGATTCCACTTTTGCAAGTTCACCTAGTATTTCCATCCCACTGGTCTGTCGGATGAGACTTTAAACTCTGGTCCCGTCTCTATATGACCCTAGCTGTTGGTACGACGTTAAACCCTTTCACTTTCACTGACAGAACTTGATTAACTGAATATGGTAAGCAGTGTAGCCCCTGATTCGACTGTGTCATTGCAGGCTGATCTGGTGCTACACTGGTCGGTCATTTGGCGTAATGACTCTTGTCGGTCGCTGGTCGTTTCTCTTTCAGCTTTACTGTTGTTACTAATCCTCACTGTTGACACCTTTTACTATTGTAGATTCACATCGGTCTAATGCAGTGACACCTACATGGTCACCTCTCTGCAACAATACCCTCTCTGCTACAGCCACCGTTTTATATCCCAGTTGGTTATTTGCCTACATACGAGGGGCGTTCAAATAATTTACGAAATATGTTAAGTCTCAAAACTTGAACCATTTCATGGGTTTCGCCAATCGTGTTGGGGACTCTAGATACGTATGAGGCTGTGCCTGGAGAAATTGGGCTTCTGGGTTTTTTCAGACCAGTGTAGATCCAGATCAGCCTGTGCATCCGCACAGTCTGATCAGGATCTGCACTGTTCATCATTGCATCAATGAAACACTTGTCATGCTTCTAACAAGCGTTTTCAGGCTACATGTGTGTGCTATTTGATAAGGAGCTACATTGGTCACAAATCCCATAAGCCTCTTTACTCCAGTCACAGCCATTAATATTGGGAATAATATGGCAAATGCCTAACTATTATTGAAAACTAAATACGTTTACTCCTCCATTCTATGATAAATGAAACACATATCTCACTTGTGAAATGTAACAGAATATATAATAGTGGACATAGTGGGTAATGGTTGGTTGGGAGCATGCGATGGGTAATTTAACGATTGGGGGTCATCCTTACCGGAATCCCGACCGGAGACCAGTAGCCCATTTCATCAACATTGCAAAGTATACTTATCTAGCAAAGTATACTTTGAGGGAGAAATTTTCAATTTAAAGATAAATTTATTAATTTTTATTATACTGAATTTATTACATTATCACAGCCATTTTGGCTGTGATAATGTAATAAATTCAGTATAATAATTCTGTATACTTTTAATCATCAAATATATGCAGTCGTTAGTTCTATATGAAATAATGCATTTCGGGAAAAATAAAGGATTACTCCCTTAAAGTATACTTTGCTAGAAAAGTATACTTTACAATGTTGGTGAAATCGGCTACTGGTTTGGCTTTCATGTACGTCTTTGGCTTTCTTGTATGTGAGAGTTGAATCTGGTTATACCCCATATAAGAGTAACCCTACCGGTATTACTTTTAGGGGAAGGGGCCAAGTGACTTTGGTGTGGTATGGACCTTAGGCCGTTGAGCACTAATAAACAAACAAACAAACAAAACACATTTTTCATGACGTTAGTGAGCAACGTTAATTTTGGACTCTTTAAAAAATTAATTGTGTCTATAAAATTGGTCCGTCTATATTCACCAACATTGCCATTCCCAGAAATGAGTTGTAACAAGTTCAGCAAGCATTTTGAAATGAGTTGTAACAAGTTCAGCAAGCATTTTGAACGCCCCTCGTACTTAACCTCTTTACAACAGCCAGCTCTGTACAACAGCCAATGGTTTTTGTAGTGGTCGCATTGTACTTATGCCCAAGTGTTTATGACTTACAGCCCCATCAATCAAACTTAACATGCTCACTCGGTATACACAAAATAAGTTGATAATTGTGTCACTGTTCCACCAGTTCTAAAAATTGCGCGTGCCCGCTATACAGCTATAAAGATTTGGTAATGTTTATTTTACTGATAGTGACGCGCGTTGGTATCAGGCTATTTTCATATGCAGATGAGGCATGATATTTTTTAATTATTTATACTAATTAAATGCATCACCTGAACAAAATAATATTTTCGACAGATTATATAGTATGATCATTGCACACCAAAAATTAAAGACAGAGAATAAATAGTAATGTCCGGTAGCATTTTAATGAAACACGGTTATCGCCCCTCATATCAGTGTGGAAATTTATGCCTAATATAAAACGTCTAATAATGCGAATCAATATGTGGGGTAATGGTGAATGAATGTTTATTTTGCCAGAAATTGTTGAAGATGATGTCTCTGATGTAAAGAACTTTTTGTGTCTATTGAGTGGGCATGTACCTTTCTGTAACAGTCAGAAATGTTTGGGCTCTTCAGGTTACAGAGTTAAGGTGCGTAATTTGGAGGTAAATTCCTTATTTCTCCATCAAAAATGGCAAATTGGTGTGCTTTAGAATCGTCTCAATGAGACGATTCCAAAGCACTCCCAACTTGCCATTTTTGATGAAGAAATGACAAAATTTCACCCCAAGTTGGTCAAATTACGCACCTTAACTGGAGATCTGGGTTAGTGTATACACTGTTCTCGTGCTACTAATCCCTTTCTAATGCATGCCGACCCTTACAGGATCAGATTGGATGGAGGAATCAGTCACGTAAGATGTTGCTTTTCTCGACCGATGCTGGATTTCATTTTGCTGGGGATGGAAAGGTATGAGAATTTGAGAACATATTCTGGGATGATTTTTCCCTCGTTATTGATCATTTAATGTGCTTTTAATAAAATCAAATGTTGCTTTATTCGGTTGATGCCGGATTTCATTTGGCTTGGGATGGAAAGGTATGTGGGTATTTGGGAACCTGGGCTGGATTTCCCATGTTTTCTCAGGCCCGTACGCAGAGGGGGTGCGACGGGTGCGTACGCACCCCCCTTAACCCGTTCAACACCACAGGCCTGTATAGTGGTATTGGCAAAAAGTGTAGATCCAGATGAGCCGGCTCGTGAACAAAAACACCTCGTGTTCATAAATGGACTGGTCTGAAAATCATTTTGTGATGATTGGAATGGGTTGCAAAATCCATTCCAGTTATTTAGGGGTGAAATGGTTAATCTGCCGAGGTCTGTCTGTGAATGTGCAAAAATAAATAAAATGTTTAGCCCTTCGCGCCGTCGATAACGCACCCCTCTAAATTAATTCCTGCGTACGGGCCTGTTTCTGGCTATTGATACTTGGTTCTTCCTATGTACAATGAGAGGTAATGACCCTTGGAATGCTGGGAACAAAAATTGCCGTCTGCCGTTGTTTTATATTTTGCCTTATTTCTAAATAAAAACATTGTTTGACAGCACTTTAGAATCATTTCCATTGGAAATGATTCTAAATTGCTGTCAAAGCATGTTTTTGATGAGAAATATGGGAAATAAAAAATAAACAGCAGACGACAAAATTGAATTCAGCAGTGTAAGGGTTAATTTCATACAGTTAATGTCTATGCATGAGCATGGTGTTCATCTATTCTACTGTGTGTGATCAACTTCTATACTATACAGCATGCATCTGTAGTTTCTACATTTTTTGTCGTGATAAATATATTTTGTCTGTACATTACGACAGTATCTACACTGTTTGCAAACACCGCTATAGAGGTCTGTAGTGTTTTATGGGTTAACCCTTTGAACCCGAAAGCCCGCTATTGTGGTGTTTGCAAACAGTGCAGATCGAGATGAGCCACCGTCTCATCAGGATCTACATTTTTCAGTAATTTTCATAATTTTTAAAACAAAAACGTCCCCTTGTAATAAATGGGCTAGTCTGAAAATAATTTTGTGACGATTGGATTGGTTGGAAAATTAGCATATCACAGTCCATTCCAGTTACTTAGGGTTGAAAGGGGTAAGACAATTTTGAAAAATATAAATCAGCAGACTGCAATATTCATTTCCAACGTAGTAAGGGTTAAATTGTGAATTACTTCACATGTTTATTGTTGATCATTGTTGTTGCGGAGACGAAATGGCTAATAAAGTGTTAATATGCCGAATACACGAAGATTATCACATGGTGTATACTGTTTGATTACGTATATCATATCATATACACAAGCTAAAAAGAGCTGAATGGCACAAAGGTGTTTGGATTATGAATGTAAAATGTTCTCTCAACACACACACACACCTGCAGAGCAGGGGGCCATTTCACTAAACTTCGTCCGACTAAAATGTTCGTAAGTGCAAAATTACGACAGTCTGTAAATTGCACATCAACACTGTTTTCTTGTAAACAATTATTGGATTTACATTTATTGAGCTATAGGCTGTATATGCTCAATAAATGTAGATCCATCAATTGAAATTTCTAGACGATCCTAAATTTGCGCTTACGAACATTTTAGTCGTAAGAAGTTTAGTGAAACGGGCCCCTGATCTTTGTGCTGTCTGCCAAACTGATCTTACTTACTAAATAAACAAATTTTTATTCGTCTTTATTATTGCGAAAGTATATGCCGTGAAACACGGTGCCGTGAAACATTTTTGATATCCAGTCAATACTATTTTTGCATTTTACAGAGATTTGTAGGTGTTGACGGGATAAATAGAATAGTAGGTTAGTGCCGTGAATGGCCCATCCCGTTTCGTGAGCCTTGCCAGATATTTTTTCCTATTCATGGCACTAACCTACTATACTCTATATATATATCTTGTGTCATAATGGATTCCACTGTACATTTCAGCTCGGCGGTATTGTCAAGCCCAACGACGGGCATTGTCACTTGAGTCACGAAGGAATGTACACGGAGGGAGAAAATCAGGTCAGTAAATATCGTTATTTTGATTTCACATTTATCTGTAGAACTATCTGTCAGTGAGTCAGATCTCGACCAAGATGTGGGAGAAGAGCGTGAACGTGAACGTGACCAAAATATACAATATTTTCACATTTACCTGTAGGACCATCCGTCATTGAGTCAGATCTCGACCAAGAGTCGAGAGAAGAGCGTGAACATGACCAAAATATACAATATTTTCACATTTTCCTGTAGGACCATCCGTCAGTTAGTCGGATCTCGACCAAGATCCGAGAGAAGAGCGTGAACGTGACCAAAATATACAATATTTTCACATTTACCTGTAGGACCATCCGTCAGTGAGTCAGATCTCGACCAAGAGTCGAGAGAAGAGCGTGAACATGACCAAAATATACAATATTTTCACATTTTCCTGTAGGACCATCCGTCAGTTAGTCGGATCTCGACCAAGATCCGAGAGAAGAGCGTGAACGTGACCAAAATATACAATATTTTCACATTTTCCTGTAGGACCATCCGTCAGTTAGTCGGATCTCGACCAAGATCCTGGAGAAGAGCGTGAACATGACCAAAATATACAATATTTTCACATTTTCCTGTAGGACTACCCGTCAGTTAGTCAGATCTCGACCAAGATCCGAGAGAAGAGCGTGAACGTGACCAAAATATACAATATTTTCACATTTTCCTGTAGGACCATCCGTCAGTTAGTCGGATCTCGACCAAGATCCTGGAGAAGAGCGTGAACATGACCAAAATATACAATATTTTCACATTTTCCTGTAGGACTACCCGTCAGTTAGTCAGATCTCGACCAAGATCCGAGAGAAGAGCGTGAACATGACCAAAATATACAATATTTTCACATTTACCTGTAGGACCATCCGTCAGTGAGTCAGATCTCGACCAAGAGTCGAGAGAAGAGCGTGAACATGACCAAAATATACAATATTTTCACATTTTCCTGTAGGACCATCCGTCAGTTAGTCGGATCTCGACCAAGATCCGAGAGAAGAGCGTGAACGTGACCAAAATATACAATATTTTCACATTTTCCTGTAGGACCATCCGTCAGTTAGTCGGATCTCGACCAAGATCCTGGAGAAGAGCGTGAACATGACCAAAATATACAATATTTTCACATTTTCCTGTAGGACTACCCGTCAGTTAGTCGGATCTCGACCAAGATCCGAGAGAAGAGCGTGAACGTGACCAAAATATACAATATTTTCACATTTTCCTGTAGGACTACCCGTCAGTGAGTCAGATCTCGACCAAGATCCGAGAGAAGAGCGTGAATGTGATCTTTGCTGTCACAGAGGACCAGGTGCCCGTGTACAACAAACTCAGCAACTATATCGAGGGCTCTGAGGCCACGAAACTCGCCAATGATTCCTCGAACATCGTACAGGTCATCAGGAATAATTACGAGGTTGGTTGTCTTCGCGAGGGATGGACCGTGGCCTACAACAGTCTGTTTCACGAAAGCTGCCCAAATTTTGCGGCCATGTAAACAATTTAAAAACAATATTTTGTTCGATAGTATTAAATTAAAGGAAAATTTAAGAATGAACCTTCTTTTTATTTCGTGAAATTTGGTCGAATATTGATTTTATTGCGAAAAAACAATTTCCCCATGTTAAATCCCCATAGACATCTTCACAGATTTAACATGGGGAATTTTTTTTATAATTTCAGAAATACTGGACCGATTTTTAAAATTTAACTTTTGTTTTCTTAGTTAGATCATTTCCAAGCTATCTAGCTAGGTTTCGGAGTCGATTTCCAAAATATTTTGTTTTTTTTTACTCCTTCCACAACCCTTTTTCCCCCATGTTAAATTCCCATAGAGAAATCAATTTTTCGTAATAAAACCAATATTTGACCAAATTTCACGAAATAAAAAGAAGGCTCATTCTTAAATTTTCCTTTAATTGTTTATATGGCCGTAAAATTTGGGCAGCTTTCGTGAAACAGACTATAGGGTATATGGCATTGGACTTCATTTCCGGAGGTTGTGAGTTCAATCCTCACCATAGGGATGGGCCGTGGCCTAGCGGGATATGGCATTGGTTTTCAATAATGGAGGCTTTGAATTCAAACCTCATCGTGAAAAATGCTAACATAGTATTTCCATCCTAAATTGTGGTCCTGTCTCTATATGACCTTAGCTGTTGCTGGAATTTAGGATTTAGGAATGATTACGAGGTTGGTTGTGGTCGCGTCTAAATTGTGTGCAATTTTAACCCGATTTACTCGAATGTCGTCAGGAATAATTACCAGGTTGGTTGTGTGCATGATTCCTTGGAATTTGCAACTTGTTTTAAAATTAACCCCTAACTTGGAAAAGTCGCGGGAATACTGGACGAGGCCTTCCGGCCTTCGTCCAGTATTCCCGCAACTTTTCCACCTGAGAGAGAGTCGAGGTCATTATAATGTACCGCTGTCTAAACTGTCTGTAAAATTACAAGGGCACATTTGGTGCATAAAATCTTTGAACATTTTTGTCGAGCCGCTTGCGGAAAGCGAGACATAGTGATAGAGAATAGTAGGTTAGTGCCGTGAATGGGAAAAAATATCTGGCAAGGCTCAGGAAACGGGATGGGCGAGGCTCTGCCGAGCACATCCCGTTTCTGTGCCGCACCAGATATTTTTTCCCATTCACGGCACTAACCTACTATTCTATTTATCCTGTCAACACCTACAAATGGTTGTAAAATGCAAAAATAGTATTGACTGGATATCAAAAATGTTTCACGGCACTGTGTTTCACGGCACATACGCACTGTGTTGACGGGATAAATCACAATGACGTCCGGGTGTCCATACGTGCGTCCGTCCGAAATCTGTGTTAAAGTTTTTAAATACCTTATATCTCTGCCGTCCTAAGTCACATTGACTTGAAACTTCGTATACTTATTAGTCATCATCCATATATTCATGTTGTATCCCACTCATGCGGCCTCTGTGCCCCTATGTCAAGGTGAAATGACTTAGAAGTTTGCGTTAAAGTTTCTGTCAAAATTTGCGTTAAAGTTTTCACAAACCTACTATCTCTGTAACCGTAAGTCAGATTTGCTTGAAACTTTGTATGCTTATTGGGCATCAAACTTGAAATAAATACACTGTGAGACCATCAAATGCCTTGCCGGGCTCGACATGCGGGCCGCGGCCATCCTCGTCTTTTTTTAATTACTTGTATATTACAGCATCAAAAATACGTAACTTACATAGTATTTCCATCCCACTGGTCTGTCGAATGATACTTTAAACTGTGATCCCATCTCTATATGACCTTAGCTGTTGCTGGGATGTTAAACCCATTCACTTCACTTTTTTCCATTGACGTTTCAGAGAATCACGTCGAAGGTGCAGATTAACACCCAGTTTGCTGAAAACATCACAGTCGAGTTCTTCAGTAGCTGCAAATCTGGGTAATTGCCGTTCTTGTTGATAATTGTATCCCCGGACGAAATTTGGGTGATACATGAATTTGACATCATCCCACTCCGTGTGTCCATGACTGCCGCAGAACTTTCGTGTCGAAACCATAATTCTCTGTAAACCCGGAAACCGACCACAGTCCGTCCCGTCTCGTACCTATTGATGTGTCGTTAAACCCTTTTACTTTGAAACTGCGATCCCGTCTCTATATGACCTTAGCTGTTGATGGGTCGTTAAACCCTTTTACTTTGAAACTGCGATCCCGTCTCTATTTGTGACGAGCCATTTGTGATTTTGTACCAAATGAAATTGCATTTTTTCATAAAAAATATTTACCATTATGTCGAAAGTTGACCAAATTGTCAGAGCAAATGCAGAATTCTATTCTGACTCTGACTATCACCGTTTTTGTAAAAACATTTTTCATGAAAAATTCGAAAATCACGTGGATTGTCTCATTTCTCATTTGATCTGTTGCCTTGGTTTCCAGAGGTGAGCCAACGGAGACAAACACGTGTGACAACCTGAAGATCGGAGACCGGGTGACGTTTGACGTGTCCGTGTCCGTGCCGAAGTGTCCACCGGAGGATAGCAAACACAAACGTGTCCGACAGTTCTCAATCTACCCTGTGGGCCTCGCGGAGAAGTTGGACATCACCCTCGACCTCATCTGCGAGTGCGATTGCGAAACGGCCGATGAAGAGGTAACGGTTGTTGTGTTAACGTTCATCTTTCGACATCATAATTCCCTTATACAAAATTGAAGGAGTCGTTGGAGAAATAGGGTTAAATCCTTAGCCATTTTCTGCCACTGACCCTACAATTTTGTATCTACCTTATACAGACACCATACAGATCGCCACCCTGTGCATCTGTCTGTCAGAGATTAGCGTTCAAAGTGTTTGGCTTACCTACCTAACTCCCTTAAACAAACATGAAGGCGTCCCTGGAAGAATAGGGTTAAGTCCTTATGGACTTAGCCCTATTCTTTCACTGACTTATTCAACTACTGTCTGTTTCACGAAAGCTACGCAAATTGTACGGCCATATAAACAATTCAAAAACAATATTTTTTTCGATAAAATTAAATTAAAGGAAAATTTAAGAAGGAGCCTTCTTTTTATTTCGTGAAATTTGGTCAAATATTGATTTTATTGCGAAAAAACTATTTTCCCATGTTAAATCCCCATAGACAACTTCACAGATGTTGTCTTATTTAGATCATTTCCAAGCTATCTAGCTAGGTTTCAGAGTCAATTTCATTTTTTTTTCGTTTTTTGACTCCTCCCACACTCCTCTACCTCTTTTTCCCTCATGTTAAATTCCCATAGAGAAATCAATTTTTAGTAATAAAACCAATATTTGACCAAATTTCACGAAATAAAAAGAAGGCTCATTCTTAAATTTTCCTTTAATTTAATATTATCGAAAAAATATTGTTTTTGAATTGTTTATATGGCCGTAAAATTTGGGCAGCTTTCGTGAAATAGACAGTAACTTACTATAATTATTCTAACAAACGCCCCCAGTACTATGCAATTTGATGAATTAGTTTTGCCATTTTAATTGCATTAAAACGTAGACATTTGAAATTTGAGATGACTTTACTACTTGTGAAAATAAAAGGATATGCCTGACAGTATTGGAGGAGGCTACTATGGCATCATGAATGGGGGTTATCATTAGAATAAATATGGTATACAGATGCCATACAGATCAAAATGAATTAATTATCATATTTTTATGCCACCGAATGGTGGGGCATATAGTGTTACCGTCTGTCCGTCTGTACTTCCCGAAATATTTTTCTTGAAAAATCGCACATCTTCTTATGTTCAAAATTATACCATTTCAATTTTCAGAATCCTGCAAGTCCCATCTGTAACGGAGAAGGGACGTACGAATGCGGACAGTGCTCATGTGACCCTGGTCGCTACGGCAAACATTGTGAGTGCGATGGATCGCAGACGACCAGCGAGGAGTCGCTTGCACAATGTATCAAGTTAGTATCGTCGTCAGGTGACCATGAAACGTGAAGCAGACTGTAGATACCTGTTTCTTAATATTTATACCCCCCGCAACGAGTTGTGGGGGGTATACTGGAGTCAGGTTGTCCGTCCGTCCGTCCGTCCGGATAAACTTAACATCAGAGAAATATTGTTACAACTTCTATTTCCTTCATCTAAAATGCTTGATATTTCACACATGCATTCCTGTAAGGCTCTACTACCATGCTGTGCCAAATCCACGACCGTTCAACCCCCGCAGATCCCAAGGTCAAGGTCAATTACTTAGTCCGTAAACTTAACATCAGAGAAATATTGTTATAACTTCTATTTCCTTCATCTAAAATGCTTAATATTTCACACATGCATTCCTGTAAGGCTCTACTACCATGCTGTGCCAAATCCACGACTGTCCAACCCCCGCAGATCCCAAGGTCAAGGTCAAATACTTAGTCTCTTTACAAAGCTTAACATCAGAGAAATATTGTTATAACTTCTAATTCCTTCATCTAAAATGCTTAATATTTCACACATGCATTCCTGTAAGGCTCTACTACCATGCTGTGCCAAATCCACGACCATCCAACCCCCGCTGATCCCAATGTCAAGGTTAAATACTCTTTACAAAACTTAACATCAGAGAAATAAGTTATAACTTCTATTTCCTTCATTGAAAATTCTTATTATTTCACTTGTGCATTCCTCTAAGGTTGTACTATCATGCTGTCACAAATCTACGAGTGTCCAACCCCCGCTGATCCCAAGGTCAAGGTCACATACTTAGTCTCTTTACAAAACTTAACATCAGAGAAATATGTTATAACTTCTATTTCTTTCATTGAAAATACTTAATATTTCATATGCTGTAACAAATCCCCGCTGATCTCGAGGTCAACGTCACATACACCGTATAACCTCGGCTTAACGCCCCAAAAAATAAAAAAAAATTTTTTACCAGTGACCGCCAATTTCAAACACAAATAATCATTAAATCCTTATTTGTGTTTGAAATTGGCGGTCCTTGGTAAAAAAAAAAAAAATAATTTTTTTTTTTGGCTAATAAACGCCCCCACCCCCCCCCCCCACCCCCCCCCCCCCAAATTAAAAAAAAACCAAACTTTCTTTACCAATGACCGCCAATTTGAAACACAAATAATCTTTAAATCCTTATTTGTGTTTGTAATTGGTGGTGGTCCTTGGTAATCTTTTTTTTTTTTTTTTTACTGGCTAATAAACGCCCCCCCCACCCCCCCCCCACCCCACCCCCCTTTTGTAAAATGTAACGCCTCCGGGGGCGTTAATTCAAGGTTATACGGTAGTCTCTTTACAAAACTTAACATCAGAGAAATCGGTTATAACTTCTATTTCCTTGCTCGGATCTGCTTCACATTTCACACACTCATTGCTCCAATGGACCTCTACCACCCTGTGACAAATTCACGTTCATGCCGCTCGCGCTAATCCCAGAGTCAAGGTCACAAGCCCACACACTTGGAAATTTGTACATATTTTAGGGGTACCTGGGCCCCACGCGGGGGGTATTTCGTAAGCCTCGCTTACTGACCAATCTAGTTGCAAATGGTGTAGATCATGATGAGCCGGCTCGTAACGCGCCGTCTCATCAGGATCTGCACCATTTGTAAAGATTTTTTAATTTAAACAACATTTCTGCAAATGGAACAGTCTCAACGTTAAAGTTGGGGTACATTTAGTGGGCATAAAATGTTCTTTACAGGGATTAAATAAGTGTATAATTGTGTCACCAGTTTTAATAATTATGAGTGCCCACAATACATAAAAATCAGTTAGTAATCTCTTTATTTTACTGACTTGCGGTGGTATCATGCCAGGGGCGGATCTCGAGGGGGGGTTCCGGGGTTGCAAACCCACCCCCCCTCCCCGCCCCGCCCCGTTCAGCCACGGAGTTTACATAGATCACAGTTTACCACCAGTTGGCCATGGAGTCTGAATTTAATGCCGTAAAACACAGGAAAGTGCATTTCGAAAAGCTCAAAGGTACGGGAGTAGATTTCAAGAGTTACCGTCGCAACTAGACAACCATCTTGTGCTCTGCACTTGTTTCTTTATCGGATTTCCAGATGTCTCGGGAAATAAATCCGGTATTTCAAAACTGTAGTTGAATAAACTCTATATAATCAATTACTTATTTCTTTTCAGCCCGAACTCTACGAGCAATGTAGCATGTTCGGGGCGGGGCGAGTGTATATGCGGGGTGTGTGAATGTTTCCCCCGACGCGCCCAGTCGGCACTCAAGTACAGTGGAACCTACTGTGACTGCGACGATTATTCATGTAGCTACGACAAGAATCGTCTCTGTGGTGGTATGTAACTTTTTTCTGGGTTTTCGATGATGTTTTATGCCCCCGTTTGAAAAACTACATATTATTATACCCCCGGTGTACTTCATATACTACTTTATCATCATCCATACATTAATTCTATAGCCCACCATGCAGCTTTCATGCTAAAAGTCCAGGCCAAATGGTTTTGCAAATATTTGGTTGTTGGACCAGGCGGCAGTCGAGGATATCCGTGAGCCCCTGCTCATCTTCCTCTAGTTATGATATATCGCTGTCCATCCAATTTTCGTTCAGGTTTTCAGCTACCTAATATTTTCTACAACCGTATGTGCGATTGACGTGATACTTGCTATTCCTGCTTATCACCATCCATATGTTCATGCCTTAGCCCATCCATTTTTCTTAATATCAAAAACATGCTTTGACAGCATTTTAGAATCATTTCCAATGGAAATGATTCTAAAATGTTGGCAAACCATGTTTTTATTTAGAGAATATACAAAAATAAGAAACAACAGCAGACGACAAGTTTCGGTTCCCGCCTTCTAAGGATTAAACATTCAATATGAACAATTTAACAATATGCACACTTCAGCCATTACGTGGAAGAGAACAGCATTGCATTAACCCTTAGACCGCTTCTCACAACAATTCTTGTCTGTTGTTGCTTTTATATCTGGCCTTATTTCTCAATAAAAACATGGTTTGACAGCACTTCAGAATCATTTCCAATGGAAATGATTCTGAAGTGCTGTCAAAGCATGTTGTAAATTATTCCAAAGTCATGGTTAAATTCTGTATCGTTGTCCTGTGGCAAAAGTTACCTATATCGTGATATGCCCCACCATCAAATATGGCACTAAGTGGAGAAATGGGGCTGAAGGGATTTGTGACCAGTGTAGCTCCTGATCAAATAGCGCCCTGCTGTAGCCTGATAACAAACTATATTGCTTGTTAGGCACATGACAGGTGTTCCATTGAAGAAATTGCAAACAGTGCCGATCCTGATGCGGATGCACAGGCTGATCTGGAGCTACACTGGTCACAAAACCCATAAGCCCCATTTCTCCAGTCACAGCCTCATATAAAACTTCAGAGATAAAATGCTGTGGACTTATGCTGGGTATGACAAAACTTGCCTCTGTGGTCATTTTTTTTTTTTAAGAAAATCAAGTCTATCATTTCTGGCGATTATACAGTGCAGATTATACTACTACAGCCACTCAGTAGAAGACTCAAAACTGGACTCAGAGATGGCTGTTTTAGGGAGGTTAAATATGGAGGCAATTGTTAAAAAATTTATGATATATAATATCGGCTGTTACAGGGAGGGTGTTGTTGTAGAGAGGAGGCTGTTTGCGGAGTTTGACCTTAATAGGTCACCTGACTTTGTATTGTAAATTTTCTATCTGCCAAACCTCGACACATTTTACATTACCTAGTGGGACATACATTAGTGGGTCACTTGCGACACAGGGGGATTATGTTGCTATATTCTGACATATTTCCTCTACATTGGAACCTCTCTAAACCGGACACCTGGTTCACAGGGTGTCCAGTTTAGAGAAGTTACACTGTAATTCTGTTGTGCGAGCACACCAAAGCATGTTTGGTTGCTTTGCAAACGTGAACCCAAATATCACTTTATATAGATATAACGAAACCTATCAACTTAACAATGATAGCAGTGATAGTATTTGGGTATCCGAAAAATGTAAAATGTAAAAAAGAAATGCGGCTTTAAATTTAAGATTCATATTGTTTTACATAATTTTGTCACAATTCATAGAACAGCGACATTGCCGGTCTATAGCGTGACGTTTTTAGCAACGTCGTGTATATGAATGACGTCAAACAAACTTTAACGTGATGTCACGTGGGGCTAATGCGATGTATTGGGATATAAACACAATACGTTGAATGGGTGTTTCCATTATGAATTTACGGACAGTGTAAATATATACACACACGCTTCATTATTATTGATAAATAAACAGAATACCAAGCTGTTTGTTGATGTCAAATTTATCAGACTGCTCGGAAACGGCAGGAATTCCTCGGCAAGCCTCGGAATTCCTGCACGTTTCCTAGCCTTGCCGGATAAACTGGGGGCCGATTCACTTAACTTTGTACAACTAAAATGTTCGTAACTACAAAATTATGATAGTCTGTAAATTTCACATTAACAATGTTTTCTTGTAAACAATTATTGGCTGTACATTTATCGAGCATAGGCAAATCCATCAATTGAAAATTACCAGACGATCCTAACGAACATTTTAGCCGTACAAAGTTTAGTGAAACAACCCCCAGGACACTAGCCTGGTATTCTTTATGTATTTACCAGGCCATGGGACTTGCCATTGTGGTACCTGCTCCTGTGACACGGGGCATTCTGGCGAGGCGTGCGAGTGTCCAGTGTCCAATTCTACCTGCTTGACCACCATTTCTAAGAAGGTATGTATTCTTGCTTTTAACAGGTAACATGCTTTATATTGGCCGAATACGTACCAACTGATAACATAATCAGGGCTCCAGATAAGGAATTAGTAATTGAGTATTTTCACTCCATCATATCTGAAGCAATTGCATATTTCAATATTTTAATTGGGTAAAATAAAAGCACACTACTGTTTACACATCAACAGACAGCAATTATTGAATAGTTTGCTTCAAAATGAAAACATGTCTTGGCATTTCATTAGAATTGTCTCCAAGGAGACAATTCTAATGAAATACCAAGATGTGTTTTCATGGAAAATAAGAAAATATATGCTATATTTGTGATCTGTTTATTGTTTTCTGTAGCATGATAAAGGTACCACAAATTTGTTATTGCTTTTTGATACTCACTACTTCTGATTTCAATTGGGTTTTTGGCAATTTTAATTGGGTATTTACGTAAATACGCAGCTTATCTGGAGCTCTGGGACACTGGACTTCAACACCTAGGCTTGAAAAATTATTCCGTAGTATATTCACCCCATCTTGGGCCCGTTTCACTAAACTTCGTACGACTAACATGTTCGTAAGTGCAAATTTAAGATCGTCTGAAAATTTCAATTGTTGGATTTACATTCATTGAGCATAGGCTGCATATGCAGCCTATGCTCAATAAATGTAAATCTAATAATTGTTTACAAGAAAACATTGTTAATGTGTAATTTACAGACTATCATATGGTGGGTGGCAGGTGGGAGCATGTGATTGGTAATTTAACGATCGAGTTTCAACCTTACCAGAATTCCGAATGGAGACCTGGTTTGGCTCTCACATACGTCTTTGGAATTTTGTATGCGACAGTTAAATCTGGTTCTACCCTTTATGTGAGTATTACGATTATTCGTAATCCTATTTTTGGGGAAGAGCCCAAGTGACTTGGTGTTGTATGGACCTGGCACCAGGTCCGGTTATTCTAATGATTTGGTGTTTTTCACCCCAATGCAGCAGGTTAAATGCGGGATCGAACCTGTTGGCCCAGCCTTAAATGACCTTAGCTGTTGATAGGCAGTTAAATGCCAATAAATCAAATTCCTTCATTCATACATTCTTTCATTCATACATTCCTTTCATTCATACATTCCTTTCATTCATTCATTCATTTATGTTGCGGGCGGTATACTGGAGTCAGGTTGTCTGTCCGTCTGTCCGAGCTTACAAATATGTGGCTAGGAGAACAATAGGTTATGTAATATTTTATTGTTCCGTGATTTTGTGTGGCTAAAAATGGGTTTATGTGGCTACAGAAGAATAGGGATGAACAAAGGAAAAGGTTAGGGTTAGCTACATAAGTATCCATTTGTAGGAACGTCTGTCCGTCCGTCCATCCGTGCGTCCGTCCATCCGTGCGTCCGTGTGTCCGTGTGTCCGTAAACTTAACATCAGAGAAATATTGTTATAACTTCTATTTCCTTCATCTAAAATGCTTAATATTTCACACATGCATTCCTGTAAGGCTCTACTACCATGCTGTGCCAAATCCATGACCATCCAACCCCCGCTGATCTCAAGGTCAAGGTCAAATACTAAGTCTCTTTACAAAACTTAACATCAGAGAAATATTGTCATAACTTCTATTTCCTTCATCTAAAATGCTTAATATTTCACACATGCATTCCTGTAAAGCTCTACTACCATGCTGTGCCAAATCCACGACCGTCCAACCCCCCACTGATCTCAAGGTCAAGGTCAAATAATTAGTCTCTTTACAAAACTGTGGGTGGTGGTCGGGTGAATGAGATGGCGTAAATTAACGGTATGGGTTCCTCCTTATAGGAATCACGATTTGCCTGGTTTGGCCCTCCAGTACATTTTTATCTTTGGCTCTTTAGTTACCTGGGAGTTGAATTGGGATATTGCCCATTATAAAAGTAGTAAGATTATTACTGATCCTACTGCTTTTGGGAGGGGCCAAGTGATTCTGGTGTGGCGAGGACCTGACATCAGATCAGGATTATTCTGATTTCAGGGCTGAATATATAGTTTGTTTATTGTAAATATTCAGTTCTGATTTTGGGATTTTCCCCCCATTTGTACATGTACTTGAATATGTACATGTACTTGTACAGGTAATATATGGGATTTAGTACTAAACCCATTGACCCGGCCTTAAATGACCTTAGCTGTTGATAGGCCGTTAAACCCCAACAAACAAACAAACAAACAAACAAACAAACAAACAAACTTTACAAAACTTAACATCGGAGAAATATGTTATAACTTCTATTTCCTTCATCTAAAATGCTTAATATTTCACACATGCATTCCTGTAAGGCTCTACTACCATGCACAGGTTGAAGTAATGGACCGAGGTCTATAAATACATTAAATATGCATAAAAGCATCAATAAATGAAGAATTTTTTTTATTATAATGATTAGATGGAGGGGGTAAAAAAAAAAAAAATTCTTCATTTATTGATGCTTTTATGCATATTTAAATGTATTTATAGACCTCGGTCCGTTACTTCAACCTGTGCTACCATGCTGTGCCAAATCCTCCCTCCCTCCCTCCCTCCCTCACATCACTCACTCAACCCCTCGTTGCTGTCGCTCGCTCGTCCTTCATTCTTTTATGCATATTTAATGTATTTATAGACCTCGGTCCGTTACTTCAACCTGTGCTACCATGCTGTGCCAAATCCTCCCTCCCTCCCTCCCTCCCTCACTCACTCACTCGTTCGCTCCGCTCGCTCGCTCCTTCATTCTTTTATGCATATTTAATGTATTTATAGACCTCGGTCCGTTACTTCAACCTGTGCTACCATGCTGTGCCAAATCCTCCCTCCCTCCCTCCCTCCCACTAACTCACTCACTCACTCATTCACTCGCTCCGCTCGCTCGCTCGCTCGCTCCTTCATTCATTCATTCATTCATTCATTCAGTGAATCCATCATCAATTTCCTTGTTTCAGCTATGTAACGACTATGGCACGTGTGAGTGCGGCAAGTGTAAGTGTTTCTCTAATAGCAGCTACAAGGGACCCACTTGTGAGGAGTGTCCGGTAAGTTCTCACACAGACATATGAGGCAGTGACTGGAGAACTGGGGCTTATGGGTTTTGCTACCAGTGTAGATCCAGATCAGCCTGTGCTTCCGCACAGTCTGATCAGGATCTGCACTGTTCGTCATCCCATCAAGGAAACACACGTCTTGCTTTTAACAAACAATATAAGTGGTTATCAGGTTACAGGAGTGTGCTAATGGATCAAGAACTACACTAGTCACAAATCCCATAAGACCCATTTCTCCAGTCACAGCCACAAATGAGACACGCTATGTGATTTTGTACCTGAGAAGATGTGCAAAATATTGACAATATTTACGGTATTTTCCGTAAACGACGTCTTTATAGGGGATATGGCATTGTACTTCAATAATCGAGGTTATGAGTTCAATTTCCTCGACACAGTGGGATGGGCCGAGGCTAGGGGATATGGCCATTGTACCTTCAAATATCGGAGGTTGTGAGTTCAATCCTCACACCAGGGATGGGCCGTGGCTTGGGGAATATGGCATTGTACTTCAATATCGGAGGTTGTGAGTTCAATCCTCACACCAGGGATGGGCCGAGGCCTAGGGGATATGGCATTGTGCTTCAATATCAGAGGTTTGTGAGTTCAATCCTACACCAGGGATAGGGCCGAGGCCTAGGGGATATGGCATTGTACTTCAAATCAGAGGGTTGTGAGTTCAATCCCTCACACCTGGGAGGGATGGGCGAGGGGCCTAGGGGATATGGCATTTGTACTTCAATATCGGAGGTTGTGAGTTCAATCCTCCTCACACAGGGATGGGGCCGAGGCCTAGGGGATATGGCATTGTGCTTCAATATCAGAGGTTGTGAGTTCAATCCTCACACCAGGGATGGGCCGAGGCCTAGGGGATATGGCATTGTACTTCATATCAGAGGTTGTGAGTTTCAATCCTCACACCGGGATGGGCCGAGGCCTAGGGGATATGGCATTGTGCTTCAATATCAGAGGTTGTGAGTTCTATTCCTCACACAGGGATGGGCCGAGGCTAGGGGAGGGGTATGGCATTTGTACTTCAATATCAGAGGTTGTGAGTTTCAATCCTCACACCCAGGGGGAGGGATGGGCAGAGGCCTGGGGATATGGCATTGTACTTCAATATCGGGAGAGGTTGTGAGTTCAATCCTACACCAGGTGGGATGGGCCGAGGCCTAGGGGATATGGCATTGTTACTTCAATATCAGAGGTGTGAGTTCAATCTCAACACCAGTGGGATGGGCGAGGCCTATTGGGGATATGGCATTGTACTTCTCAAATATCAGAGGTTGTGAGTTTCAATCCTCACACAGGGATGGGCGAGGCCTAGGGGATATGGGCATTGTGCTTCAATATCAGAGTAAGTGAGTTCAATCCTCCTCACCATGGATTGGGCCGAGGCCTAGGGGATATGGCATTGTACTTCAATATCGGAGGTTGTGAGTTCAATCCTCACACCAGGGATGGGCCGAGGCCTAGGGGATATGGCATTGTACTTCAATATCAGAGGTTGTGAGTTCAATCCTCACACCAGGGATGGGCCGAGGCCTAGGGGATATGGCATTGTACTTCAATATCGGAGGTTGTGAGTTCAATCCTCACACCAGGGATGGGCCGAGGCCTAGGGGATATGGCATTGTACTTCAATATCGGAGGTTGTGAGTTCAAGCCTCACCCTAGGTATAAAAAATACTTACATAGTACTGGGTATTTCCATCCCACTGCCCTGTCGGATGAGACTTTAAACCGTGGTCCTGTCTCTCTATGATGTTAGCTGTCGTTGGGATGGTAAACCCCATTCCCTTTCAGTCTCCGCGAAAATCGTCAGTAAACCGGAAAACGCTGGACCGAATGTCGGACTATAAATTTTATTTAAAAAAAGAAAGAAAAAAAAACGTATTGAAATCACCTTCCTTTGGTATGCGCGTCTGGTGCTAGCTAGCTTTTCTTATATGACTGATATACTTAAGCTAAAAAGCTCTTAAATATCACACAAAATATCACACAAAACCGAATGTCCTGTAACATATTGACGGCTTACTTTCCATTGTGTTTCAAGGGGAAACATAAGTACGTATATAATAATTAAATAAAAATCATTACCATGTTCATCCTCTATTCATCACCAGACGTGCCCGGGGAAGTGCCGCGAGAACCAGAACTGTGCCCTGTGTGTCGGGTTCCAGACGGGCGATTACACGCCCGACGAGTGCAAGGAGAAATGTGGTCATGTGTCCACCGTCAGGGCGATTGATGAAGAGGAGGTGAAACGTAAGTATGATATATCGGTGATAGATGCATGTGGCCTTACTATTGAACCAAAGATAAACCCCAATGAATCAGTCTGTGAATCATTTAATCAAACAGACACTCAATCAAAGTATTCAGTCAATCAATATAAAGTTCGACCATGACCAGCCGTGGGGAAACGTTTGCCGTGGCACCGAGGGACCTGTTTGAACCCCAAGGCCGCAGGTCGCGGGTTCAAACAGTTCCCGAGTCCTACGGCAAACGTTTACCCATGGCAGGACATGGTCGAAAGTTATTGTCACATTTCCGTCGCAAATATCATGCAATTTGAGCATTTATGCTGGACTTTTGGTACTTTGATCTTTGACCTGTTCCATTCAAACAGCTGATTTATGAATACATATTCCGGGGCCGCAGTACATGTCGCGTGATGCAGCCACATCAATTTCAGTGGATTGTGAACTGGTCTGGTGATGTAATGGCACATTCTAGTAACGTCATGAGACACGTGCATTACATGCGTGTTGGCTTTGCCCGGAATGAGCATTGTCTACAGCCATGGTCAAACAGCACGCGTTGTACATTTGAACATGGCTGTGAGCGGTGTCAAAAACGGCTGTCGTGTAACAATCAATCATCACCCAGTCAATCACTCAATCAAACAGTCGATCAATTTAATCAGTCGATCAAGCAATCATTCAATAAATCAAACAATCAACAAATCAACCAACCAACCTACCAATCAATCAATGTAAAGACCGGTACGTGGAAAACCTGTTCCTGTGCCAGTTCAGCGACAATCAATCAGTCAATCAACCAAACAATCAATTGATCAATCAACCAACTGACCAATCAATTTATCAATCTAATTATAGATACAGAGAACCTGTTCCTGTGCCAGTTCAGCGACAATCAACCGACCAATCAATCGATCAACCAACCAACCAACCAATCAATCAATCAATCAATCAATCTAATTATAGGTACAGAGAACCTGTTTCTGTGCCAGTTCAGCGACAATCAATCAGTCAACCAACCAATCAATCAATCAATACAGGGATTCCGCTGGCGATCGCCACTTTCGCAATT